>JAUCMU010000080.1:8626925-8709242 GCA_032275025.1 Enteromius treurensis | reverse complement strand
CACTTTAGGCCCCTTAGTGCCAATTGGGCATCGTTTAAATGCCACGGGCTACCTGAGCATTGTTTCTGACCATGTCCTTCCGTTTATGACCACCATGTACCCATCCTCTGATGGCTACTTCCAGCAGGATAATGCACCATGTCACAAAGCTCGAATCAGTTCAAATTGGTTTGAACATGACAATGAATTCACTGTACAATAAAAAAAAAAAAAAATTTAAACAATAATTTTTATTAAATAACATTTGAAAAATCTTTATAATCTGAACACCAAAGAACTGCTGGGTTGTTTTCTTTACTGCATCTAAATTGATTTCTGGATGGTGCCGTAAGATAAGCATCTGCTTGTTGGTTGTGTTGCCTGTCACTTGTAGTGATGGGATTTATGGCTCTTTGAGAGGATCCGAATCTTGGCGATCCATTCCTTTCAAAGAGCCGTTCAAATCTATAACTGTTCTGTCTCGAGGAGGAGCTAATTTGTGTCCATCCGTGTGAAACACGCATAGGAAAAAAAGAAAAGTTTTCAGTGTCACATGATCTTTTAGAAATCATTCCAATCCTAATATTTAAATTTTAAAAATGAGTCTTATTTCTCTGATGCATTCATGTATTTAAACTAGGATAGAGTGGCAGTGCTATGGAAATGTAGTATTGTGTATGTCACATGTAGAGTCTATAGAAATGTGAGAGGAGCCTCTTGGATAGAATTAGAGTTTCTTTCTATTCTGGTGAAGGTAATAAAATGATCTGCCATGTTTACACTGTGATCCATACTGATATTTAATCTGTCTTCGCAAACCATAAGTTTGTAACCGGGGCAGCCTTCCTCATGCTCTTGTGTGATCTGTCAATTCTGTTGCTACAAACAAATTATTAATTGAATGAATTAAAGTGAATAATACAGATGATAGAGGGTCTTTTGATGCAAATGCTATTGTTGGCTAATTCACTGCAGTGTAATAAAAGCAGGCCTCGTCTGTTCAGTGAAGTTAATCATGGGATTAATTTTTATGAAGTGTAAACAGACTGCAGCTTCAGTATATCATTAACATATGTGACTGCGATTTTGTGTGAGTTCAGATGCGCTCTTTATGTGTTTAGCCAGGGAAAGGTCACGTGATTTTTTTTTTAATTATTATTATTATTTATATATATATATATATATATATGAGAAGAGTGTTGTGACACATCTGACAACTCGAATTAGACTGACTACTGATTCCTTTTGCTCAATTTCAGCATTACTAGACAAGCATCCGCGCACATTTAAAAAGCTCTTCAAAACAGAAAATGCCTCTGGCAAGTGTCTATTCATCCATCAGCAACAGCATACACCAGTTAACTTGATAAGCTTTTTTCCAGCCTTGTGCTCCAACTCAAGGCTGCACAGGACTGACACAACATAGCTTTAAACAAGGTTACGTTCATGCTGCAGTTGATCTGCATAACTTTCTTATTCATATATGGATATGATTTTTGAACTTTGTAGTCGGAACAGAATTTTTCTCAACATTCATTTAACTAGCTCTGCATTAACTATGCTAGATTATAAATGAAAATGAATGTATGAGTTGCAGTATGTGAAATTTTACACTAAGGGTGGAAAAAGAATAAAAAAATATTTTGACAAACATTAAGGGTAAAAAGATCCTGTATGCTACCATTCAGTAAGATTTTTGTTAAAAGAATTAATCCTTTTTTTTTTAAGAAAGAATGCATTTTTACAGAAATCATTTGTTACAGAAGGCAGAATTGTACAGAAAATTTACATTTTATATAAATGGTGTTTTTTCACAACTTTCATCCTTTCTATTTATCAAAGAATCCTGAGGGAAGTATTCATCAAAAATGTTTTCAATCAAACAAATGCAGCCTTGAAGCATAAAAAACTTAAAGTTAGAAACTGACCCCAAACTTCACAACAGAAATGTGTATATTTATGCCAAAAAATGTTTTACACTTGCATTGCAAAGAAACTAAAATGTGGATTATAATGCTAATACAGAGTTTTGAAGTTGAGGGACTGGACAAAGTTCTAATGTTACAAAATATTACACTCACATTACATTATAAATTGTGTTTATTGTGTTATGGTGTACATGACAGGCTAGAGTGTATTTACGTGATTGTTTAGACAGGGTCTGGTATGGGCCACATTTAAAAGATCATATGATTTGAGCAGAAATTAGCATGTGTTGAAACTTCTTGAGTACAGTGATCAACTAATCATAGGAGTGGATGAAGAATATCTGACATTTATTCTAGGCATGTAGTATAAATAAATATAAGTTACCAATACTGCAAATAGAGTGGCATGCCTGGGTTAGTGTCCCTCATGAAAAAATTGTTAAAAAAATCTCCCTCATGGACCATGTCTGCACTAGTCATCCAAGAGATACGTGAAATATATGAGTTTGAAAAAACATCCTTGATCTGATGTCTTACTTCTTAAGTCAGGTTTATTGTTATTTCACAAAACACCAAAAAAGGCATGTTCACCTTTATTTCCCCTCTTTGAGCAGACCTGAAGGAATTACACCGACCGGACCATCCTTCCTTTGCTTTAACACTTTTAATAGATCCCAGAGTTCCCTCTGCAAGAGTTGTTAGAAAGTAGTAGTGTTGAATAAACTTAAATAAATCTTTTGTCAGTTGTTCTTTGCGCTTTTCTTTTTGCACAAATTTTCAAACAATGTGCACTATAAAGTATGCTAGCTTTTCCCTTTTTTGTACAAGGCAAGCAATGTTTTTAATTTTGTCTTCTGAAAAAATTCAATTTGGCACAAAGTCTGTTTGGACAAAAGCATTTTTATAAAAGCTGATAGCACTGCTGCTGTTGTGGATGGGATTCATTATGTTATTATTGTGACAGCGTTCAATCTCAAAGGAAAGTCGAGAGGTCTGGAAGACTAGAATTATTTGCTAGAAGTTTGTACAAGGCTGCATCATTTATCTAGAACTGTGTGTGAAACGTTTAGAGTTCACCACTGGACATTGCAATTTTGTCATAAAAGAAGTCTTTAGCACTTTTCTTTAGTCATTTTCTTTAAATGCTCAATCTGTTTTATCACAGGTCAAAGCGACCCACTCCAGTTCCCATGACAACAACAAGGATTGACTCCCCTATGCCTGTGATCCCTCATCAGAAGGTCTGTCAAATATTACTCATCTGCATACAGTATATGTCTGTGCATTCACATACTTTTAGTCAAGGACAGGTCATACATTCCACTTGATTGTTCATAAAATGTAAATGCCAAAGCCTTAACATTAGTGCAAGCTTCAGCTGAAGTCCTCTGTTAAAAATATATTTTTTTTAGAATTATGTTAAATTCTTTTTAGAGGGTAAGATAAAAGATTCCATGATTTTCTTGTAACTCAGTATGACTGTATCATGTATGATATCTTTATAATCGTTCTACTGCATATAAAAAGCCTTATAATGCCCCCTGCTGGCTGTCACTTTGCAAACTCAAGCTTACATTTAGGGATGGGTATTAAGGTTTTAATTGTATTACTACTTTACCGATATCACTTATCGACCAGGTGCTATAACGGTTCTCTTATCGGTACTTTTTGTTGTGTTTTCATATAAAAAATAAAAAAACACATTGAGAACAGAATTAACAGCACAATTTTTTAAATGTAAAATAATAATCTGTAGCCTAACAAACACCAATGTTTGAGCAAATATGACACAAAACAAATGATTGTAAAACAAATAAATATACAACTATTTTCCTGTAAAAGAACGGACAAGAGGACTGTTAACTGCAGCTTTAACCAAAAAAGTTGCAAAATTCAGCTAAACAATCAGCTTTGGTTAATGTTAGTTTTATTAGAACACATTCACATAAATTATTTAACTGTGTTTGGGATTAAAAGTAATAAAAGTTTGGAACCTCTTGCACTGTACACTAAATAAAGTGAATGTATTTGTATATGTATTTCATCACTACAAATTAAATTTTTAGGTAAGCTCTGCTTTATATCCTAATTTTCCCTGTTTTCTATTATCTCTGCTTTATTTCTATAAGCATATTTTATTAAGTTATTATAACTGGTTAAGGAAAAAAAAAAAGTCTCTCACCTCAGATAATCGAACTACCTGCCCTGCCAGATGTTATGCCGTGTTTGTTGTGCACATAAATTTGCCTTATTTTTATTTTCTTATTATATATTTTTATATATAGTGGGTAGTGGCTTGATGACCATGGGACACTGTGGGTCCCAAGGCCAAAACCACTGCTTTAGATCGTTCGGTTCTCTCCACCATCATCACTCTTTTAAGCGCGAGCTCTGTGTACTGTGGAACAGACGGACATTTCGCAAGTGAGATTGCCAATAACAAGTGCAGGCAAATATCTTTAATATTAACAAAATTAGGGCTATTAAAAAAAATCTACCAAAGACATACTGGAAGAATTTAAATTTAATTACATTTTGAGGTAAAATATTCTTTTTCCTTTCAGGTAAACATCAGTCATCAATTTTCAAATAAATGTTTGTACTTTACATAGTTTTAACTTAAATTATTGTCATTCTAAGCTTTCTTCTGACCGGCTCCTTCTGTTCTTTCTTTCTCAACACTGTCCACACACATACACGTTCCCCTTTAAGGATCAGCCTGTGCAAATGAATGGAGCTTTCTTGGCTTCTGCTGAGACAGACTCCAGCTGCTCAAGCAAGCACACCATCCAGTCCTATAGCACTGTGGTGAACAGTAGCGGAGAAACTTCTTTGCCTGCCCAAAGGCATTTAGCTGCTCCAAGGGAAAAATCCTCCTCTGGGCAAAAAAGACAACAGTATAACTCCCCCATCGGTCTGTACTCTGCAGAGACATTACAAGAGATGGCCGTGCTGCATGAGAGGGTTAAGAGTTTGGGGTCAGGCATGCCTAGTGGGTATGTAATCACAGAACGACTTGAGATCTGATGCTAGCAGCCAGGTGTTCTATTTATAATGTAGCGTTTAATACTAAATTGACAGTGTAGAGTTTCTATAAGAGGTTAGACTCAGTGGGCCGGTTATAGTTCAGCTCCACCTGGTTGCTAACATTGCTCTTGACAGAAGAATGACAGCGGCCATGCAACATTCAGAAGGAGAGGTTACATCTGTTACATTGACCCCGTTCCCCACTGGCATTAGCAGGCCAGAGGAGGATCTAGTTAAAGCTTCAAGCCTCTAAAGGAATGTGCAAGACAAATTTGAACTGAGGCTTCAGTTGGAGGTGGCCCTTCTTCAGGTACAGTCATATAATAACAGAGGAGTTAGATTGAAAAATTGACTGTCAAAAATCGAAAATGCACCTCTGTTTAAAATGCTGGGGTCAACCAGATATTTTTTTCTTTTGTAAGACATTAATAGATAGCAATTATATTTAGCAAGGATGTATTAAATTGATCAGAAGTGACAGCAAACACTTAGAGTGTAGTGTAGCAAAAGATTTTTTCAAATAATGCAGGTTTGTTTTTGTTTTTTTTACTTTCTATTGATCAAGAATCCTGAATGAAATGTTTCATGGTTTCCATAGTAAACAGCAAAAATGTATCAGTCTCCTATGTTCTTTTCTTTACCATTAAAGTGAAATAACTGAACATAAGCATAGGGACCTGAGCAAATTCTCATTTTAGAAGAAAATTTTAGGTTCTTACACTCTTGCATTGAACTCTGCAAGTATTTCTTTAGCACCAAGCTATCATATCAAAATTATTTCTGAAGGATCATATGACCCTAAATATTGGAGTAATGGCTGCTGAAAATTCAGTTTTACAGGATTAAATGACATTTGATTAAAATAGAAAACAGGAATTTTAAGTTTTAATAATATTTAACAATTGTACTGTATTTCTGATCAAACTAATGCAGCCTTGGTAAGCATAAGCCTAAAGTTTCTTAAAAAAACATTTTTATAGAGTTTTAAAAACAAACGGACCACAGATTTGTATGTGCATAAATTCATGTTCTGCAAGCTGTCGTATTGAGGAATTAAAAGCATTAAAAGTTTGACAGATTCAGTTCTGCATTGTAACCTCAAAGCAATGCACTTTGGCAGTACTGTGGTGGATTAAGTAAATGGATGACAATGTCCTGGACCCCTCTCCGTTTACTCTCTTCCTCATATGTGGTGAAAAGGGTCTTAGCGTGTGCCTCAGCACAAATGAAATCTCAGGCCATCGAGTGATATGGATAGAGATGGGTGAGAGAGCACCTGTCGCTGCTCTTCATATAAAAGGTCATGGAATTTCAGGGTTCAGTTTCCTAACTACACTGATACACCCAATCCCCCCTCACTGCCTCCCGTCACATCTTTGCAGGGAGACACTCTCATGAAAATGTATTTCTCTTATGTCAGTTGTGGTCAGTGACATGTCTGTTGCGTTCGGTTATTTATTTATTTGCCTCTTTAAAAGGCAACTCGCTACAAGTCTCTCATGCCAAACACACACGCACATTGGCACACAAACACACTAATGTTTTCCCTTTTCCTGTTGAAGTGTGTAATTTTTGTGTCACAAACCAAATTTGTCTATTTGAGTAGCCCAGCTTGGGTCAACCAGTGGCTTGAGTTTAGTGCAGGACATCCTGTGGAAGACAGGAATTGTTTGAGCAGGCACAATTCTGAAATTACACACTGCACCTTGAACATCTGGGAAACTTTGACTGACACAACCCTTCCATGTTAAGTTTATACGAGTTGCTAACCAATGCCCTTGTTTCTGTTTCCTTTCGTCCATTGTAGGTTATTACCAACACTCCTGCCAAGTTAGTAACAGCCTTCTGGCATAATGCTGTAGTGCTCTGTGTGGGTTTTACATGCATGGAATTGTTTGGATCTGCCTTTGTGGTATAAAGTGTGGATAGTGAGATTTGTCATCCTGTGCAATCTTAGCTTGCTTTAATGATGTACTAATGATTAAGCCTATACTACAACACAGAGAAGCATATCTGAATCTTTGGAATATGTATTTATAAGAATCCCAGTTGGCATTGTACTACAGTGTGTTTTAGCAGACTAGAGGCTTGCTTGCTGAACCCATGTTTAGCGTTGAGAAAGCGTTTGTCATCATTTTATTGGTCTCAGATAGACACTTCTTGGTTGGTATACTCACAGTGTTTGGTTGGGAATCAAGAATTGTTACTTATGCTGCATTCACTTTATGTCGTAATTAATTTACACATTTATTACAGTATATATGACAACTAAAGAATATTAATTGTGATCTGCGTTATGTACTTTTGATGAAACACTACTACGAGCAAAATCAATTTTTGTATTTTAGTAGACAAAACCAGAATATAACAATAACAGTCATTGTTCAAATGTCGTATTAATAATTGTATTGTTTATTCAGGGGGATATTAGATATTTAAAGGAATAGTTCATCCAAAAATAAATTCAGAACAAAGAAATTCATACAGGTTTGGACTACTTGAGTGACAGAGTTTCATTTTTGGGTGAATTATTACTTTAACTCTTTGATAGAAACATTAAATAGTATTTTATCTCTTTTATTTTCTGGTTATTAAGACATTAACAAAAGTCTGTTATAGGAATTATTCGGCATAGTTATTCTGAAATAACTGCTTAGCTGTTTTACTATTAAAGCCCTATAAGAGTTGTTAATACAAGTTCTGTAAAGATGCTTTTTGCAATTCCATAATTCCGACATGCCATGAATGCAACTTTATTCACAATTCTAATGTTATTTAAATGTTTGTTTGTTTGTTTTAAATCATAATTCAATTATGTCTAGTTCTCATAACGGTTCTTGCAAATGTATTTTTATGAAAACATTCTCAAGAATTTTTTTTTCTTCTTCGCTTTGAAAGTACTAAGAGAATGACAAAAGGAGCCTTTAAGGAACTGGAATGGTTAGGAGCTGTGCTTCCCAAACCTGTCCAGGAGGCCCCCCTGCCCTGCACATTTTGTATGTCTCCCTAATCAGACACCCCCAATTTAGTTGTTGCAGTTTCTAGTAATGAGCTGATGAATGGAATCAGGTGTGTTAGATAAGGGGGACATATAAAATGTGCAGGTCAGGGGGTCCTCCAGGACAGGTTTGGGAAGCACTGGTTTAGAGGAATTACAGTCAGGAATTTAAATTCTATCTGAATCCCGTGGGTGTTTAGTATATAAGGTTGTATATGTATATGCTGTGTGCAGTAGTACGTTTTTGCTGTGTGAAGTGTGTTGTTTCTGCCTTAAAAAATAGGCTGATCCTTTTTATTTATTTATTTACCTGTCATACTATGTTTTTGTCTCACCTGCAACACCTTCCATCATGAATTTCCATGCCGGTCCAGGCTGGTATAAGCATGCTGTTGTCTAGCAGAACTGGTCGACCAGCATGGTTTTCTGGTGGTTCATCTAATCAAGAAGCTTTGTTGAATTACCAGCATGCTGGCATCTAAAATCCAATATATGCTGGTATTGTCAACTAGGTTCTTACATTTCCCTCCCGGTTCACTGTCCACATTCCCTTCACCTCACTCTCTCTGTCTAACATCCATTTTTATCTCTTTTCTCTCTCTTTTACCCATACTCATCACTTATCACCACTCCCTCACTCGCACAGCACTGAGTACCTGCCCAGCTTCAACCCAATAGCTCTGAAGGACACTGCACTCTCCACCAACAAGCCCATTGAGGTGAAGGGGCCTGGAGGCAAGGCCACCATCATCCATGCGCAGTACAACACCCCCATCAGCATGTACTCCCAGGATGCTATTATGGATGCCATTGCTGGCCAGTCCCAGGCCAGGGGTAGCGAGCTGTCTGGGTAAGACTTATCACACCTAACTGTGTCTTCTTCCTCCTCCCATGTCCTGCATGACACACGTTTGCTATAGTGCCTGTCAAAGCCAAGCTTGTCTAGGCCAGCGCTATCTGCTAATGCTCAAGAGGCTAAAGACTATCCAAGGTTGTCTGATCATAGTCTTGATATAGTCTTACTTTTCCTAAGTTTCACAGCGTTTTACCTGAGTAATGTAAATCACAGGATAGGTTTTCAAAGTCTTCAGTGTTAGCATACGTTATGTTGATTTCCTGTAGAACCAGTTGGAATTTTGGGTGCTTTTCAAATCAGAATGATAACAGGAATGCTCAGTTGCACAAGTTAGGGATCATGGTTTATGGATAAACTCCCCTTCAAAAGTTTGGGGTCAATATTTTTAAGGAAATATTATGTGTATGTAGTATAAATAATGACAGTCGTTTAAAATGTTACAAAGGAGATTTCTTTCTATTATGAGTGATTTTCATTTGAACTCTATTCATAAAAGCATCCTAAAAATTAGGCAGCACAGCTCTTTTCTACGTATATCTATATTAATAAGAAATGCTTATTGAGCACAACATTATCTAATTAAAATGATCATGTGACACTGAAGAGCGATGACTGCCATCACAGGAAAACATTATATTTAAAAATATATTAAAATAAAAATCTGTTATTTTACATTTGAATAATATTTTACAATATTAACGTTTTTACTGTATTTTAAATTGATTATTTGCAGCTTTGGTGAGCATAACTAGACTTTTTTCAAAAACTTACAAAAAATTCTTAGCAACTCCAGACTTTTGAATGGCATTGTGTGTTTTGATAGTCTGACTTGGTGATCTATACTAGTGTGGGTTATATATTTGTGCATTTTTTTTCTCCTGTATATTCATGTGTTTTAGTGATTTAGTTTGTTTGTTGGTGCCGGTATTCTGATGTCCTATGGATTGAAATCATGAAAATGAGAGCTCAGGTTTTCGGTCTCGTGTCAGAAGCCACTCTCTAATGCATAACATTGGAGCTTTATTTAATTTTCCCTCTCTCACTCCATTCCCAACCATCCATCACTTCATCTATCCATCACACTGTACATCACGTACCCTGTCCCCACCCTACCTGTGTCCAATCTCAATGGCCCTGCCTGGCAGCAATGAAACTGACTCTCCGCTATCGTAAGTAGCCTGATCCATCTGTTTGATATGAGCAAGCTCTTTCGTCTCTTCCCTTCCACATGGCATGCCTGATCACAACATTATGCATTTCTCTCTCATCTCTTCCTCTAACCTCCGTTTGACTGATCTTGAGCATCTGGAGTTCTGAAATGCACCTGGTTTTCATGAGCGGAGACTGTCTGGTGACTTTTGAAATAGTTGTCTCTTTTTTTTTTATTTTGCCAAATGCAACGATGACATCACATACTACTCCTTTTTTACTCCTCTCAGACTGCACCTTAAACGTCCTTTTCAAATTCTATTCTGAAATCCTTAATATTACTGCTAGGCAGAAGCGGACAGTAGGGAAGTACATTTACTTGAGTATTGTACTTAAGTACACTTTTTGAGTATCTGTACTTTACTTGAGTTTAATTCTTTCTGGAAACGTATGACTTTATGACTTCGCTACATTTGTAGCACAAATATCGTGCTTTTCACTCCGCTACATTTCTACCAAGGATAAGATAAAACAATGCAATGAAAATGAACATTTTCATTGACCCGAAATTTGCTCATAATACTTAAGTACTTTTAAAAGCAAGTACTTCTATACTATCACATAAGTAAAAATTATTGTTGACAACTATTACTTGTAATGGAGTAATATTTAACCAGTAGTATCTATACTTTCACTCAAGTAATGGATTTGTGTTCTTTGTCCGCCTCTGCTGCTAGGTGACTTTAAATATGTTTGGTGGAAGTGTGTTTAAAAGTTGAGGTTTACTGAAGGAGGGTCTGCTAATGTGGAAAACAGTCAATGATTGAGTTTTAGATGTCAACAAACAGATTTCTGAATGCTCTGCTCTGTCATTCTTCTGGGTAAGAAATATAATGTGTCTAAGATAAGCTGTCATACTGCATTTGCGAGTGATAAGCAAGCTTCTGGCCACAATGCCCATGCTTTTCTGTTTTATATGAAATATGCTGCATAATACTCACTGATTTAAATTAAGTAACCAGTGTTAACAAGTTAGGCTATACTGTAAATTAGTGATAATGGCAGTAAATTAGTTAAAATGGATACATTTACATCCCAGTTCATTATCATGAGAAATGCTTTTGATGTTGTTAAACATTCCGGTCATGCTGATAGAAAAGTGTGTGTGTTTTCACACGAACGGCTCTTTCTGTGGTTGCAGTAATCTGCCAGTTAAAGACCGTGTTATAGACAGTGCTTCCCCAGTGTATCAGGCCGTCATCCCCAGTGAACCCAATGATCTGGGGCCAGCTGATTGGGCCAAAAGAGCCGCCCATCTGCAGTCTAAGTCCTTCCGTGCCCTTGCCCACATTACTGGAACTGAATACAGTAAGTCATTGTTGATTTGCTTTTGTTTTGACTCATTGTGTAGAGTTTGACATTTTCCCTCTTTGTCTTTTCTCTTCTCCTCTGCAGTGCAAGACCCTGATGAGGAAGCTCTGAGAAAGTCAAGGTAGGCATCTAGTAGCAGGATCTGGTGGCCACATACTTGACCTGTGCTGAAATCCAGCCCTCTGCCTCTTAAAACTTGAAAGGCTGATCGACCCACAGACCCCCATAATCAGACACCACTCTCTGTGCTGAACTTGATCCGCACTCGTTAGATGCATCAGTCTAATACAGCTTAGGTATATTCACAGTAGTCTGCCTCAGGGCTGTAGTACAGAGAATTTGTATTTTTTGTTAAAGAAATTGTATACCGAAATCCCAAAATATTTACCTGAATTATTAAAATATTTACACTTAATTAATAAAAACACCAGGGGGCTCACATTTAATTGTGCTTAATTATAAAACAAAGTAAACGCTTAGAATTAGACATTGCATAACAAAATGCACTAACCCTGTCATTGTAAACCTAGATCCAGTTTTATAAATTAGATGATCAAAATAACCTAAAACCGGATTATATGATTGGAATGGTTTTGACATTAATATCCATAAAACCCTCAAGCAAACATACAGGAATTACATATTGCAAAACCAGATATTCATCCACCTAAAAAAGTAATCCAAAAAATGCTGCAATCCTTATTTATTATAGTATTACTACATTAGTAATGACTAACAGTTACTCAAATGCTGTACTTTACACCCCTGGTCTGTGATATTTACATCAAGCTTTATATTTCATATATCATTAGCTCTCCCTAATCTCACACTGTCATTACAAATCTGACACAATACATGCAGAATGTGACCTCTGGCATTTAGTTGAATGTGAAACACTTAGTGTGTTATTGACCGTTTTACCACAAGGCAGCCATGAATATTTGTATACACTCACACATCTTGGGCAGGGGAGTGAATGCCATATTCCCTAACCCATTTCTCCAACCTCTCTTCTCTCTTTTTTTTCCTTCCCCTTTTGTCTTGTATATATGTGTTGATGTTACAGGGAAAGGTTTGAATCTGAAGCCAAAGGCCCTCGTTTTGCTAAACTGAAAAACTGGCACCATGGCCTGTCGGCACAAATACTTAATGTGCCTCAGTAGAGCACCCCAAGATAGAGAGAGCTAGACAGGTGGCATAGACAGACTGCTGTAACAGGAAAGTCAAAGCATGTGAAAGGGAAAGCAGAAGGAATGAAGATGAATGTTCGTTATGTTGTTTAGCTCATCAAGCTAGTTGTTCACTCTGTAGTATAGATTTTGGAATTGTTTATGAGAGTGTCACCACCATTTAATTTCTCTCTTGCGTATATTGGATTGTGTGGTTACACATTGATGGTTATTGAGAAAATCATTGCGTCTGTGCACAAGTCTTTCAAATCCATCAAATAAAAGAAATGTGCTGAACTCATCATGTGGAAAGGCTTTTTGGCACTGGGATTTATTTGGATGTGAAAGTCTGCATGGATTAAAGAAAATGATGTCTGCACACTCTCAAAAATTAAGGTACAATAACTATCACTGGGGCAGTACCTTTTGCACCTATTAGGTTCAAATATGTACACTTTCCCTCAGTTTCACAGACAAGGCTTAAGCTAGTCCCAGACTAAATTGCATGTTTGAGCTGTCTCAGAAGAAAAAAATCTTCCTATGACATATTTTAAAACATGTCAGTGTCATTGTTCTGTGTTAAGTTGCACACCTGTAATATTTTCTTATAAGACATTTTTGCAAAAGTTGCTCAAATATCTTAATTTAACTAATGCCTAGTCCTGGCTTAGTCTGTGAAACTGGGCCTTTAAGTACTAATATGTACCTTTTAAGGTAAAAAAAATGAACACTTTAGGTACAAAGATGTACACCTTTTGAAAAGGTACCGCCCCAGTGACAGCTTTTGTACCTTTATTTTTGAGAGTGCAGAGAGAAAAATGAACTTTGTGTTAAATAATATTTCTATAAAAATGTCATAATATTAATCTTTGGGTATATAACCTATAACCTGATAAACTTTTTTATGATAGCAAGACTGGAAGTAATCATTCCCATTTTATTCTTAGCTATAAATTAATGAATAAACCACTCTGTTTATTAGATAAGTGGTTCTTAATAAGGGGACCAAGGTCTTGGCAAACGTAAAGTGTTGCTTAAAATTATTAATTTTTTTAATGTAACGTTTGAAGCATTCAATTTATTTGAATATCTGTATATATCTATATATCCCCATAATAACACTTGAATCTGACCACACTGAATCTTCTGGAATCACAAAAATATGAAAAAAGTAATTATTGATATTTTAAAACATTTCTTGAAATAAATAGTCATAATTATGCCAGAAATACCAGAGGAAATATCTACATTGGACAATAGGGTGCCTTGAAGAGTCAACAAAATTGAGAACAATTGAATTATAAAATTTGTTATTTTACCCTTTTCTGTTCAGATCTTAGAATCTAACCCTTTGATGCTGTGATAGCATTTCAGTGACTCAAGGCAAGTTGGTTAAAAAGGTTAGCAAATGCTGAAATCAGTCATACAGTCACATACAGTCAGTTTTTTTCCAGGAGTCATTTCTTATCTGTTGGAAAGCTAAATCCTGACAGACAGTAAAAGATTTAGCTTTAGACTTTAAATCAACTTTAAATCACCAACACTATTATCCCTTTGAAGACTTTTTTTTAACTTGTCACACATTTCTTACTTAAGCCTGTAGTTAAATTAGACTGCCTGGGGGTTTCATGCGATAAGGATGTTGATCTGTCAGTCAGTTGTCTAACTATCACAGAGCTTTGCATATGGCACTGATCTGGATGAGACTGAAAAAATGTTGACAGATCACAATTTTAGCACCTAATTTGCTTTACTTTGAGAAAATCCAGGGAGTGTAAAGTTGATTTGTGAAGGAAAAGTAATAACCTTTAGCTAGATGAGTTGTGGCTGAAGGGACAAGCTTTCTGTCCAGAGGATGAGCGAAGGCGTGTGAAACCGTCAGAACTTCAAGCGGTTGAACAAGATGGAAGTCAATGTCTGTGAGTAGAGAGAGTCAATAAACCAGGACATTTCCCTCAAGGTAATTCTGCCTGTCTGGTTGTCACATAGGGAAATGGTGTTAGTGTTCTTTGGGCTGGTATGCGCTAGATTTGTATTAATAGTATAGAATTATGCCTCTGCTAACCGTGTCCTTCTCTCACACAATCTCACTACTGGTTTACTTCACTTGTGAGCCTCCCACTTGCATGCAGTGCATGCTGGGAAGACTGTGTGACTGCACTGGAGTGCTTATGGCCCTGGGTGGCTGGCCCCTCCCTCACTCTTCATCCGAGTCATATTTATTCAGATCTCTGCCTTCATGTACATATAAACACGTTATGCTAGGTTGACATAATGTTGCATTGGTCAGCTCTTTTGTATGTTATGCTGTCATTTTCTACATATTTTCAGTCTTCAACCTTTCGTCACTTGACTGAAACAAAACAATTATTTAATTGCACATCACTGCAGTGCTGTTTCCTGCTGTCCGTTAAGTTGTGTGTTTGTTTTGCTCATTCTAATTCTAATTGCTGTCTTGTTTTATAACAGTATAACATTATTTATTGATTTTATTTTTAGTTTAAATTTAGTAATTTTGTTATTTTTATTTTTAATTTTAGTTTAGTAATTTTAGCAACTTCTACCACATTTCTAATTTACAATTTCTTTTTTTATTTAGTATTTTAAAGTGCCCCTATTATGAACTTTTGAAAATGACCTTTCATGCAGTGTGTTAAATCTGAAAGTGCACCATGTATGAGTCTCAAAAGAAAGAGTTAACTCTGAATAATTTAAACAAATCTTTTTAAAACGAGTCCCAAGCCGTTTTGATGTTGACCGCCCACTTGTGCACAGGCTAAAACTTGATTTTCACATTGGTCTGAATGAAAATGCAAATTCATTCTTTGCCACTTGGGTGCAATAAAACCTCATAAACACTGCTTTAAATAAAATTTACAAATCACTGGAGGGGTTTAAATTTTTTTTAATCATTGATCAATTCGTTTGAGAGCCCTTTAAAAAATAACATACACGTTATAAGAAAATGTAAGTGTTTTTTGACTTCGCATGCATGTCAGCCTGATGTTTATGACTCCCAAAACCAAAATATGGACATTTCATAACCTATAATAGTGGCATGTTGATATATTATGGTACTTTATGTAACTTTAAGTTCTCTTTTTAAGTTATTTTATTTTTTAGTACTTTCAGCTGGTCACAAAACAATGATTTTTGGTGTTTTGGGACAAATTTTTTTTTTACCGCCATGCTATTGTATGTAGTGCCACATGTGGTCCAAGCAGCTCTGTATGAATCTGTTGAATGTTCTCTGTGGTGTTGTTGCTCTAGTTTGTAATCTTGTTATGCCGTTGCAATCATTCTACGTGAATTAGCGTTAAACAACCTTTTTTTACATAATATATTGTCTCTACCCTTGTTAAAAAGCTTCTCCAGAATTGTTGTCATAGTATTATAGAATATTAAAGGAGTAGTTTGGTATTTTAACCCATCATTGTAAAGGTGGGTTTTTTTTGTCATGCATGATTGTATATTGATAAAAGAAGCCAAATGGGCATTTAAAAAAAAAAAAAAAAAACTTTCCAAAAACATACACAAGTCTTTTCAATTCAGTTTTATGTATTCTTGTATTTCATCTTAGATTTCTCTAACAAGGGTACATATTATTTTCCTCAAAATAATTATACATAGTTGGAAACAAATCCTTAATACTTAATGCATGGGTTGAAAAACTGAATCTATCCAACATTTAGAGCATTACAGTCTCTTGTGTGTGGTTGTTATTATTGCATGAGTATATTTTATATTCTATTCAATATTCATTCAGTGTTTCTTTGCAACCTTTTACTGTGCCAATTTTGTATGCTATTTTGCATGTCATGAGAGGAACAGTGATAGTTTACATGTTAGGCTGCATTTCATGAGACAGTTGCACTAACCCGCTTTAGGATAAGAACACACTTTCCCTATGTCCAAACAATGTGTCAAACGTATAATGCCAGCAGGTGGCACTGCAGTATTGTCTGAATTGTCTTGACTCTCTTTGCTCTGTGGTCCTTTTCCATAATTTTAGCTACACACATTTGCAACTAGTCTAGTTTCAATAACAACCCCTCTTTCTGAAGGCATTGTCTGCTTCTGTGATCTGTATTTCATTGTTCTCTGAATCTGTGCTGAGATTTTGCTAATATAACTAAAAAGCGCCGCAGTTTGGCAGCATAGCCAGTTGATGAATAGAGTGTTCAGGATATTATGACCTATTTAATGTTTGTGTATGTGTGTGTGAGAGAGAGAGACTAAAGAGTCATGTAATCAGTGATGTAATCATAATTTCTTAAGATTTAATTTTTGTTCTTTTGTAGACTCTCCTTTGATTTTCAGTCTCTCACAGCTTGCAGTAAATGTGTGTTTGCTTTCTGCCACCACACACCTTTCCGAAAGCCCCTCCAAAACACAGACACATTCTCTTCCTACAATAACAAAAATAACAGAGACGGACTCAATACACATACAAGTTCACCACAGAAAGTGTTTAAATCTTCATGAAGGCTTCATAAATGTCTGCACCCAACATTTACAGACCTTTCTCTCTGTTCCATCACCATAACTCAGTATGATCCACAGAATGACGTTAAAGCTGAAGCAAGATCGAATAGTTTACTTCACTTAGAGATGGTTCTGAATATAAACATCGGATAAATAAGGTAAAATAATGGGACACTTCAGCTTTAAATGTTCTATTTATTTAATCTTTTACCTCACTCCTCCCTTTTTTCTAAATAAAATGAGACTGGAAGAGAGAAATGGTCAGGAAGGGTGGTTGCAGAGTGTGTGAAGGGGGTCAGCCATCGGTCCACCACCAATGCTGCTAGGTGCCTGCCTTTTATCTTCTCTCTCCTGCCTGGGCGGCTCCAACACCAACCTGTTTTTATCATTTGATTGTGTTTGATCATGTACAAGGGGTGCCAACTGATTCAAATGAAAGAAATGTCAATTTGTGAATAATGCACTTTTCTTTGCCTGGATCCCAGGGGAGTATTATTTAACACTAATTTGCTGCTCTCTAACCACTGATTTGTGTTTTATGGACACACTAAGTGGGTTTGCGTAACCTATATACCCCACGTCATTGTTTAATGGTGAGATCCTGTTATATGTAGTTCATTACCACTGTTTGAGCACAAGATTGATTGTAGCCCTTATATCTGGTTTCATTTAATTAATCTTAGAATTGCACTTACAGTTGTCTCAGCTGCCGAGACACCACTGCTTTTAAAGTAAAAATACAGCCCAGTTTTCCTTCACATTTCAAACGGCGACTCATATTAAAGAAATAGTTCATAGTCTTCTACATTTTTATAGTCCTTCAATGACAAAATAGATACATATAATGAGTACTTTAACATTTCCTTCCCCCAGTGATGGACATCCTTGCATTGTGCTCAGAAATATTGCATGCATGAGAATGAAAACAGCAGCTTATAACACAATGTAACTTCAGTTAACACTGCCTGAAAGACGTCTGCTGTCTGTATTATGGCTTCAGCCTGACATCAGTTTCTGACATTACTGCAACCTAACCTTGTATCTAGTACTCCTGCTGAGCATGCTCCAGTTTCCACCAGTATTGCACCCGTCTGTCCGCCTACTATCGCTGCTTCGCCCAATGAGCTCCTTTCGGAGCCGCAGATAGCCAATCAGGCACCTGAGCCTGATGGGGAGCAGATTCCTGAGCAAACCATGGTAACCAGGTAAAGTTGCATGCATTGCATTTTGTGCTTGCTTTACCTTTATTTGGTTTATTGTATTCCCCACTGGTATGTATATATGTATATGCATTTCAAAAGATTGGCGATAGTAAGATTTTTGGTTTTTTTTTGAAAGAAGGAAATTAATACTTTTATTCAGCAAGGATGCATTAAATCAACCAAAAGTGACAGTAAAGGCTTTTATAATGCTACAGAAGATATTCTGCTTCAAGGTATTCTGGGGAAATGCATATAAAACTATAAAGCAGCATAGCTGTCTTTAATAATTGATTATATTGAGAAAATTCTGATTGTAAATAGATGTTTTAAATTGCAAAAATTTTGTTTTACTGTTTTAGATCAAAAAAAAAATGCAGCCTTGTTGAACAGAAAAGACTTCTTTCAAAACATGAAAAAAATCCTACCAACCTCAAACTTTTACCATGTTATTTTATTTATGTTCTAGTTTGTTATTGCTGTTTTCTTATTGTTGTATGTTTGGGGTTATTCATTCCTAGTTTTACTTTTTTGAAAATGAACATGATTCAAAATTGTTGGCTTGTTTGGTGTGTAGAACATTAGTGAGTTATTTCGCTATTATTTAACTTCTATTAGTGAAGACACAAAATGAACTATTTCTATTAGATTTGAACCCAACATTTGAGAGTGTAGGACAAGAGAGATTGTTAGAACAAAAAGACTTTATTGATCCTTGAAATTCAAAGTAAAGCCAGTCCTCAAATCCTATTAATGTTATAATCAATGACTTTAATCCTCTAATATGATCTTCTTTGTCTTAACCTCACTGTCAAATTTCTTGTTGCAGCTGATGCTTCATTTGCTGCAGCTCATTACCACTAATACTTTTCCCCTAAAGGAAACTAGAAACTCACATTTGATTGAATACATGTCCTCTTTTTGGCCTTCTGCTTTCATGCTTGGCGTGTCTTTATAATCACATAGTTCAACACCAGGACTTAGGGTTAGGGTTAAATAAAAACCTCCCAAGACATCCATGAACTACTTTTTAAGCTTAAGATTGCTATAAGCACTTATATTGTGTTATTGTGTTGCTCTAACAATAACAGCAGGAATGGTGTTTATGAAACCAGAGATAAAGTGACTTAATATGTTTCCTCTGGGGACTGACATGTTTTTTTGTTTTTTTTAATGAGGTACTATGTCAGAACTACAACACCTGACGCTCTTTTATCTCTCAGATCTCAATGTTAGCTTAAATTTAATAAATCTCTTTCAATTTCTTCTATGTAAATGTTCTTATTTAATATGTATTATTTTTAGGAGAATTCACTTTATCTTTTCTACCACCAAAAATAATCGTGCTTCACAGTGCCATAGAAGGAAACTTTTCTTTTTGTCTAAATGGTTTCATGAAGAACCTTTAACATTTTAATTGTTTCACAAAACATTCTTTGTAATAAAAGAAAGAACTTTTACTGAATGGACCCAAAAATGATTCTTATACGGCATCACTGTGAAGTACCTTTCAAGCATTTTTAAGAGTGTACCTGGGCATTGAAGCATGTAACCCATGCACCTTTATCAACCTATTCTCATGTTTCTTAAGAAAGTTTGTTTTTGAGACATGGCAGAAGCTCTTTGCATGTATCCATTGCTTACACAGACAGAACAATCTGTTTTGCAGACTGGAGTGCAAACTTGCTCATACAAATAATCATATAAATAACCAGGTTTCCATGTACTTATTATAAACCATACTCATATTTTTATTAATTCCTATTTATCTTTCACTTGTCTCCAACTACACATGAAGTGATTGAGTCGGCAGGTGAAACTGTTCGCCCTGAAATATATGAATCTTGTTTTAAATTAGGTCATTTTCACTACAGTAGGTTAGCTATTGAAATACAGTTGTTGGTACGTTTTGGGTGGGTTTTGTTTTGAACGCATTTGTTTGTTTTCTGTTTTGTGTGTGTGTCTGCATGTCTTTATGTCGGTAAGATGTTCATGGTCTGTTTGTTGCCATGTTCACTCATATTATACAATACTGATAGTGTACTGTTGTTGTATTCAGACAAATCGAACAGAATGCATGCAGTGGGTACGGAGAGTATTCAGATCCCCTTAAATTTTTCACTCTTTGTTAAATTGCAGCCATTTGCTAAAATCAGCTCTGGCTAGGCCATTCAAGAATGTCATTTTAGCTGGATGCTTAGGGTCATTGTCTTGTTGGAAGGTAAACCTTTGGCCCAGTCTGAGGTCCTGAGCACTCTGGAGAAGGTTTTCGTCCAGGATATCCCTGTACTTGGCCGCATTCATCTTTCCCTCGATTGCAACCAGTCGTTCTGTTCCTGCAGCTGAAAAACACTCCCACAGTATGATGCTGCCACCACCATGCTTCACTGTTGGGACTGTATTGAGCAGGTGATGAGCAGTGCCTGGTTTTCTCCACACATACCGCTTAGAATTAAGACTTAAAAGTTCTATCTTGGTCTCATCAGACCAGAGAATCTTATTTCTCACCATCTTGCAGTCCTTCAGGTGTTTTTTTTGCAAACTCCATGCAGGTTTTCATGTGTCTTGCACTAAGGAGAGGCTTCTGTCGGGCCACTCTGCCATAAAGCCCCGACTGGTGGAGGGATGCCATGATGGTTGACTTTCCTCAACTTTCTCCCATCTCCCAACTGCATCTCTGAAGCTCAGCCACAGTAATCTTTGGGTTTTTCTTTACCTCTCTCAGGTAAAGACAGCCAGCTCTAGGAAGGGTTCTGGTCGTCCCAAATGTCTTCCATTTAGGGATTATGGAGGCCACTGTGCTCTTAGGAACCTTAAGTGCAGCAGAATTTTTTTTGTAACCATGGCCAGATCTGTGCCTTGCCACAATTCTATTTCTGAGCTCTTCGGGCAGCTCCTTTGACCTCATGATTCTCATTCAAAATTTTCCTCACTCATCCAAAAACAATCTACAGCATGTTAATTTGTCAGACAGGACTGTAACTACTGTACAAATGGGACTGGCTTCCATGATCAGATGAAACTAAAAAATGGGTTTGGTGAACACAATATAGTATACTGCTGTGTTGTTGATGTTGTGGGCCTATATTTCTTGTTCTTGTTTAGACGCATGGCCTCATGGATTCTATCAAATACCAACAGATAACAAATGTAAAACTGACTCACTCTGTTAGAAATCTTATAATGGGCCATGGTTGGGTCTTCCGCTGGGACAATAATACAAACACAAACATCAAATAAAACAAAAGAATTAGTCACTGAGCACAAAATTGCTGGCCAAGTCCTCTGACCTGAACCCTGAGTGAGGTGAACTAAAGAGAACCAAACATCATTATCATTACATGGGTAAATAATTAAAGACTTTGTTGAATGGATCTCCATCCCCCAACTCAGGAACAGAATGAAATTCCTGATGAGACCTTTAATCACAAAACTGCCCTCGCATTTCACAAAACTGCCTTTTCATGTCTATCCAGGCCTAAAATACACTAAACCGGACTTAAATCACTGATATGCATAACTGCATATTATATGTAACCCACAACTCGAACTATCATGTGTTGCTCACTTATTGTATATGTATTTTGAATAACCATTGAATGGCTTATAGTAGGGCTGGGCAATTTGATCGTTGATTTATTCAAGCGCATTTCGTCAGTAAAGTCGGCTCTTTGATCAGCCGCTTTTAAAATGCACGGCAGTTGATACACAGATCCGTTGATCACTGACGAGCTACGCAATATCGTCTTCAGAATCGGAAGCAATTCATTTCTGAATTTGAACGCAAAATTGCAAAGCTCCTCATTGATGTACGGCTCTGTGTATCAACAGCTTGAGATTTACCACTAATCAAAGAGCTGGCTTTACTGACGAAATGCGCGTGAATAAATCAACGATTAAATCGCCCAGCCCTAGCTTAAAGTGTAATATCTGTGTTTAGTATGGTTTTGCTTCAATCTTCTTGCTTGAAATGTTTCTTCCCACCAATTATTAGTCAAATGTATCATATTCATGTTATAGAAATCATGTCCAACATTAAATTCTGCAAGAGCGGGAAAATTCGGACCATGTGACTGATAGGATAACATTTGGATTTTTGATTTAGGGAGGAGAAATATCACCACAACATCTGTAAATTTGGGCTAAAGTTCTATAAATTTGAAACCAGTAAGTACCATGACGTCTTGTAAACAACAGCAAAATGATTCAAAAGCATAAATGTAGTATGCAGCATCACATAACCAAAGTGCAGCGTTTGACACAGGGCCTTATTTTCTATCCACTGTACGCGCTAATCAACCATCAACATCTGCATGTGATCCGCTGCTTCCTATATTGTAAATCCGTGCAAATACATTTACGCCACCTCTGTGCATCTGTGTAAATATGTGATATATCTGCACTCAAGTGGCTTCTGTGCAGTAAAAAAACACCTCTAGACATATTGAACCATAATACAATTGGCTCATAGAAATTGCACTCTTTCCCAACTTTCTTCTTCTCTTTCTCCATCTCACATGGCGTTCTCGTTTTGGATTGGCGGAGTGTTAATCCAAGGGTATGGATCTGCTGCTCTAATCCCTGATGGAGAATCAGAGGGAGTCTCTGTTTAAGCTTGTAAGAGGCGTCTGTGTGTTTGCGAGTGGGTGGATAGGTTTTAAACCCTCCCTAGCGTTTCCTGATGTTTAAATTAAGACTGCAGTGCACACCTACCTTCCATGTCACTAAAACAACAGCCTGTCATCGTGGTTGGATTTTTTTTGAAAAGCAGGATCGAATGAAAGAGCCAGGGAAACGAAGAAAGAGAAAAGAAGCTGTAGGACATAAACAAGCCATTGTGTGTCTGTGTTTTGCTAAGCTATAGCTGCCGGGTTAACGGTTTCGCTCTTTCCTTCTCTCCATCCCCCTCTCCCTGTGTTAAGTTTGATTAGGTGACCACAGTTACATATTCCCCATTGGAGACGAAAAAGGGCAGCCGTTTCCTGTGAAAATAGAAGGGGATACAAAGAGCTCTTTCAGGGCCGGGGCGGCCCGCTGCAGAAGCTCTTCCATGCCCCCAACACCAGCCTGCGTGACTCACAAAAACCCAGCCAGAGACTGACACAGGCCCCAGCCCAAACACGCAACATTTCCACATCCTCCCAGCTTCTTACGCTCACTGACACCAAATATTAATACACTGAGGTACACATCAGGTTAGGGGTGGACGATATAACCAAAATGTTCTATCATGGTAGAAGCAATTTTCTACCTCGATAACGATATATATCACAATATAGCAAATTGTATCTGAAAATGCATAAATTTAAAATTTAAATGCAAAAAAACGGTTTCATATAATATAATTTTATTTAAACTGAATTGCAGCAACCGTACTGTTTACTGTAAATTTAATGTTTTTATTCTCAGAACAACATTTCCTGCCAGTATAACAGTTTCCACAGGACATTCTAAAACGCTTAATGTGAAATACACTTAACGTGCCTTAAAACACCTAAAAGCCAACAAAGGAAACCCAAATTTCTGTCAAAGCTTTCTTGTAATAATCACTAACTAACATTACTGTCAAAAGAACGAGTCCATATTCAACAGATAAAGTGAATAATATCACGTTAAGCAGTTTCCTTATAATGGAGGTGAACACTTAACATGATATTATTAACTTTTATAAACTGAATAAGAGCTTGCTCTTTTGACAGTGGCAAGTCTGGACAGAATTGGACAGAAGTTTGGTTTCCCCCGGTCGTTGTTAAGGTACATTAAGCCACGTTAAGCTGTTTCCTTATAGTGGACTTCTGTGGGGGAGAAAACACTTAACGTGATATTATTCACTTTATCTGTCGAACATGGGCTCGTTCTTTGACAGTAGTTAGTGATTATTACAAGGAAGGTTGGACAGAAATTTGGGCTTCCCTCGTCAGTTTTTAGGTGCGTTAAGCCACATTAAGCATTTTTAACGTTAAGTGTTTTAGAATGTCCCGTTTCCACCGCTTGCTAAAACAGTGCTCTTGCATACCTTGCAAATTTATATTATTCGTATCACTTGTCCTATACCTAAACCAATTCCACATCACACACTGTGTACCTTTTTTCTTTACAATCCCCACGTTGTTGGTTTCGTCACATGTAAGCGAACTCACCGCTGCTGCACAGAGGGGTGCGTGCGCTGGGAAAACAAGAGCCCGTGCGTGCACGGCAACACCAGAGACACGCTGAGGTTTGTCAAAGAAGTTGCTAGATTTGTCCCTAGTCGCTTTTTTGGAAAAATGTCACCAAGGGGGTCTGAAAAGTCGCTAAACCTAGCGACAAATTTGATAAGTTGGCAACACTGCTTCTTCCATTGTCAAAGTTAATGTGCATTGTGTGGTTACGTAACAGTTACGTGGTAAACAGCAGCTCTATAACTTACTTCAGAAACTGTATATAAACTGTATAATACTCAGTGTGCAGCATCCTGGATCGGAAAAGTCTGGAAACATGACAACACCAGAATAATAGTCAGTTTTTTGTCAGAACTTCTTGGACCATGAACGTTGCATGGGTCTGGTTTCTCAAACGTCCTGTAGAAAACGTGAGGTTTCAACTGCGTTTTTTGTTGTTGTTTTTTTGTACCTAAACACAGTTGCAACCAACCAAGCAGAACTGAATAGATCTTTGCGAAGAGTTTCATGTCTTTAAACAAACGCTCATCACCATTCAGAGACCAGTTTAGAAATCTCAGTGTTTTCAAGTGAAAAACACAAGCAAATCATGCTTATTAGCTGCGTTAAGGCTCTCTTCAATGAATCACACCCATTGTATGTTAATACACCCATAACTGAATTACTGTGACAGCAGCCAGCCATATTTAGTTCCCTGTGCTTGGCAGTTGTCCCAAAGGAGAAGAAGGACAGTCTG
This sequence comes from Enteromius treurensis, assembly GCA_032275025.1. NCBI lineage: Eukaryota > Metazoa > Chordata > Actinopteri > Cypriniformes > Cyprinidae > Enteromius > Enteromius treurensis. The sequence goes on along the minus strand of JAUCMU010000080.1, from coordinate 8,684,184 downwards.
CCTCATAAGAGCTCTCCCCCATTTAGACTAGAGGTATGACAAACAAACCCAATGGATGTTTACGCTGGGAAACGTCAGATGCAATACTATATATAGTCAAAGCTGAGTGACTCACGACAAATCAACAGATGTGGATGCTTTTGACCGATAAATATTCCGTTCTTTGTGTCCAATGAATCAGCCGAATGGCTATTTTTCGTCAGTGGCAGTAGGGTAAAATGTTTCCCACATAAGGCCTTTGTCAGACTTGACACGTCTACTTTTGTTTTTTATAGCAAAGGGCCTGATTCTTCTCATTAAGATTGCACTCTTATCGAGAACAAACGGTCGTCAATACGGCCACACTCAAGCATCAGATCTCCTGCGCTGAATATCAGTTGGTCTAGTGAGCCAAATCTGAGTTGGAGGAGTTTTAAAGGCACGAAGAACGTTTGAGTGGCGTATAAAAGCGTGCGCTCTCTCTCTCTCTCTCTCTCTCTCTCGCCTTGATCTTTTACTGTAACACACCATCTGCACATCTGTCGCACGACGTTAACACCGCCCGCCAACACAGTCTGTTTGTCCTATTCTCTATATCCTCTTCCATTCTTTTAAAGGTTAATAGAAAAATGCTTGCCACAAAAGGTGCTGTTGTGAAGAATCAGGCCTCACTGCAGGAATGAGAGTAAATATGTCTCAGAGCCCTTTGGGATGGCTTTGGACAGGGGGTTATTGCAGAAAATTCCTAGGCATTTGTTCTCGAGTGGATTCGCCAAACAGCCGCATGTTGCAGCTAATGTGGGTGTGAAAGCTGCAATCTGCCAACAAAAAACAGTTTTTGTCGGTTAAAGCCTTTCGGCATTTGAGAATGCACTTTAGCGGTCAAAGGGTCTCGTTGATAAGGAATGTTGCTTTATTATGGGTGAAAATGTAGTGAAATTTCTTTGAAAGGAATGATCGAAGTTTTCTTATAGCATAGATAAAAGAAAGAACATACAAATCTGGAAGTGTCAACAGGTTGACCTTAATTGCGATGTATACAAATCCTGTGTGTATATAAACTCTTGTAAAGGAAAAACGTCTGTCTGGATGCTTTCATGTTTGTGTTTTTGTTTGCCTCTCTCTGTTTGTGTCACTCTAAAAGACTACATTGGTTTCAATGGGACTGTATTGAGCTCTATATTAAGGCTGTGAGACTGGGCTGCTTTGGTGGAAAACACATGTTCCCGAGGGACTGACCTTACCATGAGATCCTACCTGGAACAATGTGATCGGCCACGGGGCTGCCTGGCTGCCACTCCGCCCCCGTCCAACCCTAGGTATCAGCCGCAGGAAGTCCCACACAGCCACTTCCTGTTGAGCGCACAAACAATAGCCATTGTCGCTAGCTGATATGGTGTGACCTCAGCTCCGTCTGCCATGCCTTGCTAACCATAAATCGTCCACCTTTAAACCGCTTGAACGGTGAAAGATTGACGAGACCGCGGCGCCGAGGAGCGCAAACAAAAACAGAACGGGACAAAAAGCTCAGCTCGCTTAGAACGTGTCCAGGTCGTAAACAGGGTTGTTTATCCGGGGGTTTTCACTTTATCACACAGGGTGGAAGTTATCAGATGTCTACAAAATCACAATGTGTACGAGTTGTTCCATTGTCATGTGCAAGTTCGTTTCAGAGCTGGGGTTTGGCGGATTTTACATTGAGAGTTGATTGACCGGATTGGGCATGAAAGATTTTGAGCATGTTATCTCGCTGTGAACGGGAGGATATATACGGTACGATCCAGTAAATTCTTCACATAGATGTATATCCCACTGCTCACAGTGTGTTGCAACTTTGGGGTCAAGGCAAGATCACATAACGTAGAGTGGGTTCTAAAAGCCTGAAATCACATGGTTTTAAAATTTAATCTGAACCTGGAAGCAGAAGGTTTACGGATTTTAAAAAATCTAAAACAATTAAGATAGATATAAAATATGAATTTCACATTATATTATTTTAAATAATATTACTCAGTACTTAAATATATAATTACGCTGTTACAAGGACACCTTAAAATAAAGTGTTACCCAAGTTTTATTTTTTGCATTTTTAATAGCACTCAGGCTTTTGGGAAAATTATAATTGTTATTTAAATAAACAAAACAAACTTTATTAAATAAAAGGAAGCATTTTCATTAGTACTTTCAGACTTTAAAGACTATAAGAGCAAGAATAAAAATAAGAATAATAGAAGGAATAATAATAGATGGGGAAAAAAATTAATTCAGTTTAACATAATTTAACAGCTTTAAGGAAATATCTTGTTTTTCTTCTTATAAATGATTTGAAATAAGCATTTTCACCAGACTTTTGGTCTCTCTTCTGTATGTTCACAACAAGACTAGATGTTGGAGAAGAGAGAAGAGTGTGTATCTCTTTTGCAAACTGCGAACCCCCCAGTCCCCAAGTCCCTCTTTCTGTACACGGCAGCTGCTGCCTTGATGCTTATAGGGATTAGACACAACTCTCACACAATCTGTCTCTCTGTCTCTGCTGCTCCCTAATGCAGACTCACAGGGTTGTGGGGCTGCTGTTTTACCTGGAGAGGTGAGGTATCATTTTAGTGGTGGCATTCGCTTTTTGCACTGCATCAATAGTTCATTCCTAAACCGGTAACGACAGTCGTGGCGAACTACCGGACACTGCTTGAGAAAATGTGGGATTGTTGTGCCTCTGTTCACCTTACGTTTGCATGAGCTTGTGTGTGTGTGTGTGTAATGTTGTCTGAGGGAAGACGGTTTAGGTTGATTGAGTTTTATCCCACCGCCAGCAAGAATATGTCACAATTTGACTTCTCTGTTGTGCGCACAGAGCGGTCTTGTCACTTGCCCTGTGTGTGTGCGCGCGAGAGAGAAAGTGCGTTTTTGCGCTCGCTGTCGGCTTTAGTTATTAGTCACTCGCTCTATCAAGAGATGCTTTCTCCCCCCCTCCAAATGATTCTTTAGTAATAAAGCTTTATGCAGACAGCTGTAAGCTGGAGACCAAATACACCCATATATTAAACATCTCCCAGGCTGTTTGATATGGGCTGATGAGAGACTGTCTGCATTTGTATCCTCCTCTCTAAATCCCTTCAGCATTAATCACTGTGCCTATAACACAGATAGGCTATTTAGATATAGAAGAAAAGCAGACTGGAAGATTACCAAATTCCCATCTTTTCTTCGGTGAAGACAAATGGGGGTCCCAAAACTCGCAAGACTTTAAACTACAACAAATAATATAGAGAATCCAATAATGAACCCGCAAAATGAACATTGCAGCAAGGGCATTTATAACAATGTAAGACAAATATTGTTCATTTCCTGAATTCACTTACTAGGAGAACCTGAACTGGCTGCCTTTGTGCGGGGATGCTTGTTTCATTTTAATAAAGCCATTCAGTGAAACCATGAGCAGATTTATTATGAGAAATATCTTTCATGTATTGATCTCCTCTCTGAAGAATTGTCTTGCAGAGTAACTTATTGTGTTAAAGTGTAACTTAAGATGATAGGGGAAAAAATTGGTAGTTGTTGTGGCCAGAACTTTGCAGGACAAAATTTTACATTTTGATAAATCTATGTCATACACTAACCTATTTGAGCTATAATGCAACGACCGATGATAAACTAGGCAATTCATAATAACTCAAAATTCATTCGAACAATATTTTACTGTAAAAGTATACGCATTGCTCAATTAAATTTTGTTTACAATTTTAAGCTTATTTGTTAATGACAGTACTTTAGTCTTTCGCACAGTATTTTACTGTTAAATTCATTTTATATAATATTAAAATAAAATGTTAACAAAAGCTGTCATTGGGAAGTACCCTTTTAAAAGGTACACTTTGGTACTCCATTTAAAGGATGCAAACTATTACCTAAATGGTACATATTAGTAATTAACTGAAAACTCTAAATAAAAATGTATTATTCCCTGAAAATGTAAGATAATGATACCTTTATTATCAAATTAGTAAAATATTTATTTATTTGGGGGTTTTTTTAACAACACAATATTGTGCTTTTATTTCATTCTATTATAATTATTTATAACAGTTGATTGCTTTATGTAAGGTGAAGTAGAATAGATTATTAATAGCATAGATCACATGAGAAGGTAAAATGAATCCGAGCAGTTAATCGAGGGTGTTACTGGCTTCAAGAAATTGAAGGATTAGTTCTGGGCAGTTCGGATGGAAAGCACTGATATGGTTCGGCTTCAACAGGACGCAGGATGCATAACTTTGCGAGTCTTTTTAAACCGTTTCCTTCATACTTTTGTTTGGAATAGAACAGACGGATCCGTGTTTCCGACGTGGCAATGAGCTGTACATGACTGTGCATGAGAGAGAGAGAGTCCTGTAGCTTGACTGTCAATGAACAATTCACTACCTGCCTGCAATAAAGCTTATCTACCGCTAGAGGTCAGTTCTGACTATTTCTAAGCACTGGAGTCTGTGTAAAAATATCCTTTCAAGCCGCTCAATGTGATTTACATGCTGTACCTACATGCCTTACATGATATGTTATAAATACACATGCATGTATCATAAAATATAATATGCACCAGATTAGATACGGCTTATTAGCGGTGCAAGGCAAAATTCAAAATGGTATAATTAATGGTATTTCCCTCTTGTCAAATGACTACTTTGAAAAGATTAAGCATTAGTTTTGTCTTTAATATTCTGCTTTAATATAACTTGTAAGTTGAATTGTTGAATTGTGCTGCATTAACCCTAAATAACGGCTCTGAACTAATATGCATAGAAGGAGAGTCGTTGTTTTGTGAAGCCCAAAACATAACGAAAATACCTCAGTTATGCTTGCTTTCTTTGTTAAACCTTGACTTTCCTGATCCTCTAACAACACGGGATGCCTTTTTAGTTGGCACATGTTAATTCGTTTGCCTGTTTTCTTATGAAAAACGTCAGGGGAAGTTTTAAATGCCAGCATTGGCCTTAAATTTGAGAAGAAAATAGTCCACGCACAATGAACGTTTATTTAATTAAATTACATTTTCTTCATTACGTGCTAAACTGTTCAGGGTTCAAGTTCACTGTTTAAAGAGTTTGAGGGTTATTTTATTTTTTTATTTTTTTTTTAAGTATGTCTCTCGATTACAGCAAACGTCTGTATTATCATTGAAATAGCACGAGGTATAATTGTCTGACAAAAAGTCGTAATTGTCAGATCTATTTTGCATTTATTACTAAATGCGTGAAAAGCCTATTCTCACATTTGCTGCTTAGAACTGCGCACGCGTACTTGAGGCGCCAGCAAGCTAAACTTCTGCCAAAACATAACTTCCTTGAAACTGCACGCTCGTGTCAGTTAAAGGTAGTTAATAGTCAGTCACTAAAGACGAAATCACATTGTTAGCTCATCAAATAAGGTGATAAAGTAAAAAAAAAGTTTCATTTCAATCACTGAATAAACCTGTGGAAAAGCTCCATGAAATGCAATGTTTCACTCAAATAATAAATTGCATTAAATGCAGACCTTATTAAATAATCCACGGATGTTTGTGTGGATAGATGAAATCAAATCGGTAGCAAATTTTATTTTAGGAATCAAACGTGCAGATTTGTCTTCGAGTTCATGGCTAATTCTGAAAATAGCTATTTTGATTTGTTTTCTTTAAATGAAGCCACTATAGTTTACTATCAAATAAATGATCAGTGATCATAAGTGTGAATGCTAGCATATTTAGATTAACAAATTTTAAGTACAGCTGTAAACCGTTGCCTACGGAAGCGTGTTGTGTAATAGAGATGCCCTGGCGCGTGACTTGACAGGTGAATTAAAACAAACAGGGCGCGTGTGGGAAACTGCCACTGCGCGAGGCGCGCGATGAACACCTGTGCGCATCCCTGCGCCACCGGCACACAGGTATAAAGCATTTACCCACCTCCTTACAGTGATTTCAGCCAGTATTACAGAGGTAGGTAGCGAAGCCAGTGTGGCTCGCGAGGGAAGATGACATGACGGTTATTGACATTTTTAAAGCGCTCGCCCTGCGATTCGCCTTGATATTAGGCACCTGGAGGGGCTCGCGCCGAGTAGACCCCATAAAAGAGACGCTCAAGACAAGAGCGTCTGAGGACAACTGTGAATTAATAACAAAGTGTGTCAAAACTGACCTAAACGCTCACTGACGTTTAGACATCCCAAATGCTGTCTTCGAGTACGGGATATGACTGCGTTTAGACGGGAATATTTGACATGACCTGAACGAGAAACTCTATTCTAAAGCTCGTGAAGTAAAAACCTTGAGTCGCGATGCGCCTCAGGTAGAGCGCGCGCACATTAACTGCACGAAGCGCTTTAGCCAAGCCCAGTGTGTTGGATTTAAATGGTCCAGTTTTGACACATTTGCTTTGCTCAACCGAGTATCGGCGCTAAGGTAACCACTCTTGGCTCAGAGCTCGTTGTTTAGAACACGAAACAAATTGACTTCTCCTCCCCCAAGTCTTTGCCTTTTGTAATTTGCTCTGGCGTTGTTGTTTGTGTGTGACCAGCCCTGGGATTTCACCTCGTCCTTGAGAGACCAGCGCAAATCAACCCAAATAAAACATCCCGACCCTGTTCACCTCTCCCAGAGGGTCGTTTTCCTTCGAGACACGTGGAAGAAGCCGTACACAGCATTAGGTGAGTGGATCTAGATCGCATTGAACTTTAATTTGTGTATATGTGCATGTGTTTTCGTGCTCGGTATGAGCGCGCGCGGAGCCGCTGCTCGCGTGACTGCCTGTTGTTGAGCGGCGTTAACGGGAAGGAGCTCCGCGAACTCAGCCCGCTATTACGATCTTTCCCCTTTCCATAGTCATAGTAATCCAGCTGGGATTAGAGCGCGTTTCCCTCCAATCATCAGCAACTCGATCATTCCTGCCTCAAATCGCAGCAGATCTCAGTTTTCACCATTATCATCAGCTAAGAATTAATTACTTTTCATTTAGCTACTGTGCATATGTGCACACATGCATTTCTTAAAGCAATATATTTAATGCTTTCCTCCCCAAGTTCAGATTTGTCACTTTGAAGAGTTAGTGAAACATATTTTATGCAAGCCCACAGGCTATTCATTGTTTTGGAAGCAACATAAAGTAAAATTAACACAAAATAATATTAAATAATAATACATTTGTAATGTTGTAATTCTAAAATATTGTTACAGGACAGAATATAAAACTGTATCGCTCTGTTGAAAAATAAGACACATGTGCAGTGATCCCTAGAAAAGCACTTATGATAAGTTACGTAGTCCGATAGTGGTAAACAAGGTGGCTTGCTTTATGTGTATTTGTGAATTAGTGAATTTCTGACAATTTTAAGGAAAGCGATTATATCCACAAGCCCATCTCTGAGTTTTTTTTGGTTTGAAAATTATATAATCATAATTCGGGAAATATTATTTAAACATAAAAGGCTCTGTGACATTTAAAGACATGATTATTATTTGACTTATAAAAAGAAACGTCTCTCGAAACAGGACTTTCAGATGTGCATGCTCAAATGAAGTTACACCCACCCTCATTTCATGATTGTAAGGATGTCCTGTACGATCTGTTCTTCGTACAGTTTTTTTGCATTTACAAATTTGACTTGCACACAAAACATATATGACTTTTAAAAATATTTTAATGGCTCTTAATGGTGTAAAACAGATCACAGTGAACTCCATTAAATCCAGCTGTTGAGTTCACACATAAATCTAATGAAAAATTAACGCTGACTTGTGTGTAGAGGAGAGAAGTAATTTGCTCGAGTAAGTCATATATTACTGTGTTGGCGCTAATGCGTTGGTGATTGATTTCAGTGTTCACAAATTCATAAACGTTGTGATAAAGAACTCAGATAATCAACTGGTGTGATTTCTATAATTTATTATAGGAGTGAAATGTATTGAATAGGAAGACAAGGGCTCAACGAGCAAAAGTTGCTATGAATTCTGATGAAAATCCACAGTGACTTTTGTTGTTTTGTTCCTGAATTAAGCTTTTCTTTTTACTGGGGTCATGTTGAATGCACCGAGGCTGTTCCATTTTTGGCAAACGTTTATTAACACTTTAGTTGGAGTGAGTTTTGGCTATAACCCACAAAGCCTTGCCTCATAATTCTGTCATAATTTGCATAATGATTCTTTTTGCTCTCATTTTTCTCCTTTCTCAGGCACTTATAAGGGTCTCTTTTAAAAGAGAATTTGTGTTTGTTCATTCAAAACCCCTCTTTATTCTGAATGAATTCCTCTCTGACAAGTGCATAACCAGACATTAGATCTTGTATGTTGCTGTTTTTAATAGAACCCCAAACAGAAACTCCAATTGAAAAAAAAAAAAAAAAGAAAAAAAAAAACTAGTTGAAAATATCATGACATAAGAGTTATTTTAGGCCATGTTAAACGCAGAGTTTCTCCATATCTCCACACAGAATCAGGGATTGGTTTCCGATTGCAGGGGGGGAGATCACTGTACATTCTCTCTCTCTTGCACTCTCGCTCTCTCTCTCTCTCTCTCTCTCATTTATTTCATCATTCAGATAGATAAATGCACATTGCTCTTCAGGTTATCATTTAACCAGTTCTGTGAATTCATCACTTTGGCCCAACAGTATTATAGACCAGGTATGGTCCTTATCCCTAAGGCCACATCTAGAATGACGCTCAAAAGAAATCATGACTGTTTGACTGAGTGTAACTCGATTATGAAAAGGAAAGCAGACAGAACAAGAAAAGTTTTTGAGTGCTTCCTAGGGGGAAGATTTCTAGAAGCCAGAAGTTCTTATTCTGTTTTTGCAATCGCTTTCCCTCATTTATTTTCAAACCATGTTTTTGTTTGTTTTTTAATGTGAAACTCAAAAAGAGAATGTACCAGCCGTTAAAATGAACGGGGGACTGAAAGCTGTGATTGCCTCCTTTGCAGTGTTTCAGAAACTCATGTTACTGTATTTTAAAAACACAACCCTCGGGTTACAAAAGAAGTTAAACTTTCAGTAAACCTTGTCTTTAGACCTTAAAGTTAATAAAAAAAATCAAAAAAAAAAAAATCTGAATAACCAATTAAAGTTAGTAAATGATATCAGATTTGTTTTGGTGCGAACTGTCCCTTTTAAAAGTATGGTGATCCTCAGGAACACAAGAATAGATCAGAATCCTTTTCGCCCACTGTATCTCCTCTGTCCGTTTGAACTGTGTGTTGATCACAGGACAGGAAATGGTAAACAAATTCTTCAACATGTGGCAGCCTGCTAGAGCATACTTTTCCTTTTCCATTTCTCTCTCTCTTCAGCGTGAGCGAAAAGCTTGCACTTCCTCCCACCTCTTTTACTTACTCTCTTTCCCTCTCTATCCCGCTCCAACAAGCCAGCAGGAAGATAGTGCTTGCAGATCTTGGACTACGCTGAATAGCATTTGCCAAGACATATGAATTATAAGGCTAATGGGCTTAAAAGGCTTGTCTTAACATTGTCTCTACTTAACCATGCAGAAGCTGGCTTATAGCACCGAAATACCCCAATTTTGAGGTCAGGATTAGAATTGATGAAAGACACTAAGTTTCTTTACGAAACCATAAAATATTCAATTGTTGGCAAATTGAGAAATATCTCTCCCCGCTACTCTCCTCTGGCGAGCCGTCTGCCAAGTGCATTGTGATTGTGTTTTGACATACAACTGATGTGATTCTTCTCATAACCACAGAATCTGGGACAGGTCGTCATTATCATGAGGGGTGGGGGGAAAAAACGCAGCAAGAACAAAGTAACTGAGTTTCTGGGCTCAGATTGTGCATGCAGCCCAGCAGCGAAGCACTGGCCATGTGTTTGGGCCGTCGCTCTGGTGGCTTTGGGCCGGACATCCGCACAGCTGCGCGTGACCCGTGATGCTCTCGCTCCCTGCCCCAGTTCAGGGCCCGTACGGGTCTCTGATTGGATGCGTGTGCATCTGTGCCGTGTGCTTATTGGTTCTAAGCACTTGCTGAACTCTTTCTAGTGGGGTCCAGTGTTTGAGTTTAGTTGGATGGGATCTGAGGATCATTCCTGGCAGTTCCAGTTGTGTGGCAGGTCAACTCCCTGCCCCCTCCCCTGCCCTCTCTCAGCACTTCTGAATAAATGAGCTATTCTGGGACATGCAAATATCCAGAAAGCTGGAGAAGTCTGTGGAATATATTCTTTTTTTTTTATTATGACGACGTTTGGGTCTCTTTCACTAACCTTGTGTGCGAACGAATTTGTGTGTTAACCTTGTGCAGATGTTTTAATTATTCATCAGTAAGTTTATGCTTGTGAGTCAGTCAGTGTCGGCCCTTTAATATATCTGTGAAAATAGTTTTTTTATAATGTCCAGCAAGCATTTAATACATAGTGTAATTTTAAAATGTAATTTATTCCTGTAAGGGCAGAGCAAAGTTACTCAACTCTTCAGTGACTCATGATAGAAATTGTAGTATTATGAATGTTGTTTAAAAGTTATAATAATGTAATTATAGAATGATGGAGTTCTGGTCACCTTAGAAACATGAAATGTGTTAAGATGGATTTTTATGTATGTTATTATTAGAAACTTGAATAGGTAAGTGACCTTACAACAAATCTCACCAATTTAAGAGTAACAAAATTAATGTGTGATTTAGTTTTTTTTCTCATTTATTTATTTTGTATGTGAGCGCTTGTTTTGAATCCTGAAGAAAGTGTGAGAACTTTTTCTGCCCACATACTGTACTGTAAAAAACAAAAAACCACTTACTTACAATTACTAATGAATGACACCTACTTTCTCAGGAACTGCCGTCATGTTTTTGCATTTCTGTGAAATTATTTAAGGATATACAGCATTTTCTACAAATTATTTGGCGCTTTCATATTTGTGTATTTATTTCAGAGTATGCTGCTTCTAAGTGGCATACAAAACAGTCAGATGTTCTCTTCCTGTCTAAGCAAACGGCCAGAATAAACAGTAATGTGGACCAGACCTTGTGCAAGAGTGTTTATCACTCAATTGGTTATCAGTAGTAAACTCTGAGCTCTATGTGAGTCTTCCTGCTTCTGCTAAAATGTTTGCTATAGACAGTGTTTGGTGACGGTCCTCCTCTATCACGCAGAAACACTTGAAAGGTCCTCTGTTGAAAGTGGATGTGTGTGAGGCCTGGGTTGCCTTGACACTTTGATCAATCAGGAATAAATGAGAGGGCACGCTTCTATCACTCTGAATAATAATGACGAGCATTTGCCGTTTGAAAGCTACATGCAAGTGTTCCTGAATGCACGAGTTGATGCTCTTCATCGACAAAGGCCAGGAACATTTTAAACATTTCACAAAGATTTTGTTAACTTAATTGATCTGTTTGTTTATTTATTTCAGCTCTGTTTTCTGATGTCAGGTTTGTGACCCTCGAGCGTACGCTCAAAAGAGTTTGCTGAGTGTAGCTCATCTCATTGTATCTTTTCTAAACCGATTGTTCTCGTGGTCTTGTGGGATTTCAAGGTTGCTGCATTTTCTCCTCTAATCTCTGTCCTTAACCACCACACTCGGAGTCATCTCGCTGCATAACTCAACTATTTCGTTTAGGGAAATTAGTACGTTCCTGCCGACCCTGTCTTTCATCGTTTGCCGTGGTGCATATTTAAGTCTGTTCCTGGGCTTATTTTCCTAATTGGTGGCCTGTACTTGCTCAACACCGATTGCCTTTGATCATCTCAGATCATTACGTTTACCTCATTAATTTGCTCAATCCAGTTTCCCCCCTCCCTCCCCTGTTGAGCTAAATTTAAGGGCCCATGTAAAAATTGGATTAATAATACATTTTATGAGCCAAGAGAAAAATCAGCTCCCTTTGTGGTCTCTCTACATCTCCCTTGTCTTTCTTCTTACCCGCTGATTGTGTTTCCCTAGTGTGAAAGACACAAGCCAAACAATGCCTGATGAAAGGACACTCTCTGCGTTTGTTGCTGTTGACCTGAATCTAGTCTGAAAGGAAGCCACGGACAGGGCGGAGAGGAATGAAGATACAGGGAGGAACGGTATGGTGCGGTTTGCTACGTGTGCTTGAGAAAGTAGCCGATTAGAGATCCCTAGTGCCAAATGGTGTCCATTGATTTGATCATGTCGAGGGAGGATCTGTGTATCCTGTGTGTTGAAGACACTTTGGGATCAGTCTAACCCTGTGCTCAGACCTTTCTCTCTCCAGCTCTGTCTTACATTGATGCGATGAGTTCATAGTCAACTTCAAATGCAATTTGACACTATTTACTCTAGTTCTAGGTGTTATTGTGCACGGTTCATCTGTGCACTTTATCCTGAAAGGTTTGTAAGAATACATCGATTTAAAAATTCTAGGCAGGGGTTATTTTTATATTACCACTAGTAACTAATTTACAAGTTATTTTAAAAAAAGAAAGAAAAAAAAACTCACCAGAAAGATGTCATTCTAAATGGTACAAGTGCATTTAGGTATGACAACGTCTAATTATAAATCAGAAAAATGCATTTGTTTATATTTATTTATTTATTTGTGCTGCCATACAAATAAATTTGTGCTGCCATACACACAGCTTTTTTGTTGTGTGTGATCTCTGTAAATTTATTCTGTGTATATATAAATATATATATACGGTAGGAAAATGACAAAATATCTTCATGAAAACAATATGATTTTGGCTTATGCCATGTATTTTAGCTGTTGCTACAAATATGCCCATGCTGCTAAGACTGCTTTTGTGATCCAGGGTCACATTTATAAACTACAAATCAAGCAGTAGTGTGTACACTATCACAATGAAATAAGTCATTCCCTCATTTGTTTCTTTCCAAGTGCCATTAACAGTCCCTTTATTTTTTAACACTCATCTCCAGAACCTTTGCTCCATCCTGATTGATAATGCCAACTTTCTTGATGAATAAGTTTCAACCTTGCTGAAAAGGCCATTTCGTGACTTTAACAAGCAGCGTTGGAGAAAACGTTGTAGAAAAAAGTTTGATATTTCATCACTCTCTGTCTTTGTCTACCACCTCTTCATCTTTATCTCCTGTCGCTTATCCTCTTTTTTGTGTTGTCTTTATCTTCATTTTAGTCTCCTATCCGTGTTCTCTTGTCTTGAAATGTGTGCATTTGCCTCCCACACTTCTACCTTAAAAAGCCTCAGGCCTAACACTTTTGACAAAGATACATGTAGACTTTAAAAGCAAAGAATTCATCATATTTATTGTCTCGCTGCCAAATAGGGCACAAATAATCCACTCCAATTAGGTGTTTGTGGCATGAAAATTGGATTTTCTCTCTCTTATGAAAACGCATATTCCACAACACCATTGTTGATTTTGAATTCCAGCAACGACAAGAGAACAACATGCCAGGTTGATTTCACACAACCACATGCATATAGAGGCCGTAGGTAAATATAGATCTGTATCTTCAGTGCACACTTTGTTTTTACTGTATTGAGGCTGTTATTGTCCTTCCCATGTGGCCGTACACATAGCAATGTGACTGAATCTCACAATCCATGAACTGATGTCTCAGCCAGCGTACAAAGGAGAACGGCTGTCTTTTGTCGAGAGGCGTTTATTGTCTTCAACCCAGAACAAGCAAACAACAAAGTCGTGAGGCGTCTATTGAGCAGATTGCAAGCGTGCATGATTTAGTCTCAAGGCTTTGGGCTTTTATGTCCACATGATTGTGTGCATCTTCATATTGTTTGGTTTCAGACGTCTTCCATTATCATATAGATAACTGAACATTGTTACTTGGGTATGAGAAGCTGCAGCTAATGTAATGTCATCTCTTGGCGTGCGAGTCACTTTTTCCTCGCTTTTATGATCCTGTCTTTCTACTTTATGGGAAGATTGGAGACCAGAGAAAAGGGGAAAAATACTATGGATTTTTGCACTCAATAAATCAATGACCTACTTTGGTATTTTGCGAAACCTTGCTTATTTTTCACATGCCCGTGGGGGTCGTTCTGTTTATTTTGCTCAGTGTGTGTGTGTTTCTGTGAGTGTGTATGCCATCGTTCAGATCCCAAGAGAGCGTTTTGGATCTATACTCATTGGCCGGTTGCAGCGGTCGAGCTCGAGTTCACATCTGATAGCGAGTGTCTCGTGACCACTGTCTCTGAGACCATCGCTGCTGTTGATGCTAAATGATTTCGATCAGGATTCGGATTTTGCACTGGTCTTGGGTCAGTGTAACAGGATGACCCACAGTTTACCCTGAAAGTCCTCCAAGTGTGCAAAAGCACTCACTGTTCTCAGTTTGTACAGTGTTTGGTAACAGGTTTGCTCTTTGACCCCAATGTATCCAAAAACAATAGCACAGTGGTTAATAACATGTGTTTTTTTAATCAATTCCTGGATCTATTAGTTTAATGTGTTAAATGTGTTGATGTGTTTTTTTGTTTTGGTTTGGTACAGTCCTGAAGAAAACACCCTCAACAACATCCTTAAATATTTTATTAATTAGATAATTTGACCTTTCTACAGCAGTTCAGACTGCAAAATAGTGGGACAATTTTATTTGTAATTTTTTTTTTATTATGCAGTTTGTTTTATTTATTGTTTTATTTTCAAAGATAATCCATGAGTTTGTAAAAAATAATTTGAAAATACTTCTTCTTCTATACTTCTATATTTTGTAGGCTTTTATAAAAATATACAAATGTATATTATATAATATAAATAAATAATGTGTGATAATTAAATAATAATAATAACAATATAATAATTACTACTAATAAAATATAAATAAATTACAATAGAAATGTATATATTTACACGTGTGTGTGTGTGTGTGTGTGTATATTTAAAAGAATAGCGTGTAATAATTATATAATAATAATAAAAAAATTATACTAATACTAACAATCATTAATTTTTAATAAAAATATAAATAAATTACATCATAAATTTATATATTTACAAATGCCTATTTATACATAAATTTATTAAAATATATTAATGTAATAATATATTTAAATAAATATAAAATACATTCTTTACAAAATATTTTCAAAATAGTTTTTTAAATACATTTTAAAATGTCGTTTTCCTTTTCTTTATGGTGGACACTACGATTTGTTATTGATTCAAATAAACACTTTTTATTTTTATTTATAACGGAGGAGTGTGAGTTCTGTTCCACTTGCATAACCAAAAAAAAAAAAAAATTATTGGGTTTTCCCAAATACTGCCCCTATCTGCCACTTTACACCAAACCTGCACCAAACACCCACCATTAGTTTATCCATTGTTGCTATGTTAGTATTGGTCAGTATGTTCAAACAGAGAAATGCTTTGATATCAACTTACGAATGTCTTTCTTCTAGCCGTTATCTGCATATTAAGCTGTCTATATTGGAGGAAGTATTTTAATATCACAAAAAAATCAGCACAAAATCAAGCCTTTGTTCTGTGAAACAGTAGAAATGTGAAACCCCTTGATAAATATGTGCTCAACTTTGTCTTGCACTGTAAGGGAAATTCTCTGTACCTTATGGAGTGCATGATGTTCCATTCCATTTTTGATCATGCATTCTTTTAGCTATGACTGATATAATACGTGGAAGTATTTGCTGATACATGTGTGTTTGTGCATGTTCTTTGTCTGTGGCTTCATCGAGCCGGTGTGTGTGTGTGTGTGATTGCACAAGAGCCCCTCTGCCTGAGAGCGTCCCTCTGATCTTCCCTGTGCGTTCTCTCACTTTCAACATCTTCCCTTTCTTATGGAAAAGAGCCAATTAGAGTTGTGTCTGTTTGTTTAAAACAAAATGGCTTTTAATTAGTCTGATCAAAACCTCACTTCTGTAGGCCCCGGGATCCACTTTGTAGTTCCCCTCTAGATTGCAGATGGTTTTGATGCTGGCTGATAGGACAGGAAGACAATCTGATGGCTTTTAATGAATGCTCTTACTTTTGTCTGCCTGTACCTTTCTCTTTTTCCTTTTTCTTTCTGTCTCTTTTGTTGTATTGTTCCCAGGACCCCCCCCCACCCCACCCCAAACCACCCGCCCCATGTTCTGTCGTTTTCAGAAAGGCCACTGCTTGTTGTGCTCTCACCCGGTGTCCTGCAGCTGGGGATTGTGGGTAAATGTGGATGTGACCTCATCCTCAGGTGGTGCCTGTGGGGCCTGCTGCTCCTTATAGTCCTGCTCTTCTGTCCTTAAGAGACTTCATGCAGACATAATACAGGCTTTCATTAAAGGGCGTTTGGGCCAAGGGCGAATCTGCTTCTCGGAGGCTTCTGTCAAAGGAACCTTATCTATTATGAGAGAGTCTTTATCTTACGCATTTTCTCTGGTGCCCTCTGTACTGTTCAAGTGGAACAAAAGAGCTCTTTGCTTGAGAATGTGAATTTATTTCTGACATTGTGGTCATTGAACTCAGCCCTCTGTGAATTAAATTGCCCCAGTTGTGCTCAAGGGATCATCTCCGTGTTAAACGTGGTCTTGTCACCAACTGGGATGTTTATTAAATTGGATTGTGTCTAGTGTACAAACCAGTGATTTTTGGTCATTTTGTGATTATTGACTTCAGCCGATAACCGTGCATGATTATTTTATTAAGAGAAAATTTGACAGGTTTTGTAAGTGAAGTAAGATGTCCACTGACTGCATTGCTTCCGCTTCATTCTATTCACTTCATATTCTTTGCCCGAATCGCAGCAAGCACATACAAGCACAGTGAAAATCCCAATGCTTTTGAAATGCAATATAGATTGAGTATGAAGTCAAACAGAATTATACAACAAATGTTTCAGTTATTTTCTATCTAAATATTAAATATATTTAATTTTGCATTTTAATTTATCTTGTAAAATGCGCACAAAATGTCCTAACTACCTAAAGATACAACATAAATGATAATAAACTATTTTGTTTATTCTGTTATTTCTTGACCGCATTATTTTAAGATTTTGTTATTTTATTTAGCGCACAAAGGACACACAATTAATTTGTTTTAGTTTTTAACTATTTACAATTGACTACAATCTGTTTACAATTTTTATTTGTTAGTTCTGTTTTTATTTATTTATTTATTTAATTTTTTTGTGCATCTCAACCATTGTTATTTTTTGACTTAATGTTGTCAAGAACCAATACAGCAAAGCAGCTGAAAACCTTTACATCAGTTTAAACACACATCTAACATACAGTAGAGTACATATCAACAGTCGACCACCATGTTCTCTAGATAGGGTTAAGGCCAAACTGAAAAACCCCACAACCGTCGATCTCTAGCACAAGCAAGATATTGTTCTTGATGGATGTTGTTTGCTTAGGTGAGTGGAGCAGGTGTGTTATCTCTTCAAAAGTAGGGTTTGGATCAAACTGACATTCAGGGTGCAAACACGAGGCGTCTAATCAGTCATGCTCAGGTCAAACTGGGCTTCTAATTGGCATGCCGCACACGTGTGTGTGTGTGTGTGTGTAACGAGAATCCCAGATGGGTTACACTGACAGCTGTCAGTACGTAGTTGGATGTGCAGTTCTTGTTACCTTAGGATGCAGACTTATGTATCTGCAGCAGCTTTGCTTACCTACATCCCTACTCTTTTACTCCTTCCCGTCTCTCTGCAATTGGATGCAGTGGGATTTCTTTAGCAGTGAGAGACACTGAAGGAAGTCTGACATGCATTCCTTCAAAGCGAGACACTCTTTCCTTCGTGCAAGTTTGGGCCTGAGGGTCTGGTACCCTTGAGCCAGACTTTCAGACTACTTTCTTTTTCTGTTCATGCAACTTGTTCGTTTTCTCTTGTAGCCCACCAGGACCATCTTTTAATTTCTTTTCAGTCCCATTTGGTGTGTCAATGTTTGGACTGACACGCCGTTTTCAATCAGGCAAATTGTGACGAAGTCAGACGTTTACAGGCTGCTTTCTTCCCGTCATACGTGATTTATTTTACGAGTCTGACCTGACCCAGTGATCTTTTTTTATGCCCATGAGACAGAGACACTGAACAATCAGAATGTTTGATAGCACTCTTTTATACGCTTTATGAATATTTCATGTATTTTGGCCCTGCATGTGGATTTTGAAGCGAGACACAAAGAAAAACAGTGTGAAAAAGAGAACATCTCTTTTTCTCTCAGTGTGTGTGAGAGAGAAGGAGAACACATGCTCCATTCTGCAATTCCTCAGTGCTTGTTTAAAGTCACCTTTACTTTTTTCTCTCTTGTTTTACAGGATGTTACATGGGCTCAGTGTTACACTATATGGCAGCCGAATATGAATCTCAGTCCTTCTTTAATGTACGAATACTCCTATATTTAATAGAATATACAGTATCTATAAGCATCTATGATAAGACCACAAGTTATTTAAGTCTTTAAAAAAAAAGTTATTTGGCTTGAAATTTAATCCTATAAAGTTTGACTGAGTTTACGTAACGGAGTAATGTTTTTTTTGTTCTTTCTGTTGATTAATATATTTGAAATAAAGTATGTATTGTATAAAAATATGTAAAATATGCATATGTATTTTTAACAAAAGAAGCATGCAAAAACTTAATTGATTACGTTATAGGTTGCGTTAAATAGGTTACTTTAAAAAAAGATTAAAATGGTTTTGAACATATTACGGAATATTTTATTATACTGGACTAAAGTTTCTATATCGTATACTGTTTGTGAAGATAGCCTACTTGAAAAATGATATGGACAGTTTGCTGTGCATGTTGTTTGTTTGCATTCTCTCTTCTGCAGATTTCGCTCTTGTCATCTTGCTGTATGCGTCCCAGGTCAGTGAGCGTCTAATTGTGATGCATATTCTCTGGTACAGTGTCTTGTAAATGGGCGGGCGGCCAACGTGTGTGCGATGAGTCCTGTGTGTCTGACCTGTGTGTTAATACGGGCGGCACTTAATGCAGTCCTGCCGTTTGCCTCCATTTCCACCTAATTTGATTTGGCCCTAAATGTCACTTCCATTGCATTGATTAAACCTCAGCGCTGCCACCGAGCCGGCCAGGGAAGGTTAAGGAGACAGGATGGAAGCTGTCACAGGAGCACAGCTGACCCATCAATAGAGACACACGTGCATACAAACGCATATAGCTAAACACTGACCCCAGCAAATCATAACAGTGTTTTATATCTGTCGATCTATCTCTCTATCTATCGTTCTATCGTGCATGTAGTATTTGCTTCTACTATGGTGGCCAATAGGTTCTACCAGAAAGTTTTATTCAGCAAGAACAAAATTAGATTAAACATTGCCTATGAACCATACAGAACCAACATTTAACACATTACCCTTCCATTAATTATATATTGATGACTCATTCATGAGAAATCAATTACTCATTAAGGGTAACCTCATTAAGGGTAACCAGCACTGTCATCCACATTAGCTTTTAAGGGCGTATGTGTGTTGTGTTTGTGTGCTATTTATTAGCGAGAGGCGACTGCAGCCGGTATTATTTTGCTGACAGATGAAGCCGGTGTGAGCACTTTGGCTGAGCACCCCTCTGTTGCTCTTGCTAACCTGTGTGGTGTAGTGACAGAATCGGAGCAGTCTGACTTAGACTCCTGTTTTCCTGGATCACTGAAATTTCTCCTCTAATTTATGATTTTCTGTAATCCAACCGACGAGTTATAGGAGCAGCAGGCGAATCTGCCCTATATAAGGTGTTGAGTGTGTTTTCATGCTGCTCATGAGCTGTACCAGAGCTCTGGATGAAACGCACACATACATATGTACACACATTGTCTTGAGTATTATGCCTCTTGTATTGCCTCTTGTATTGCTCTATTCATTTCTCTCCCACTGTTTATCTCTTCCTTTTTACACAGTTTTCCCTTCAGTGGTCCATACATCAGTGCCCACCTGACAGTGGATGGTGTGCATATGAGGGAAAAATGTCCATATTTTTTATATGCAATGAGGTTCAAAACAAGCCAAAATGAAATAATTTTCTTATTTATTACCAAATTTTCCATGACAAATTATATTATCAGCATGACGACTTGAGTCCAAGACATGGCATCACATTTCAGTCACACGCTTGAGGTATCCGACCGTTCACAATGCAAAGATAGCTGGCGATTGGAGCAAACCTCGCTTCTCAGAAAGATGAGCTTTGTAGAAATCCAGGGGTTTCAGAGAGGCAGGGCATAGTGGAGCAACAATAATGTACAGTATGTGGAACCTTTGGAACCTTAAACCCCATAAACACAGTGCATTACACCAAATACACAAAATAATGTTCTTTTTAGCAACGTTACATGGCCCCTTTAAAGCAGTATGAATGCTTAAAAACAAAATCTAGACTTATTAACTCATGTTTTCTTGTGTTTGTATAAAAAGGAAAAATATATCTTTAGGCCCTGCAACAACCTATTTATCGAACAGCCTCAGAATTGTAGCGAGTGTGTGAGTGTTTGAGGGGCTTCAGGACAGACAGTGTCAGTTGTGAATTTAGGTTTGGAAAAGTGTTTATGTTTGATGTTTTTATAGATTAGAGAAAACAGACTGTATAGGCCATCACAGGTAATTAAATGTGAATAATCTACTGTTTACTTACCATCTTCGGTGGCAAACTAAATCTTCATGTAATTGAATCATATGCAACAAAAGCATATAGTATCCTTGTGCTGTAAAACTTTAGAAAAAAAGTGCCATTAAAGTTAGCCCTCAGAATTTGCAGATGCATGAACAACATTTGAGAGGTACAAGATTATATACAATACAGTACATCTTTTTGGATGTTGACAGCCTCTGGGTTTTGTTATATTGTAAAGCAGCATGAACATTCTTCTAAACATTTCTTTTTGCCTTGAACAGAAGAAAAGGTTCAGAAAAATGTAAGGGTAAGTAAATGATAACCAATGCTGAATGGTAGATTTAACTCTGTGACAGACACACAAATGCACCCATACTTTGTGCTCGCCATCATCTCCGCAGCATAAGGTCTCATTGTCACCACGATACTAATGTTACTAACAGCTAGTTCACAGGACAAAGGCGGAGTTGTGCCTTTAACAGTGCAGAGTTAAATATTTCATCCGCACTGCTTGGCTGTCGGAGCCAATTGCCTGCGCCACTAAAGAGGCAAAGTAACACAAGCTGACAGCAGCAGTCAGTGTAATGTGCTTTAGAAAGACGAGCAACAGCCTTTAACATAAACACTGTCTCCGGTGCAGTCAGAAGACCTCCACATTAGTGTTTTTGTGCCCCTGGAACATAAACACAAGATCTGTAACCTGCCTTGTGAGCAAACCCCTACACCATCGGGATCATAGTCACTCCCCCACCCCACAGTATTTTTTGAACGAGTGCCATTCACTGCGCTTGACAGTAGATTGTGAACAACTAGTCAAGTGCGGCCTGTGCAAAGAACAATTTCACTGCATGAACACACCAAACATCTTTACTGAGCATGTCAGACTTTCGAGTCTAAATAAGAATTGAAGTAACATTGAATGAGACGTCTTGTTTTTGAAATTGTTAAATGAACAAGGACGTAAAGTGCAATTATATGAATGTGAAGCATGTTGTTTGTTAACTTGATCATTTTTGAAAATAAGAATAATTTATTTTTGACTTTTTATTTTTTTATTTTTGAGTTTATATTGTTATATTTTAGTTAACGTTTAGTTATTCTTTTATATTCTCATTATTTGTATTAGCATTTCTATTAAGCTTTAATTAATACAATTTTTTTTTTTTTCTGTTTTAGTAATTTCAGTACTTTACATTCAACTTATTTTAAGTTAGGTGTCAATACTTTATATTAACAAAACATATTTATTAGTTTTGGTTAACAGTGCAACTAAATATATATGAACTGAAACACATATTCCAGTTATTCAGTTTCAGTTCACAATAACAACACTGATGTTCATTTCAGAGTTTTAATATAAATGAAATAAACAAATACGTCTGTCATCCGTAAAGATTTATGCACTTAAAAATTCATAGTTTCAAATGCATTTATTTAAACTGCTTTGGATTTTCATGAGTCTGTTAATTGTAATTGGGAGATTTTATATGCAGTTCATTTCTTTAATCTAGATTAATACATGTTTTGGAACGAGTTAAGCAAACGATTCAGTGAATTGACTCTCACAGGTTGCTGTATCTTGAGTGGATCTTTTTCGTGAACGCAATCAAAAGATTTAAGTCATTGGGATAATTCCACACACAAACTCCACACTCTTCCAGTGACGTTACCGCGGTCAGTCGATGGAAAAGAAAATGTTAAGAGTAAAAAGGATGAGATGAATAGAAGGAAAGTGAAAAATATAGGGGAGAGGAAAGAAAGAAAGAGAGGGAGAGAGAAAGAAAACGAGCAGATTTCTTCCCCTCCCATCCTCTTGTTTGGTTCTCAGTGTGTGTAAATAGCCAGGGGGAAAATTGAGGGGGTAGAAACGCTCCTCTCTTGTTAAACTGCTGGCAGATGACAGAAAAATTAGAGGCATTTTGCTCTTGACAGGTTGTTGTGTTTCTTTTCTGCTTCAAATGGTTTGTGTCAGTTTGTTTTCAGTCAAGCTGTCTCTTCCTCACAATGCACGCGGTGTACAGGTTTTTGTTCCGTTGGGGAAAAGGATCTGATATATCTAATGCCTTTCAGTTTGAAAAGAACAGTGGAGAGAAACACACTCACTGCTGTGTCTGCTAATTACAGTGGCAGACTTTGATTACTTGTTTGAAAACACTTTTCAAACATGCGTAATGATAACAATTAGTTACCGCTACATTTTCTCAGCGTGCTCAGTATCTCTCTCTCTCTCTCTCTCTCTCTCTCTCTCTCTCTGTGTCTTGACAGCGTATCTTTCTTCTAGAGTTTGTGTGATGCAGAATGAACATTTGTCTGGATTCGGTCACATATGTCGATATTAGCGCAGTCTGCTGTGTGAACGAGTGTATTTAAAGGTACAGAGCTCAAAAATGAAAAGTCTTGTCGTCATTTACTCACGCTTGCGTTGTCCTACAGTATACCCATGTGACAGACTTATTCTGCTAAACGAAAGAGGTGAAATTTTGTACAATGGTCCTTCATAAATGGCACCAAAAGCTTAATTCTAAAATCATTTATTGCATGGAAAAGGAACAGCTTATATAATATTCCACAGATGAAAGAAAGTCATACAAGTTTTGGAAGAAATGAGGGCAAATAAATGATAACTGTTTGATTCAGTTTTTTCAGTGAACTGTCCCTAACTGGAGAGAGGTGATCAAATCTGACTGGAAAAATGTGCACAAAACTATCCGTTGCAGGTCTGAAATAATGTTGTCTTTTTTCTTTTTTTTTTTAGTTTGCTGCCCTGTTCCTGTTCAGTTCTGAGGTGATCCAGAATGAATTCCTTTTTTTTATCATAATACAGAGGAAACTGTACATCCTGATTGTGTTTTCTATAAGTGAGTCAGGGATTTACCCCCGGAGCCTCTCTCTCAAACCGTGAAATCTGACAGACACGATGGAAAGCTAACTTCGTGTGACAGGAAACTTTCCATTTGTGCCGGATAGGCCTTCTTCTTGATTTGATTATTTCTGCCTGGCTTGTGCATTCCCTCACTCATTCGGGGATGAGGCCTGACATGAGGCAGGAGGTCTTCATTTGATTACTTGAGCTTTGTATGTTTTTCTGCTGAGTGGGTGGGATTTAAAGAGGTGTGGTGGCCTGTTCCTGAGAAAAGAAACATTCCATTGTGCATTTATGCATCCCTTTTAATATTGATGAGGTTTACATTTGCAGTCTTTTTTCAGATTTTTTTTTTCTGACAAGTAACTGCTAGGTTTTGTCGTTAAGCCAATTCCTGTCCTTTTTTTTTAGTCAACATCCTGTTTTACTAATTGGATTTTAGAAGTAAACAGCATTTCATGTTGACTATAACAGTATGTATGTTAAAACACAGTGACATTAGTAAAGACATTAATACAGATTTGTAATAATTACTTCTATTCCGTAAGCATGCATTGAGCTGATCAGAAAGTGACAGTAAAGACGTTTATAGTGTTACAAACCGTACTATTACTATTACAATTACTATTTTGTAATTTAGTAAGAATTACATTTTCCACAAAAATATTAAGCAGCGCAACCTTTTTAATGTCAATATATTAATAATAATAATAAAATATCAAGCACCAAATCAGCATATTAGAATGATTTCTAAAGGATCATGTGATATTATGAATATTACTATTTATTTATTTTTAAATTTTTTAAAATGTATTAAAATGTGTTCAATTATAATATTAGTTTTTACTCAAATAAATGCAGCTTCTGAGAGCATTAGATACTTCTATCAAAAAGTAAAAAAGCCTACCAAAACTTAACTTTTTTTTTACTGTTTCATTTTTAAATGCGGAAAAACACTGTTTAAGCAAACCCTGATCGGCATACCTGCATTTTTTGCCTTTTACTCTGATTCCATTCTGCATGTAAGACTTATTTTATCAGCATTGTGTTGCATTGTGCGTAATGGTCTTGCAGAAAATGCTAATTTCTAAATCTTGTAAAGCCGTTTTCTTTATTAGCACTTATTTATAAGCAGATTTTCGGGATTGATGAAGATTTAAAAACAAACTTAAGCCTTGTTTTGGGGCTGGCTCGTGCTTGCATGCAAAAATGTAGTCTTTGCATTCTTTAACTCTTTAACTGCAATAATTGATTTAGAGATGGACTTTTTCTTTCTTTTGACCTGACAGGGCTTTGTGTAACACTTCAGAACGATCAGAATGCAGGTACCGAATCGACTGCGCGGCTGAACTTGGGAGACTTACACTTGTTCTTGTCATGTCACAAACAGACACGTTTAGCCTGTGACAGTCGAGATAAGCCGTTGGCATTTAAAAAAATGGCCCTCTAACCTGAGGAACTGATCTCACAGGAGCCTATACACTCACTTTTCCTCTCTGAGATTTTTCACACTATCTTCAGACACATACTGGAGAAAATAGCCCAGATGTGCCAGAACCGCCACCACATTAACAGTGCAACACAGCGCAAGCTGTGAGTCACAGCCTCTCATACACACACGTCTAAAAGCAGCGTGTCAATAGCAGCAACTGTCATCCGACTTCCCATTTTGTGGGTCAGCGTTGTTGTTGTCGTCCTCCCAATGTCAATGAAGACAAAGAGGCTAAACCGACGCCAGCTGTTCCTAATACCACTGTGCACGTCCTCTCTCTCACACACTCCTCTACATGTGTTACACCTGGATTAGCTTTCTGTTCCCCAGGATCAAATGCACACCATCTATCCCTTTACGTGATTATTTTCTCTTTCTTTCCCTCGCTCTCTCTCTTTCATTATCTAATATGGAGCGTAATCCTCTTGTGGAATTAATCTGCTTTAACGAGTGTTTGTTACCATGCTGAGATGGAATTAAAATGAGTCTTAGGGAGAGGAGGGGTCGGTGGGATTCGGCACCGCTGAAATGTTTGTTCTTGTCCAACCTGCCTTATTCTCCAGCGGTAAACACGAGAGACACCTGCACACGGCCTAGATCAAATAGAGCAGAGATCTAGTATGGAGAGCTAGGGGAGTTTGGGCTTGTGTCTCCTAGAGGTCATGTACAGTTACTGAGAGGTCGTGGGTTAGAACATCACCATTGTGCCATTGATCAAGAGGTCGCTCCAATGGGATTGACCCTCTAAGAAATTTACTATAAACAGGCCCACACAGAATTAACTGGGAAATATGCTGATTTTTGCAGTTTGGGGGAGCCTGTGATTCATATAGCTTTATGTATTAAATGATTTTACAATATTTAAATCAATCCTATATTTTTTATTTAAATCAACAGAGAAATACTTTATATTTGCCTGCCTGATTTACTAGTTTAAATATATCTTTATTTTTATTGACTAGGCAGATGCACTTTGCATGCATTTGAGTAAAACAGTAATAAATATTTTTACAATTTAAAATAAAACTTCTGCCGTAATGTAATTTATTCCTGTTGTGGCTAAGCAATTTATTTTGTAGCCATTACTCCAGTCTTCAATGTCACATGATCCTTCATAAATCATTCTTTGTACTGATTAGGCGCTCAAGAAACTTTGTTGTGAGTAGATTTGAATTGGTCTAAGTAGCATTTTGGACTTTCGAGGGCCGAACAAGGGTTAAAAGAAAAGAAATCCATAAACCAGACCAAAGAAGTGTATAAAAACCTCGCTTTCATTCTCTCATGCATTTTCCTCTACATAGCGAATCAGTTACCTGAATCTATTGACGTCACCGCGTCTTTCAAAAAAAGGAATATTCACCTCAAAAGGTTTTGATTTCAGCCACAAAGAGGAGGCGCTGGTATTGATCAGAGTCGCTGTCTGTCTGTTCTTTTCTCTACCAGGGACCGAAGAGACGCAGCTTCTATAGAGGGACTCAGACAGGGTGGGAGGAGATCCCAGCAGGTAAAAGGACCCACCGCAGGTCATGACCACAAACAGCATATCAGCTGGCTATTTCTGAACAGGCCATTGTGGCTGATTTCTGTCTACACATACGCATATGAGTCCTTTACACCTTCTGTACTGTAGGTCCTGCTTAACGCTGTTTGATAACAATTTATATACAAAATCATTCCAGAAGGGTTATGTGAGGGTTATATTTAGGGTTAGGGGATGGATTATTTTTATTTAACAATATTTTTATGACCTGACCCTGGATAAAGGTCACTTCAGCTCACAGACCTCATATTCCCTGCTTGCATGTTTGCGAATATGGGGCAGAAATGTACTTTCACCCTCAGCTCAGGAATGTTTTAATTTTTTATGTCTATTCCAATTATATTTGGCTTTTTTTATTCCTCAGAGAGAGTCATTTGGAAGCTTTTATCTCATTATGACATCAATAACAACATCTGCTACTTAAATTCAGCACAATAAGCAGCATTGTAAAGCTTCCTGAAAAACTCCAAACACCACATTCCAGCCATGTTTGTGTTTGCCATCGTTGTTTTTCATGAGTTTCTGATCTTCTCATTCTTTTACAGACCTTTGTTTGACTGTGTGTTATGGGGTTTACATCTCTTGGTTAAGCTTATACTGCGGGGATATAACTGTTCTCAGAACAGAGCCAAATCTGACAAAGCCTCCCTTTTGGGATGTCCTGATAAGTAAAAATTATAATATATTTCCATGTTAATGATAAAACTCTCTTTACACTATTTTAACCATTTTATATTATGTCATAAGCAAAGTGTTGTGATAAAGCAAATTGCAACCGAGTATCTATTCATTGCATCATTTTATTTTATTATGTTTTGTTTTTTAGGTAAGGAAAGTAATTAGTCATTTTATTTAGCATTAAGCAGCACAGTTATTTAAAAAGATATATGATAATTATAAATTAAACAGCAAATTAGAATCATTTCTAAACAATCACGTGACACTGAACAGTGGAGTAATGGCTTCTGAAAATGTAATATTTTAAATTCCAATATTTTATTTTATTATAATTATTATAAAATAAATGAAACTTCGATCAAACTTTAAAGTAAGACTTTCAATTAGAGAAAAGGTTTCTAACAACCCCAAATGTTTAATTATATTTTATTACAAATCTATGGTACATCTTAATTGAAACTGCTAGGTAAACTAGTGTAAGTGAGGGACTTAGAAGAGAAAAAAATTATGGGGGGAAAAATGAATTGTCATGCTTCAGCATCCTGATTGTGATTCATAATGTTAAACGGCTGTCAGCTCATGGAAAGTCCTAAACATCAGAGTTGTACTCACATGCACCGTCCCACAGACAGGAGAGAGGAAAAACGAGAGAATGGCTAGAACATAATGTTTTAGTTACACAAAAGGAGAAAGAATGGAGATGGTGAGAAGATTATGGAACAGAGAAAGGAAGGAGAAGTAGAGGTGAGGAGGAGGCCAGTGAGAAAAAATAAAGTCAGAAGAAAAGAGAAATAGCAGAAGAGGAGATGAGATTGATAGAAAGAAAGAATATATAAGAGGAGAAACTCTTTCAGCAGACAGAGGAAGTGAGATATGTGTGGATAAAGATCTTGACAGAAAGATGAATGCATACAGAAGAACGTTCGTGGCTTTGGTTTAATTGAGCTTGTCAAACAGACACTATTTTTAAGTGTTTGAGTTTCTTTTTTCCTGTCACTGAGCCTCATGGCATTTGTAATGACAGCTCGCATCCATGTGTGGACAAGTCGTCCCGTGCCATTTGTGCTACTACTTGTTTGTCTTGTCTTCTGCTCCTCTCGCCTCCTCGCCTCTACGTCTCTCTTTTTTTTCTCCAGAGCTTTATTTAAAATCTGCCAATTGTCACCAAATGTACAATACAAATATTCTCTCATTGCATAGGAGGAAGAATCTATTGACCAGCCTATAAAAAGACTTATACTGTTGTGTGGACTGCTTTAACTTAAACCAGTAATCAACCACCCAGAATACCACAGAAACCAGATAGCAACACAATGAGGTTTGCATGGTTAAATCTAGATTACAAGAAACATACAAGGAAATTGTAATCTTGAGTGGTTTCTGTCCTTCCTGGCCTACTGGTCATTACTTACATCACTGATGCTTTAGAGCTGTTTACCAGAGTCAAGTTGCAAATGATTGAGGCACAAATACAGCAATAGGAAGTCAACAAGTGTGGGGTAAGTGTTTTGTAAGATTTCTTTTTGTTCCTGCAGTACTTAAAGGAATAGTTCACCCAAAGATGAAAATGTTGAAAATACTTTGTCTCAAGGAAGATTTTTTAAAGCAGTTGTTGGACCTCATTGACTTCCACAGTCGAGAAAGAAATACTAGGGAAGTCAATGTGAACCATCCACTGCAGCATTCTTCAAAATATCTTCTTTTATGTTCAACATCACAAAGATACTTATATAAGATTGAAACAAGATGACAAAGTTTTAATTTTTGGGTGAACTGTTCCTTTAAGTGTTTGTGTGTAAATGGAAAGAGTGTTTTATTATATAAATAATGCTAAGATCGTTTATACGACTGTTCACTACAACACCAACAAAAAAAACTAAAATAATACAATAAAATAAAACAAAAATAATACAATAAGACGAAAAAAAATTAAGCATAGAATAAAATAAAACAATAATCTAGAAATGTAACATAAAATGCGTTTCTGTACATCTGCATTTTTTTGCAAAAAACAAACAAACCATGAATTACCATAGTATTTTACTGTAAAACTGCATATAATGTGATTTTAGACCACAGTTTTAACTTACAGTTAACTAGTCATCAGGTTTTACTGTACTGTGCATTTTTGCCATTTACTTGGTTATTTTTCAATTTATGTGTATTTTTTCATAGAAAATGATTCATACAGCAACATTAGTGACCAGTGGTTACGTACAGTACTGTATCTCTCTGTAGAAACTTTATCTTTGATTGAGATAATAAGTAGTTTTCCCCACCAGTTACCAAGGCAGCAGGAATTAAACACCACATTAAACAGCAAGCTCGTCCTAAATTGTCTGTTTGTATTACCAGTTGGTTGTAAAACCAGTACTGTATAGGGAAAAACATCCTAATAATATTTATAGTTTAGCAAACTTTCGTTGCCTGCACACTTAAAGAGTGTCAGTTTTAGTGTGAAGATGCTTCAGTGATAATCAACCGTTGCTGTGTTCGAAATGGGCAGGTTGACTAACACCCCTCGCCTCCCCTACCCAAGACTAAACATCATCACCATGCAGGAAGGAACAGCCTGTTGCTAAATTACATGATCCGTCGTTTACATCCCAGCAGATAAATATTTATCCCTGTGCTGTTGCCCGCCTTGTGATTAGCCACCTCCCCTCACACAGTACCAGGACCACCTCTGTGAACAATGGCTCTTTCATGGGCACCGTGTCATTCCTTCTTCCCCTCCTATATGAGTGGGACAGGAAGTCGCCTTCACGGCCTCAGACCGGGTAAGGGATTGTAAAGGAAGCGGGTGGAGGTGCTCAGGTAATTGAACCCTGAAGGTCTGGGGCACTCCAGCCTTCTAATGTTTTGGTAACCATTGTGTGTTTTTTTTTTCGGGATGCTTTACCTCAGTCTTAGATCAGCATAACTCACTTTACTCCTCTAATGTCATCTTTTTTTTTTTTCAAATGAAACAGGATAGTCAATGATGATAAAGTGAAATGTAGGCTCTCTCTCTTCTTCTCTTTATTCCATAGCCGCCGTTTGGAGAGGTGATCGACCTCGTAGCCACTTCGCTGCTGTTGGTGCCGCTGGATTCCGTGCTTCATTTACCAAACGCTTCCATGCTAGTCGATCAGTTGTGACGGTTCTTGCTTCAGTTGTTGTAAGTCGCAGGTTCCTTAGGTCGTTCTCTGTGTTTCAACCATGTCATCTTCGGTGCTCGTTGTTGTATCCTCCAATTGCAAGGGTGTTTTTTCCATAGGAGTTTATGTGGTAGTCGTTTGTTGTCCATCCTACAGACATGGCCGAACTATCTTAGTCGATGTTTTTGATTTTCCTCCACGATCGGTGCCTGTTGATCGCACCTTTCTCTGATTTTCTCGTTTCTATGGCGGTCGTGGAGTGAGACACGGAGAATCTGTCTCAAGCATTGCATTTGGAATGCCTCGAGCTTGTTAAGGTCCGGCTTGAACAACGTCCATGTTTTCGATCCATAGAGAAGAATTGGGACAATCAGCGTTCGATATAGGCGTATTTTGGTTTTGATGGTAATATTCACCCGCTTCCAAATGCACCACTTCAGTGAGGCGAATGCTGCTGTTGCTTGGCCAATCCGAGGTGACGTCTCCTTGTCTGACTCCTGTTTGGATCGGGAACTCCTCAGACATGTCATTTCGGTTATGGACACTGCTGGTTGAGCCATCATACAATGCTTGAAGAAGGCACATGTCATCTCCAGGGCTCTCCACAAACTGGTCCAATCAATGCAATCGAAGGCAGATTTAAAATCAATAAAGATGATGACAGTTTGTTTACTGCATCGAATTCTTTCCTCCATTAGCTGACGAAGAGTGAATATCTAGTAGATGCATCCTCGCTGTGGTCCAAATTCAGCTTGTTCTTCCCAACACGTTTGCTCTCTGTGTTTCTGTAGCCTTGATTGTATGATTTTCATAAAAACTTTGATGACTATTGAGAGGAGACTAATACCGCGGTAGTTCTTGCGTTCTCGACTGTCGCCTTTCTTCAAAATAGGCACAATGATTGCTTTCTTCCAAGCCAATGGAACTCGGTCCGAATGCCATACATGCGTTACGAGGATGTGGAGTTGTTGTAATAAGACATCTCCTCCGGCTTTGATCATCTCGGCGGTTACTTGATCTCCTCCTGGTGCTTTACCATTTCTCAGGGATTTTATTGCCGTCCTCACTTCGTTGATTGTTGGTTTGGTATCAGGAAACTGATTGATCGGCTGCTCAATGATTGGCGGTTCAGGCGCTGGGCCTTGTGGCGGATCGTGGTTGTACAGCTGTTGAAAGAATTTGCTCCACCGCTGCAGGCACTCATTTGGAGAGGTCACGAAAGTTCCTTCTGACTTTTTGATGTTATCGTTTTTTGATGTAGTTTTGCCGCCTAACCGTCTGATTGTCTTGTACAGCATCCGGTACTCATGCCTCGATGCTGCTTCTTCCAAGTCAGCCGCGACACTATTCCAGTGGCCTTCCCGTTCTGATTTCATTTTATGTCGCACTTCTTTATTTAATCGTCGGTACTGCTCAAAATCAACATGTTTCAATCCGAAATCCATTTCTGTGTTCGTCGATGGATGGGTGGACTACTTTGCGCACTCCACAATGGACTCCGATAGTTGTTTTTCTTCTGCCTCGATATCGTCCAATATTGTGAACACTGCAAATTTGTTAGATAATGCAATTTTAAATTCTTGTCCGGTTGCTGGGTCTTGTAAACAGGTACCTGATACCTTTTTCTTTGCTCTTTTTCAATAATTCCTTGGCAATTATTTCTTTTTGACCAACGTGATGTCCCGTTCGTACATTCCACGCGGCGATTCGTATTTCCGATTTTGGTTTAATTAATATTAGTCTAAACATACATCTGCCAAAATGTAGCCAAAATTGACCAAATTACATTTTTAAATGTATATTTCTGCTAACAATAATTATTTATTGTTGCAAATAAATATAGTTCTACCTCTGAAATACAGTTGTTAAAAAAATCTACTTCTTCTGATGTTTTGTCTTTAGAACAATCTTAAGAAAAAATATTATTAGAAAAATATTAACTTTTTAAATAAAAATCTTTAAATCCTAAATTTTGTACTTTTGTCCCTGATTTTAATGCAATTTTTCATTATTATTATTATTATTTTAACATGTATTATTTTACAAATTATTTGCTTTGCTCATAAGTGAAATGGCTGTTGTAGTAATGTTTTATGCTAACATAATCCTATATAACATAGGGCCTAGGTGATGTCATCAAAAAAAGAACGTCTTTTTAGAGTTAAGGGGATGTTATGATATTTGACAGTAAAAGAATACTAATACATCAGAATATAATATAATGATTAACTGTGCACCATAAAACCAAACATACATCAGGACAGTAAATTTTGACAAGGTCAATATCGATTTCATATTGCCTTTAAGCCTGAAAACCCAGAACAGGTTGGAGCCAGCAGAAGGACAGATGTTGCCAAATCCGCCCATCTCGATTCCAACGAGTTTCATTAACAGATGTTTCAGGGCTATTATTGCATTAGAGCTGAAATGAATAGGCAGATGTGTGTGTGCATTATTAGCAGAGCTGAATTGTGCTGGTCTTATGATCGCAGTGATTATAGAGAGTCGAAGTGAAGCACAACCGCAGGCTGGCGGCTGGTAATCCTCTTCTTTCCCTAAATAAGCCCCCCTGTCATCCGCTATGTCTGATACAAATGCTTTCACAATCCCCCATTCTACCCTTTAATTCTCTCTCTCTCTCTCAATCTCAGTATGATGTTAGCCGGGCACTTTATCAGAGCCATTGTGTTTATCTGATCCTATTAAACACTAGAGGAACAGAGCTGCGCTTTCTGCCCGTCTAGTCCCTGATCTCTGTCTGAGTGAGACAAAAATGGCATTGTGATGTCGCGAAAGATTCTGCCCTGCCAAACAGATCTGTTTATTTGCGTAGCAGCGTGTGCACGCACGTTACCGCTCTTACTAACATATAGATCTCTGTGACACCAAGGTAAAAATGGGACAGACAGCTTCCAGGTGTTTCTGCTGATGAACAGGTGTGCATGCATGTGCGTGCGCCCGTGTATTTTTTATTTTCAATCTCTCTGTCAAACACACACACATACATATACGTGTTCATCCGGCATATCCCTGGCTGCCTCAGTCATCAAATTCATCATTATTTAAAAAGCAAAACCACTAAATGCTCCTCTAAACCCTTAATCACAACGCGGCTGCTAATTCAATAATACCCCCGTAGCTGTCTGGTGATGCCTGCATTGTTTTGGCTCTGCCCAGGTGATGGTGGCTTCATTCAGGGAGCCTGGCGTTGTCTCAGGGGCACGGTGCCCTGTTACGGGTGCCCATTGTGCATCTATTGTGCGCCTATTGTGGCAACCCTGAGAGAGCTAGAGGAAAACAAAGGCACCAGCGCTGCAGAGTGCCCGTGCTGATTTCGCATGCACCTGGCATCGCCACAGACGCGGGACATTATTAATTGCTAATACATATTTATGTGGCACAAATTTGCCATTTGTTTATGCATAAAATTATCAATAGACACAGGGCGCTTAGCCAGAGAAAATGGTGACCTTTTTAAACTGGAGTGAATGGAGCCCGTTTGCCGGTTTAGACTTTGTGCACTTTGTCTAGTGTACGTTTGCTTTGTGTGAATTGTGAGTGTGCCTAATAGAGAGCATCATGTGTGCACATGCTTGATGTTGTTTGTCTGTCTGACTAAAGTTTACGTGACAATGAAATAAAGGCTGGGAGGCTGTGAAGGAGTCTAGTGTGACTAGCAGATTTTTGGATATGCGCCATGGTAAATTCTTTGTAGTGTGCCACGTAAATACCTTAAAATATGAAAAGCGTTTTGGCTAGTTGTATTAATATTGGTTATTATGCAAGCAGTTTGTATGACCTTGTATTCGTTGGGAGGCGATTGTGTAGTTTTACATTTAAAAATTAATCACAGGTTCATTTAATAATTATTTATTTTTAAAATGAAAACTGTTGAGGGTAAGCAGTAATTAAAATGTCAAAGAGTTAATAGTCGCATGAAAAAAAAAAAAACTGAAATTATTTCCTTAATAGATTCATAACCTAAAATCTTGATGAGTTTATAGATATCTTAAATCAAATCTTGTAAAATTTCACAAGCAAAAAGGTCCATTGTCTGTTGTCAGTAGTGTAGTGTAGCGTAGTGACACATTGGTCCTGCAAAATCTGTGTGAGGAAGTGTCTCCCTCACAAAATTCCCAAATTGTAGATTTCTATGCGATGACTGGATTTGACCCATGAAAATTCGAAAATGTTTGACCGTGTGAAAGTCCTCACCATAATGGTAGGGTGTTTTGGTTGCTTGTCAAGTCTGATCAAAAGTAATAACACACCTGTCTTCAAAGAACAGTTTGAGGTATCATTTGTATCCGTGGCGGGGTTTTGAAAAAAACGTCTTTGCTACATATGAGCAGTCTTATTGGTATTGCTTGCCTTTTCAAACACTAGTAATTAATAGAAACGTTCGATCTGCATGACCCAAATTGTGTGTCGGGTTACAAGTCGTATGTGTTCGTGAGATTGTTGATAGTTGCAAGGCTCATAAGCATCACCCATCTTCACTTGACCCGGTGGCAACACACATACCCACACACACAGATATACCCTCAACTCAATAAGGAATACATTAGTCCCATTTCAAGTGACTCTTCCCCTTTCTCAGCAAACACATTTACTTTCTATTAAAGCCTGATCTGCAGTGCCGGCAGCCAAGAAGCCGCCAGAGTTTATTACCATAAAGATTAGAACAGAGCTCTTAACAGGCAGGTGAACACATGCACATGCACATGCACTCAACCCCACCCCCAAACACGTGTGTGTGTGCACATAAGCTTCCTTTTCCCACCTGTTGGAGGGCTCTCTGTGGATATATTTCTTTCTGTTTCTAGATTGCTGTTCATTATTTAAAGATAGGGTTCAACGAAATTGTAAAAAATTGTCATAATATCTTACATATGATTTTATTCTTCCATGGAGCACAAAAGAAGATGATTTAAAGAAAGTACACACTGCTTTCTGTACAAAGACAGTAAAAGGGGACTAGAATCTGTTAAGCCCCTTAAAGGACAAAAAATGCCATCAAACCTTCAAAAAAGTGGTCCATAATACTATTCCGTCATATTTAGAGGCTGAAATACACTACACGACTTTTAAAATCTGAACAGATTTTTTTTAAAAGTAGGCATCGTACACTTGGGGACAAAAGAAAACGGTGCATCATACACTACACGAGCAAGGACCATACACTACCCAACTTTAAAGTTGTTCTGATCACAAGAACCTCACACAGAAACATGCACTTTATTGCTAGGAGATGCATGACAAATGAAAACAATATGTTCTAAAATCGGCTGAAAATATCAAACATGTTTGAATCAAAAGTCTGAAGCTAGAGTCTGTGACTATCATACACTACGTCATTTTCTGTGGAATCCGTTAGCTTTAATCTGCAGACTGGCTCTAGCGTCAACTAGTTCAGACTGGAAAATCTGGGCAAAAATCGTATAGTGTATCCAGGCTTAAAGTAGATAAATTAGTATGCAGCACGGACTAAAAGTAAGATATTATTTCATAAAAACCTTGCTTGGCGTCTATGGTCTCCATCCACTTTTAATTGATTTCTCCTTTTGTTTTTAATAGAAGGAAAAAGTCATACAGGTTTTGAAAAAAAAGAAGGGGAGTAAATTAATTTAGAATTTTTGAATTAGTATATTTAATTTAATTTAGAATGTCTCCTTTTCTCTCTCTTTTTTTTTTCACCTCTCTCCTTTTCTCTGCTTCTCATCCCCAGGGTTCAGCTGCTCACCAATGGGTTTGTGGTCTGAAGACGAGCAGCACTCATCTCTTTCACATCCTTTGTAGGTCAGTTCCTATTTTTACTCGTTTTCTTCTCCTGTTTTTTTGTTTTGTTTTTTTTGTGCAAGGACACCCCATTGTTGTCGGCCAACACAAGCAAACACTGTCACATTGGTAAACAAATCAATTTCATCTTCACAATGGCTGCGATGTGCTCATCAAAGACACATTATCGCTCTGTGCCGTATTGTTGTCATCATGACACCTCTAATCATGGTTATCATGGGCTAGTAGTTTCCATGGCTACACTATAACAGTCAGCCAATGAAGCGCCCCATCCCAGTCCGGCAGAACAGACATCAGCCAATTGTAGCACCCTAAGAGAAAAGTAAAGGGCAAAGTTCGGATCTTCACCATTGGGTGAGAGACCAAAAGGTCATGTACAGTATATGCTACCGTTAATGTTAAGTGTTATTTACTAATGGCAAGTCAAAATAGCTAAAACCAAGCAGGCTAAATTCTGTCATTACCTCATGTTCTATATATTTAAATGGAATTTTCACTTTCAAAGGTGAAGTGATGATACAGAGAGCATCAGAACAAACAGAGAGCAAGAGAAGCAGAAGACAGAAAGAATGAGCTCGAGAGAGAGAGAGAGGACAGGGCCATAGGGAGGGGGCACGGGGCCAGCTGGAGGGCCAGGCTGTGTGCTTTGTGTGTTTGCAGCAACAATACAGGGCAGCTGAGAGTTGCCCCATGACCGTTTCTCTGAGGGCAGTCTGTACCCTGTCCACACACACACAAATACACACACACACGGGTCACTGCAGAGCTACTCAGCTGCCGATGCAGTCAACTGGAAACAGCCACACTCCTAAAATCAGATTGTTTTTTTTTTTACTTTCCTGTCAAATACACTCAAGTGCATGCTTCGCAGACCTTCATATTAAATGACATATGGGTTTGCTGTTGACACTGTCCAGGAAAGATAGCCAAGCATGAGGCTCGGAGAGTGACAAAAGTGTTTGTGTGTCTTTAAAGGGGTCATGTCTTGAATTATATTATCATTTTATTATTTTTAATTCCTCGAGGTCTGCTTGTAATGTTTGGAAAACACTATATTTTTGTAATAGTTTTACATGACTATTTTTGAGAATTTTTGTACAAGATGCTATTGCAGCTGAGCCCCTTTAAAGGTTAATTTATTACTTCATTTTTACACATTTTTAAGGAAGACCATTTCTGGTAGTTACGTTTCTGGAAGTTAAAAGACCTCATAATTGCATCCCTCATCTGTTTGAACCTGCATTGTTTAGGTGACTCATTTGTGTATTGAACAACGTCCCGGCTGGACTGAAAGGTCACCGGCCTTTTCATAATGGTTTATGTTCCTGTGACTGTAGCTTCCTTTGTGCAGTACAAACAGTGAAATATTGTTGTACAAACGTGTTCAAGCATTTGGTTCGCAAGCTGTGTGTGGGGCATGGACAAGTATGCTTGTGTGACCTCTGACCTGTCTTCCTCTCTCAGTACACATCTAAAGGAAGTTCCGCCTGCGGTTAGCCCACACAGACAGGAAATCATGTTGTGCAGGGGGAAGTTGTAGAGCTGTAAAGTTGTTTTAGACGTTATGACCTCTTTGACCTCCACTGCGAAGTCCTCCTTTCCTTTATTGGAAAACACAGCTGAAAGCATGTGTGTGTTTATGTGTAAAAGAACAGCCACTGTCTGAAGAACGCATAGGACGCATCCATTTGTGTATCCCCTTAACTCTTAGACACCTGCATGCACTCCAAACACCAGTACTCCTCGGATTCCCTACAAGCCAAATGCTGCTGGGACACTTGTCTTGCTCTGTAAACAGATACAGGCATGATAGAGGACACGGTTGAGCTCACGTTTGCTCTGTGTTGGTGTGTGTACAACACACGCCAGGCCTCTAGTACGCTCTAACAAAGCACCTGTTTACTCTTCCATAGTCACCAATGTAAATACACACACAGTTGTGCTTGGCATTGTAAAAAGCACATGAGGAACAGAGCTGGAGGGTTTTGATACACCTTGGCTTTCTCCGAAAAGAAAATCAGTATATGCCTGATCATTACTTTTGGAATGTACTGAAAGTGATTCAAAATACAGAATCAGTGGATGCTGATTACACACGTTGGCATGTCTATATTGTAAAATTCATTCAAAAGTTCCAAAAACAGACAGGTCACACTCACTTAAGTGTCTCTCAACCTTTGGGACAGTATTTAATTTTTTTTTAAGGTGATGCAGTGGAAATCAATAGGGACCATATAGTTATATTATGTTGATATTCATAACAATTCATAATAATATTATTTGGTCAATATCTACTTTAAAACTTTGGTTTTATTTAGTTTTTTTTTTTAAATAAAAGAAATTGCTACTTTTTGTTTTTCAGCAAAAATGAATGAAATCGATCATAATTGGCAATAAAGACATTTATGATCAATTATTAAAAAAATCATGGAAAGAATGTATGTTGATGTGATAAGTGATATTATTTCTGGCATATTAGAATGGTTGCTGATCACATTGCGCGGGAGGAATTACTGCTAGTAAATCAGCTTTGGCATCACTTTAATTTACCTTTAAACTTTAATTTAACAAATTTTTAAGTGTAATACTATTTTACAATATTACTATTTTTACAGTTTTTTTTCTTTTTTGGTGAGTTCAAGAGCCCTTCATTTCCATCCATTGTAATTCAAAAACCTGATATATTACAGCCTTTTGGCTCTTTATTTCTCATTAATCTGCACTGCATCAGTGCTTTGCACAGTTTTATTCTGAGCTCACTCTGAGTTTGGGTTTCGATTACATTTGAAATAATTGTGTGTTGAATTAATGTCACAGTATGTTGCCCCTTTTAAGAGAGTTTTAGAGAATAGTTGTCCCTTTTTCCCAAAAATATGAATTAATATTAAAATGAATTTATTGACTCTTGCTTTGGGAATATTATAACTGCTGGAGTAAAAAAAAAATATATATATATATTTTTTTTTTTACTATAGCGATTTTTTTTTTTTTCTTGTAAGCTTGTTCATGGGAATGTTAAACTGTGTGTGAGCACAGTAAATGAACTGAGAACATATGAGATGGCTTTTGGATTCACTTTTTCACGTTCATGTTATAAGCAATTTTAGATACACAGCTTCCACTTCAATTAATTACTGCATTAGGAATCATGAAGTAATAATGAACTAGAGTTAATGTTAATAAATATGCAGTTGTTTATTGTTCATTTGTGTTCGTTCATAATGTGTAACTTAAATTAATTATTATTACCTAATGCAATTCTGTACTGTATGTATGTTTTCATCCCCTGAAGCACCTCTGAAGTCATGTGATCAACTAGGCAAGACAGAAATAATCGACTAGCCGGTGCAACCCCAAACCCCTATCAAGTCCTTCTTTCTGAGCACACTATTGAGTGAATCACATCATCTGTCATCAAGCGACAGATTGTCCCACACTCCTCTCCCAAATTCCCTCCTGAGCGTCTCTCTCAATATGCCCAGTGCCACCGTATTCCCTGCGTCTCCCTCCCAGTAGACCTGCCCCACTCCGGCTCTCTTCAGTACCTGAACTCCCTCACCCGAGCGGCCTTCGGGCTAATTGTGGCAAACGCGCTTGTGAATGTATACGCAGTCATTACTGTTCACAGTGTGTGAAAACAGCAGAGGCCACATAAAGACACGCTCATTATGAAAAATGAGGCTCTTGAGTGAATTACATCGATGCGTTTGTGTGTCTTGTAGGTTGCGGCGTCCCCTGCGAGGTGCCGCTATGAAGGGCGTGGGCAGGGACAGAGCTCCCTAATCAACACGGCAATCGCATTTCCATATAAACAACCAAAAGCTCGTCTACATACAATCCAATTCCATATGATGTGGGCTTGCCGTCAGGGCTTGTAATTGCTTCAGTTCGCCGAGTGTTAGAGCAGGGCAGAAGAGGACGAGAGAGGCCTCTGGAGAAATGGAGAAATAGTCCAAGCGAGAGATTTTCAATGACCTGAGCTCTCCAGCGGTCTAGTATCCGAACACACTAAATCAATGCTCAGTCATACAGCGATAACAAGCCTCCTTTTATTTACACAGTAATGGTTATGAATAACGTAATAGCAACATTTAATGTGGCATGAGGATTTTTGATGCTCATCAAATGTTTTGTGTGGCGTGCAAAAATAATATAAAAGAATATAGTACAATGCATCTTTCTTTGCATCTGTAAGACTTTTATTTATTTATGTGTAATTTTTACATTTTTTTGAAAGAAGCTGCATTTATTTATTATTAAAACACAGTTAAAATGTTAATATTGTGAAATGTTACAATTTAAAACAGTTTTCTATTTTGAAATATATTATTAGAGTAATTTTTACCTGGGCATGAATTCTAGTGGCCATTACTCCAAACTTCTGTCTCACATGGTCTTTAGAAATAATTTTAATATGCTGATTTAGAATATCAATGTTTAACTATATTTTTGTGGAAACCGTAAAAAAAGGTCTGGATTTTTTGATGAATAGAATGTTTAAAAGAAACAATCTTGTAAGCATCTTTTTTTTTAAACGTGAAAACATCAACCATTTATTGTGCATGAATGGAAAAGAGCAGAGTACACGTTCTTCAGAATCCTCAGAAAGTCATTTAGGCTTGGAGTGGCACAACAGAATATAAATTTTTGAGTGATCCGTCCCTTTAAGATCAGTCTCCAGGAACCAGCCTCATTCCAGAGATCAATTGGTCTTCACGTGCTTTCTACTGCATGTCAGGCAGACCATGTGATCTCCTTCATCAACACAAGGGTTTTAAATAATGAGAATCATACATCACCTGCTCTGTTCTTCTCAGGTGAGAGAAAACCTCTCTCTCTCTTTCATTCTCATTCTCTTGCCCCCTTTGGGATTCCTCTCTTCCTGTGGGTTAAAGTAATGTCTGGTCCTTTGGGTTTTCTTCTCCTTGAGATGAACAGAAGGAGAGGAGGAGAACAGGTAGTAGCATTATTCTCGGCTTTTCGCCGGTAGTACTGAACCCCGGCCAATTAGGTGGATTAAAACCAACAAAACACCTCCATTAGTGGGAGGTATTGTTACATGCTTGCTGATCATTTAAAGTAAACTCCTGAGTGCCTCCTGGAATTCTCCCCCGGAATCTGTTTCCCTTTCATCTCGCATGTCTTGTGTTCTCAGCAACACAACCAGAACTCTTGTTGGCGCCATGCATTTTTCAGAAACGCAGATTTTAGCAGTGCAATTAAATCTTTAATAGCTTCTAGTCAAGGCTTAAATGGTGAAAAGTTGGATTTGTATCTGTTTACATTGCAGAAAAAAAGCCATGGACTGTAGTTGAACCTTAGTCCAATAGGAAATGAGTTGGAGTTCATAGAGCCAAGCAAGAAATGGCATCTACTATTTGTACTTTCTCATGGACAACTTTTTTTAAACATTTGGGGTCAGTTTCTGAAACCGATAAAAGGCTCCTACGCATAACAAGGCTGCATTTAAAATATTTTCATATTTTTAAAAGTATAGTTTATTCCCGTGAGCCTCTTCATTAGATTTGTACAAAATTTTATAATACACATTGGGTTCAAAGAATACTCAATATTTTCCCCAAAAGAGAAAGAGAGAAAGTGCACCAGTATATACAGTACATAGCCTCAAACCCAACAGACATCCTAAAGTAACAGTGCAGTACATAAACAATACACCATCTAAGTCTCTTCCTCTTGAACATATCATTGATAATTACACGGGTGTTTTGTAACTACAAGCGTTTGTTTTTAATTTAGTTGTTTTAGTTAATCGATGACTCTCTTCGCTTACGCTTCCGAGCTCTGAAACCGAACATATTGAGAGCTCTCATCAACAATTGAATAGCTGAAAAGGAATTAACCTCTAAGTAGTGCTCCGTACATTTGCAGAGTGTGTTCCCGTATCAAAGAGCATATTTAATAGAGCGCTGTGGCGTGGAGAGCTCCAGCGGAGTGTTAAATAGGCCGAGAGCTGGAAGTGAAGGGCAGAGGTGATATCCTCTCTAAAGGTCTCTAACAGCCAGAGCAAACCGTCCGCGCACACTCTAGAGAGATGCACAAACGTCCTGCATCCTTGGTTCTGATCGTCACATGTGAACACAATGGGTGCGGGAAGTTTGTTTGTGTCATACCCAGGAGACATAGGGTGAGAGATATGGAATGCATGTGCGTGTATAAACGAATGTTTGCGCGTGCGCGTCCCTGGGGTTTGGGGGCCGTGCCGTGATGGTACAGATGGGACAACATATGACACGTGAGGGTGTGGGGACACTGAGGCTCTCTCCGTCCATCTGGACTCCCCTCTGATCCGCCCTGCCTCCCTCTGCCTTGTGTGTTTGTTTGTGTGTGTGTGTGTCTGTTTGTTTGTGAATCTGTGAGTAAGGGCTAGCCTTTGCTACTGCGTGGATGTTTGTTTTGTGCAACGAGAGCTAAAAAGTTTATTATTCTCTCATATTTAGCAGTTTTTGCTTAGGCAAATATCACTTCTGTTTAAATATTTAAGTAGGAAACTTTGGTGCAAAACAGCCGGGTTTCCATCCAGAGTTGCGAATTTAACTTAAATATCGCATAAAATGAATAAGCCCTCTTTCCATCCAACGATTCAAAGAGGACAAAATTGTCACTTCCTGATGAC
Organism: Enteromius treurensis; assembly: GCA_032275025.1. NCBI lineage: Eukaryota > Metazoa > Chordata > Actinopteri > Cypriniformes > Cyprinidae > Enteromius > Enteromius treurensis. Next base: position 8,641,546 of record JAUCMU010000080.1, on the reverse strand, counting down.
CTTCCGCTATAAATCACTAGGAAAATTAGGAGAAGCCACTGAATATAATACATTTCATAATTATTACTTATTTTAAACTAAATAGATGCCTGATTTTTGAGAATGTAGGTGTGCAAGACAATTATGCAGAAATACTTTGAGGACAAAAATGCCCAGGCATTTCAGAATGACCATAACAACATTTCAGATGCTGCGATCGGTCTGCTAGTTAGTAAGGTTATACCTTCCCATAGTAAAAAGTCACATGACTTTTTTGATGTTCATGGAATAATTTATTCTGCAAAGGCATTTTCATCTTCCATTATTTGCATTTACTTTGCATTTGCACAAGTTAAGGGATTTTAATTCAACATTTGCTGTGTCTACCACACGTTTCTAATGTTCATTAAAACAGGAAGATGAAAACATAGATAGGTGGGCAGTCTTGGCCTAATGGATAGAGAATCAGACCTGTAACAAAAAGGTTGCAGGTTTGAATCCCAGGTCCGGCAGGGATTGTAGATGGAGAGAGTGAAAAACCAGCGCTCTCCACCTTCAATACCACGACTGAGGCAAGGCACCAACTGCGTGTGTGTTCACCGTCTGTGCGTATGGATGTTCACTTCACACTGTTGTGTGTGTGCACTTGGATGGGTCAAATGCTGAGCATTTGGGAAACCGTACTTGGTCCAATCCTTTCCTCTCCTTTTCTTTCCTTTCCAGATGAAGTGACACATACTGTCAAAGACACAGTAAATCATATGGCTTAAGAAGTGTGCTTTATCTTACTCCAAGCTTTCTAAGCTTATACTTTTCTGCTTGACCATATTTTAGATCCCTTAATACCCCATATTTTAACTTAACAACCACCTTACTAACTATTAATAAACAGCAAATTACAAGTTTATTGAGGCAAATGTCATAGTTAATTGAGAATATGTTCTCTAATCTAAAGTGTTACCAAGTGACCACCTACAATCAATCACATTGTTTTGTCCTTTTTTTTTTTTTTTATAACTATATAAAATAATGTTCAAAAGTTATAGTTAGTAATATAAATATATGTATTATTTAAATAAATAAGTATTCAGCAAGGATGCATTACCTTGAGCAGTAGTGACAATAAACGCTTTTACATTGCAGAGTTCTATTTCAAACAAATGCTTTATATTCAAAAAAATCCCGGATAAAATAATTGTTTTTAAAATTGGTAATAATATAAACCCATGTTTCTGTGTTATTTCAGTACAAATAATAATAGAGCAGCAAAATAATATTCTAATAAAATAGAGCATATTATTGTTTTATCAACAAGTTTGAAGCCAAGGTGAATAATCTATTTCCTCAAAAATAGTATAAAAAAATATATAGCTATGAACAATTAATAAGCAGTAATCAGGCAAAAGTCATAGTTAATAGTGAATAGTGAGAACTGGGACTAAAATAAAATGACTTGTTCTCAACTATAACGTAACTCTAAATTCAAAGTTGTATTTTTTTTTAATATACTGTACATAAACAGATTCTTGAACATTTTTGTATTTATATTTATGTACAATGTTCTCAGAGAATAAATATAAACTTTATGATGATTTGATTTGTTAATTAACTGGCCAGTCATTTCGTATCAGTGACATCGCTGGGGCTGATGCATTCATGCATTCATAGGATGTTTATAGCATACACACGTTCTAACCTTCTTTCCTGTCAAATATAATATCACAGCGGCCCGAAATTTATGTTAAGTGACATGCAATTAAGCTGAAAATACCGCCATCAGCTGGGTTGGGAAGACATCCTGGATTTGACAACATAGTTTTGACCCTTCTCTCGCTCCAACGCGACCTATCCAATCCAGAAGCTGCAAACCTGTCATTTGAACATGTCTTCATCCCCCTCCTCCTCATTCTAAAAACGTCATCTGTGTCGCCTGCCTGCGCCATCCTCCGCTCGCCTCCCTCTGGTGGCACCTCTGTGCCCTATTGCATTGTGGGTCATCTGCGGAGCTCAGCCCCGTTTGTCAGGTGCTGAGGAGGCTGTTTGAAATTCATGTTCAGTAGATTGTCAGACAAGAGGAGTGTGTGTGTCTTGGGGGGGGTGGCGGTGGTTGAGGGGGGATGTAGCTTCATTACCATATCAAAGAGCCAGCCGCCGTGGTCTAATGGTAATTACACTGGCCAACAATTGGCGCTCGCTGGTCGGATCATAACAAAAAAAAAATATTAAGGGTGTGTGTGTGTTTGTGAGTGTGTATGTTAGGATGGAATACAGGGGGGTGGAATTGGCCAGGGCATTCAGGTTATGTTAATACAGCTCATCTATTTAATTAGTGCTCAGACGCGGGCTTTGTTTACTTCTGACATGTCTTTTTTAAAAGTGTGTGTGTGTGTGAGAGAGACTGTATGGTTACGGAGGTTTCCGGGAATGATTTGGCCCATGTAAGATTGAGTGAGATTTGTACAAGCTATAATGAGCTCCACTGTGGATGGACCTTTTGATGGTCGTTCTGACTCCGCCCCCCTGTTCGGCCCCCACTAGATCTGCTCACTAGAAAACACACACACACTGAGGATAGGGAATGCATATTGTCCAGCAACCTGGCCAACAACGCAAGCTCCAGTGTGACGGTGTGCGCTTTGTGTGCATCACTAGCGAGGCCAGGAATGAAGTGGGTGGATCTGGGTGTACTCCTTTCCTTTGCTTTTATGAAACAATAGTGCTGTTCCAAGACCTAGTGAGTGGGTCGATGGTAATCTAGTCTGACAGATTTTCTGGAGGGACGTAAGAGTCTCTTTAATGGTTAAAATCAGGTTCTGCCCTACGTTTTTCTGCATGAATACTCAGAAAAAAAGTTTTAAATGCTGTGTGAGTGGTACAGTATGTACTAATATATATATTTATATAAGTATTTATTTAATTTTTTTTTTACTCTGCAAACCACTCTAGGTATTTTATAGGACTACTGTGATGCCTCGGATGCTGGAGGCAGGACTGTGGTTCCCATCATGCATCGTAGCATGAATGCTATTTGAAAATCAAAAGAGAAAAAGAAAACTAAATGAGTAGGGCAGAAACAGACATATCTAACAGTGTAATTTAATAAATAAAAGATAGTTAATGTAGGATTAAATAATAATTTGCCAAATCATTTTTAATATTTAAATATAAAATGTAACTTTTATTGAACATTTAAAACAATGCTTTTCAAATGTTTGCTTAAAAACAATAATAATCATAATAATAAATATAAAACATGTTACAAATGGTTCATTTATATAATTATGAATGTGTTTATGTATGCAAAACATTTTTTTCTTTTAGATGTAATTTAAACAATTTTAAATAAATTGAAAAAATTTTTTTCAATTTATCAATTTGTGTGTGTGTATATATATATATATATATATATATTTATAATATTGTTAACCATTTTAAATTCTAGTGATTTCATTTGTGTAATTTTGGAAGTGTAAAAATAAATAGAACATTGCATTTATTATTTGCATATTATTTATTACTTGGAAAACTTAGACTGGTAAGAACAGCCATCAATCTGGGCTAGACAGTGCCTCTCTGGCCATTATGTCCCCTTTTCCCCCTGGTGTGAATATATTTAGAGCAGTGGTCTAAACTATGAATAAGGATATTTCTGAGAAGAAGTGTGTATGTTTGATTGTGTTTGTGATGACGGGGAGCTAGATGGTTATGGAGTTGTGATGGGCCTATTTGAAGGCCTCTTTAGAGAGGAAAGAATCACGGGATATGATGAGAGAATCTGATCGAGGGAGTTATTTGACTCCTTTCTGATGCCTTTGTGTGTGTTTGTGTGCGTAGATGTGTACAAAGCATTTGAGCACCTACAAACTGTGTTTATCATACAGATCATCCCTCTATTACCCTGCACACTTGAACCAGTTGTGCACTGACCCGCAGCTGAAGAGGACACACGCACTCCTTGATGTCGTATCATCACAGTGGGTTGTGACTGGAAATAAATGTGTTCGTGAGGGCCACATTTTTATGTAATGAAAGCTGTCTCTAAATGTGGCTTTGTGCTTTATAGCATGCAGAAAAAAAAGGAGGAAAGATGCCACCGTTCACAATATGTGAACTCCGCAACATTCTCAACACGTTTCCTCATAACCGAGACTTAATGAGTGTAGTATATCTGTTCTTAAAGTCTTTCTGCGTTCACTTTTCAGCTTAGAGAATGCAAAAATAGATTTTCAGATTATCAAAATACTGCTTTGTTAATTTGTTAGTTCAAAAATGTTAGCAATGTTTTGAATAAAAAAACCTTGTAGTTATTAGACAGTAATTCTTCTGATGTGGATGGATCAAATCAGCTTCTGCCCTACTTTTGTCTTGTTGAATTCACTGAAAAAAGGTTTTAATTTGTTTGTACAAAGTTTAATTCAATGTGTTTTTAACGTTTACCCAATTTCTGACTGAAAATGATAAATTCTACACTTTTTTTCAGTGTTGTACGCAAGTAAAACGCCTTCCAAACGCCGTTTGATCCAAATAGTAAAAACTTTCTTTTTGGGTAGTTATTAGTATTCCCACAGTAAAAAAAATGGTTTGAGGACACATCCTCCAGCAAACATCCATCTTTGAAAGTTACCCATCAGTCAAATAAGTTTATGACTATTTTCCCATGTCGATTTCTGGATACTGTGTGTCAGCAGGTCATAAGGGCCTGTTCAAGAGGGCCTCATTAATAAACACAGTGAGTATGCGAACTGTCATGCTGTTATCACGCTGTATAACAACACCATGACAAGGGAACTCATTCAGCAACGTCCACGCAACGTCTGTGCGAGGTCTGTGCGATATCTGCCCCATATGCCCCACCGCCACTCAGACAGGAGGAAGTCATGTGGTCATCGGTGGAGCTGTACCTGTGCGAGACCTTGAGCAGTATGAAAGTGTCTTTTTTTTCTCTATGCGCTGCTGAATATGCTGAATGCTATCTGAATATCTGCGTGTGCGAAGTCTAAATTAAGCCTAAGGGGAGGCAAGCCATGACACAGGGTGCTAACAGCATGCTCTGTGCCTCTCTCTATCTCTCATTCTGAGCACTTGATTCTCTCACACCTCTCTTGCCCTTGAGAGGAAGTGCACTGCCGCCTGTAAGTGAGAGCAAATGTCCTGTTATGAAGACGAAAGTGAGAGAGAGTGAAAGAAGAGAATCTGATGGAGTGAAGGAGAACGAGGGAAAGAGGCAGATGGAGAGAGAGATAGGATGCCTTTTTTGCAGTTTAGTAGTTAGTGCTAAAGCTTAATGTTTTTGTGACCAAAGAATTCGGCATGCTTTGCTTTTACCTAAATCTTGGCAAAGGTAAGGAGCCCCCGTGCTCGGTAAGACCAAGAAGTTTTCTCTTTTCCCCCAACGCACCTTATCACTTGTTTTACGGGTGGTTTTAAGGTAGATCAAACAGACTAAACCATCTGTTGCATGCAGATAAGACCTCAGCGCAAACTTTACAAACTTGTGTCTGGATGAGGTGGTTTTGGTGCAAACACATAATGGACTGTTTGCACTGACAGCGATTTATAGCCACACATTGACCAGATGTCATCATGACATGTAGATTCCTGTGCATTCATACTATGTGCTGAATGTTGGAGTGGGATTTTGTTTGTTTTTTTAATAATTTTTTTTCGCATTTGATTTTAGGTGAAATGTGGCCTAAATGTTTCTAGAGATGCTTCATGAAATAGTTTTACATTTTTTATGATTTTTTTTTTTTTTAATTATTTTTTAAATAAAATTTTACAGGCCATATAGTATTTCACTCCAAAATCATGATTATAAAATAATAAATAATATTTAGAAATCAATACTAAGATTGAAGATAATACTATTTCAGAACTATTTGAATTAGCTTTTTTATTTGCGCTTATATATATGTGTGTGTGTGTGTATATATATGTGTATGTATATATATGTACTGTGTATATGTGTGTCTGTATATATATATATATATATATATATATATACATTTATATATATTTAAGCAAGTGTTCCATCATATATATATGTATATATAAATTATTTATTTATTTATTTATTTATTTTTTAAGTAAAGTGTAATCAATTATTTAGTACAATAAAAAAATAACTGGACGTGGTAAAAGTTTTCACTCAGAAATTGTTATTATTATAATTTGTATTTATTTCTACAAATTTTATATTAACAGCAAGTAACACATTGAACTAAATGTGAAATTGGGAAAGTACAAAAGACTGAAATTAACTTTGTAAAGGTGCAAAATACTAGAAAACATAATGTAAAACACCATAACCCATTGAGGTTTTGGAGAGTAAAATATGCTTAACTGAGACTTAATTGTCGTAAATGTGCAGGAGGCTTAATTTCCTTTATGCAAAATATTCCTTGTTTTTTCCATTTGATTTTAAGTGAAATATGACCTAAATGTTTCTGGGCAGGCTTAATGAGATTCACCCAGGTGTGTAGCATAAATTAATTCCCAGACATACTATATCTGCCATGTTGGCACTGTCCTTTGATCTAGGATGTACTATTAATTACCAAGTGTCAAACAAGTACAGTGTAACCCTTAGAAACACATTTCTTGGTTGCTGAAGTACTTGTAGGTAACACTTTTTTTTTTCGATAGTCCACATTAGATATTCCTCTAACAGTACAGTAAGTAACTTTGCAGCTACATGTCAACTAACAGTCATTAGAGTATTAGTAAACTGTGTGCTTAATTTCTCCTAACACTTTAAATTGATGGGTTCACAACACACTACATATTGACTATCAGAATCTTTGCAAGCATATGTCAACTTGTTCTACTAACCCTGAACCTACCCTAACAGCCTAATCTGAGAGTTAGTAGGAATGTAGTTGTGAATTAATTAGCAAAGTTGCAAAGTTACTTATAGTTAGTAGATTGTTGAAATGGACTGTCGAAAGAAAGTGTAACCCTATTATAGTCTGCCATTGTCATCCATTCATTTGACATACAATGCAAAAGATGACAACAGAGACATGGGGTCAAACAAGGTTAGCCTTATTATTCTTCAAAACATCAATTGTACGTTTATCTTAATATAATTAATTTATTTTCGAATCAAACAACATAAACACAGGGAGAAAAAAGTTGCACAAAGTTTGAAGAGTGTGTGGCAGTAGCTTAGGTCTTTCATTTAAAAGACGCTTTTTAATTCTGATTAAATTATATGGCATTTTATTTACTTGAAGAGACTGTGTGTCAGTGTTCTATATAGTAATAATTCAAATGCAAACAACAATCATAAGCCTATTGTGTATGTAAAGTGTCTTTTGATGGATGGCCACATTTAACGGAAAGATTATAATTTACGTCATTTGTGTCACAGAGGTGCGTTACCGTGACAGGTTGAAAATATGCAGCAAAGTGTTTCTCGGGGTAGGAAGCAGAGGGAATATGTCATGCTGTACGGAGCAAAGAGAAAGGGGCTTTATTTTCGTGGCATGACGCCGCAGACACACAAAGACTGTGAAATCAGGGGCTTTGGAAGGCAACCATTTACTGTTGACTGTTGCTAATGGTAAAGAAGAAAAACAGCTGTCCACCTTAAAGTGGAAAAGTACTGAAAATAGGGTGTTGCGCGAGGAAAAAGTAAAGTGATTTAGACGCTTGCATGTAGGTGCAGACGATGGTTTTCACTGCATGCATACAAAGGGTAGAGTATTGCATTAACATACAATGACCTCAAAAAGTATCTTTCTGAAATTTGGACATTGTGTGGCTTAAGTGTCCAACTACTTTTGGCCCGCTTTATGTAAGCTCAAGCTCAGAAAGAGAAGTCGGTGTCTGAAACTCTTGTATTTCTGATATTCAGATGTATCTTGACATCAGCTAAACGCAATTTCAATCTTCTCAGTTTTAATACCCTTCCCAGTGTTAACCGGGTCAACAATTTCTAAATCTCTGTCTCTAAAATCACTGTGTTTTTGCCTCTCAATTCAAACAAGCCCCGGAGATTGACTGCTAAACTGCTTGTCTGGTCTTGTTCTTGAAACTACAAGCAGACAAACAAGATAATCACCGCTGTTCTACATATGGACACTTTTTTTAATTACAAGTCTTTCAGACTCAAAGTCTGTTTTGTTTTTGTTCCTCATCATGCCATCCTGGTAAACAAGAAGAATTCTCCAAACTTCTGGTGATTTTTTTTTTTTCTTTCATCTTAGATATTGTGTTGACAGATGCATTAGGTCGTGGCTTTCTTTTTTATACATTATGCATATTAAAATGTTTCACTCTATGCATTAACATACTTGGGTAAAGACAGATTTTAACCCTGGGTTATTTGATAGTTATGTTTAGATTTACAGTGCAGTGAACTGATTAGCCACATTTACGATAACCAATCATAAATGCCCTCTGTATTCATCTCATGTGGTTTGTACTGCAACAAAAATGTTCACACTGGGTTTAGTTCTCAGTATTTGAGGGGAAAATGTCAAATAGTGACAGTACATTAACTAAATCAGCTATAGCTGATGATTGAAGTGAAGTTCTTATGCGTAAGAACGTTAATCCAGGATAGAGGGTGAACCCAGAAAACAATAATTCTTCAGCTTGTCATTATGTATTTAGGGTTGCTTTTTATTAATTAACTTTATTTCTTTAAAACAGATTTCAGCATATTCTTTGTTAGATGAAGATTACATTCGAACCATTAAAACCTTGTTACCATTCCTTTCAGACTTTAATGCCTAGATATCTAAACTTAATGTTTACTCATCTACGCTGACAAAGAAAAGTCAGGCCATGTCCTATGGTGTGAAAAAAAACAACAACTTAAAACAAATAACTTGAGAAAAATGTATCTTGAGTCACAGATAGCATGAGAGAGGTTTATCTTCAATGTTAGGACACATTTATAATTCAACTACCCACACATAAAATATACATACAGTAATTCAAAATATACAACAAATGAAGAAACCCCTGGTTATGTTTACTTAGGGTTAACAATTACAATGAGTACAAAGAGTACAGGGTGCCAATTTGTACAGTTTTGAAATGAGGAAATCAACTTCTACTGTAGCTCTGTACTGTAGTCTACTAGTCATCATTCACCCTGGCTCACGGTTTGTTCTTTGTTTCTTAAAACCGACCGGCCCTTGTAAAATATCTAGAAGTAGCCTTGAACAGGATATGTGTGAGCTGTTCTTCTATCATCTGTACCGAATTGTTCTAACTTCCATGGAGCTACAGCGAGGAAGATCACGGCAGGGTTACGGTATTGTTCTACCCCAGCTTTGTGTTTAAATCTGACTAAATGCAGTCACCACAGACAAGGTCTTTTCTATTTGAGCGAAAAGCGTTTTCTCACATGCTGAATTCCAGTCTTAATTGATCCGTGTACTTCAGATGCTGTTGGAAAATTTGAAAGAAAAAAAAATGATCTCAGCGAGTTAGTAAATCTAGACTGGACTTGGCCTTTGCTCCTACCTGTAATTGAGTTCTTTTCACAGTTTTTTGCAGGGCTATGATACTCGGCCCCCTTGCATTTCAGGCCGTCTTATGTTGACAGACATGATGATTGTAAACATATTATCAGTGTTGCCAGCTGAGCCCGATTACAGCATCACAATGGACACTCCTCAACCAAGGACATGTACTGCACACAACGGGCCGTTTGAGGAACAAACGTATATGCGCCGCATCAGTTGACAGGCACAATGGAAGACCCTGAGATGCCCACTCATTTGGGTACACAATCATCTTTATCTTGCGCTCTCTCTTTCTCTTTACATTGTCTTTACTTAACTATTCTCTGGAGATTGTCCTGTCTCCTTTTGTTCTTGACCTTTCTGGTTTGCTGCTTCCTGCAAGCAGGGCAGATATGCCTGGAATAACAGCGGCGCGCTCTGTACTTAGAGTAGTTGGCGAGGTTTTAATGAAAGCTCTTCCTGCTGCTCAGTGTGAGAGAGAGAGCTGAATTGTCAGAGACTGTGGACCAGCCACAGTGTGTCATAATGCACTCACTATAGGAGAGCAGTAATATGCATCGATTTGGAGGACAAGTGAACAATCTAAAACAGACTGAAGGAAAGAGACAGGAGGAACGATCAGAACATTTTAGGTTTGCAGACCTTGACTGGTAGGCCGAAAAAATATGTGCTTGTATATTTGGTTTGCACATACATATACATTATCATCATCAATTTAAACGGTTAATTTAGTTTCATTACTTTATTATGACTTAAATGCTGGATTTAGGTAAAATTTGCTTTATTCTGTAATTGTTTATATTTAAGTTCACATTACTTTGGGGGTTGTGAAAAAAAAAAAAAAAATAAATGTAAAAGTTTAAATTAGTGCAGGGCAACGATTAATCACAATTAATCGCATTCAAAAAAATGTATATAAATAAAGACCTATACATAAAGACACACACACATAAAGTATAGATTTTGAAAATATTTACATGTATTTATAGTCATACAATTTATATTATATATAAATATATTTAATATTTAAGCATTTTTCTTAAAAATATACATGCAGAGCTTTTAACAGCCACTGTAGTGATGCAATGTTTTTATTAATCAATGATTGGCTCTTTCATTTAGAAAGCGGGACTCTCACACTAATCATAAGTATATGAGTAAGCCGTCTTTGTATTTCTGTATTCTTTGGCACGTTATTAGAAAAGATGATTTGCAAAGATTCAAAAAAAACCTCACTACTTCTGTAGATGAAGCTGGGTTATGAATGATTCACGAGAACACAGACTCGCTCATGTAGATCGGAGGTCGACACATTCCCTTGTAAATTAATATCGTGGGAGGGGCCTGTGCAGAACTACATCATTCAGCTTAATTTGAGAAATAGTGATTAAAAAAAATATATATATCATCATGGATTTATCATTATTATAGGGTGGATGTGTACACACTCACTTTCTACACGCGTTTATGTTCAAATAACTTGTAAAGTGATATTGATGATCAGTCCTTTAACATTTTTGAGTGTGTGTGTGTTTAAGAATCCAAGTCTGCTTTCTCTCAGAGGAAGTAAAAGATTTTGTGAGGGATTTTGGGGCGGCTTGATTTTAACAAGACAGAGGCCTGCTCAGACCTTTTAGTTGGTGTGCGTGTATTCATGCATGTAAAAGTGTCTTCCATCTATTTTTGATTGTTGGAGAACACGCACACATTGGCTGATGTGTGGCATATGTGAGTCTCCCGTGCTGTAGGCCATGCTGATGGATGGCCTGTGGCTCCCAGTTGGGTCGCTGGGCGGCATAGGCGCCTGAGCTTTCGAGAGCAGACCGAGGGGGTGCTGTGGAAAGCGGCGTTGATTATCTCCAGTGGGTGGTCTGCTTGCTTCGAGTGTGCCTTTTATGTACATAAGCTTCACTGTGTGGACTGCGGACAAATGAGCGTGTTCTTGGTGGGCACTGCAAGACACTTGGCAGGAATGGAGGGCGATCGAGAGTTTAAGAGAAGGAGTTAAAACCAAATAACATCAGAAACCCACAAAGCATCTAGCTATCGAATGAGAAAGCAAGACTCAAAGGCGAACGTCAGTTTGTGTCTCATCTGGGTCGATCGCTGTGCCAGCGCATGCCAGGACCGGAGCGCCTGGCAATATGAACCCCCATCATGGATTTAATCGTCTCATTCTAATCAGAATAATTAGCATTCTTACGCCTGTCAAGAATAGCACTGCCAATTGTCTTGTTTCGTAGCGTCTTTTGTTTTCAAAGCCTCGTCGCCTCTGCAGAAGATCAGTCAAGCGTGCAGACACACAACGCTCAGTGCTAACGTGAAGCGTAAGGGTGAGAAACAGAACCGTGGCGGTCGCTTTGACAAAGACCCGAATTGACAGCGACGGATACTGTGCACGACTTACAAAACGTGGATCAGTGTCCGTGTAACAGGGATATTAAATCACATTAAAACAGGAATGAGAGGAATGTTTTCAACTGCACAGCTTTAAAGTTTTTTTTTGTATGAGGAGTTAGTAAATAATTGACTAGCTTGGCCTGGGGTTGGTCTCATTGTCACTGGGTAACAAGCGCAAGGACACCGGTCCTCTGTTATTATTGGCCGTGAGTGTTCCAGACGGGGAGCAGAATAATATGCTCTTTGATCCTCAGCCATCCTTCACACACACTTACCACGCAGACGTCCAGTCAGGTGGCCACTAAGTGTGTGTGTACGGAAAGCCCCAGGTTCCACTAATGCAACCCAGGTGGAGCCAGAGCATTTGGATATTAATTAAACCATTCACTTTTGTTCTCGCTCTCTCTCCTTCTCCGTGTGTGGTAAAAGGCCAGCTCTTTTGTTACTGCAGGGTTTTTTTTTTTCTTTTCTTCAGAGCTATGACAGTGCTCATTGTTGTGGCGGAACGGAGGAGGTCTGGGCTATGAGCGAGGGAGCGAGTCAGTGGACGGGGTCTAGGCTAATGACAGGAAGTCTTTAAAGTCTGCAGTGCATTTCATCTGTGGCGGTGGGGAGCCCGCTGGCCAGCGCCCGTGTTTGATCCATTCCCAGCCAGGAGCACAGCGCTACAGCCACTTAATTAACAGAGCTCTTATTACACACACACACACAGTGTCACACTTAAGAGAGAGATGAACGCAACAACATGCTGTAGCGCACAAAAGAGCCTAATCCATAGTGTTTTCTGTTGAGCTGCGGCTCGAACGGAAAACAATATTCGCTTTGAATGACTTCAAGGGGTCGTATCGTGCATCATTCATATCGTATGTTTCCCCATCCTTCAATAACAGCCTGCATTACTTCACAGGATCAAAAAGAAATGTGTTAAGATTAGACTGAAGTGATCAGGGAGCAATATTGGTGTCTGCAGAGGGGTAGGTGCTACATCCAATCAGAGCCAGCACATGCTTTGGCCAAATTTCCTGTTAAGGAATGATGCAGTGTATACTGTAATGTTTATAACCTCACCTTGACATGTGGGGATACTACAGATTATGGTTTGCAAATTCTGAACCACAGGTACGTTTCAGAGTAAATGTCCAATAATTGCACCTACAGGGTAAAACCCCAGAGCTGATTTTTAAATCTATTGTACCCCTAATTATACTCTTCTGGTTAAATGGTGAAATTGTTCTTTTAGCTCATTAGCTGGCCAAACAGGAAGTTCAATCAGAGTTTAACTCAAAGAAGTTTAGCAAGTAACAGCATTCTGGGGAATTACTGTAGGTGTTCTTCCACCACCAAGACACATTTGAACATTTTACACATTAGTCATGTCCAACTTTATTATTCTTTTTCTTGTTATTGTACTTCCCTTCCATTCAAATTTGAGTTTTTAGCTCATCTTTTAATTGAAATCCATAAAAAGGTATTGGAATGGATGAGATATTCTAATTTCTGAATAGTCCACAGCCCTTTTCTGAACACTGAATAGGTGTTGTTGACGTGTAAATGTCGGAGGTTGTGTTAATGTTTTCAGGTTTCTGACGTACAAGTTTATTTTTTAGCATAGTTTAGTATGGTCTTGGGAAATGTATTTTCACAGCACAATGCAATCTAATCTCAAAAGATCAAGGTAAATTGCATTCCTTGTGATATTACCCCTTTATGCAAGCTCTAAATGTCCAGAACATCTTTGCAACCAGTTGTATATATCTGGTTATGCATAATGGAATTGTAACATTACTTATGTTTGCAAAGACTATGTTAATATTTTTTACCTAATCTTTTCACACCTTACTGTCATCTGAATTCAAGTGTCAGATCTCACTGAGGGTGGAGACAGTACTGTCTTTCTGTAATCATTTCTCTGTCTGCTGCCTCTGTCCATGAGCTATTTGAGTCATTCTGTGAGTGCTTGAATTAGCTCAAAAGGCTGTAATGACACAATACATTGGCTTGTCCTTACAGTTTTTGACAGAACACTGCTTGAGTAGATAATAGTTTAGACAAGTAACAGAGTGTGGGGTTTAGGAAATGACTTATAAACAGGTATGTCTTTTATTTTTGTTTTATAGAGGATTTCAGTCTTGTTGTCACAATCAGCAATAGTGGGGAGAATTTACTAAGAATATTTTATGCACGCCTATGACATTGTTTGTTTTAGACACTTTTTTTTACTCTCACATACAGTATGTCCAGTTACTATTCTCCTCTCTATGATTTGATTGATCATTAAGATAATGTTTTTAATATTTAAGTATTTTTTTTGCATTTTATTTTTAATTATAAAGTTGTAAAAATTTTGTTTGTTATTTTATCTTTTTTTTTCAAGTATTTCAATAAATTTTTATTTTCAGTTTTCATGTTTTATTTTTAGCTAATAAATATTTTATTCCAAGTTTTATGCTTTTTAGTTTCTATATATGTATAAAAACATTAAATAATATATTTAAGAATCAAAGAAGAAATATTGGCTAATAAATAACTCTTTAAACAAATAGCTAAGACTAAATTAAACATTGTAAATTTCACTGAAGCAGGGGAATGTTTTAGTAGTGGTGGGCCGTTATCAGCGTTAACGCAGCATCGCGCGATAAAAAAAATATCGCCGTTAATCTATTTACAAAGTTGCGTTGGAGTTTATACTACAAGCTATGGTGACTTTCACCTTTAGCGCGGATGTATAGCCGAATTACACTGTAGACTTATTCGGACGGG
>JAUCMU010000080.1:8602462-8613231 GCA_032275025.1 Enteromius treurensis | reverse complement strand
TGTGAAATTGATTGTCAATCAGTGTTGCTTCCTAAGTGGGCAGTTTGATTTCACAGAAGTGTGATTGACTTGGAGTTGCATTGTGTTGTTTAAGTGTTCCCTTTATTTGTTTGAGCAGTGTATTTTTGTAGTATTTACATTGTGAGGAAAAAACATTATACAGAAAGGCAGTGTCCACCTACTGCATGTTCATTTTTATATGCATTATCCTTTATTGTCACACCTGGCCATCATACAAACACTCACAGTCACAGTGTTGAGATTTATTTTGATTCCCGCTGTCTATTGTCCTATTGTATAGGCCAGTTGTATTTCCTATAGTTTTGCAATTAATATTTCCAATTGTATATCCTATAGGCCAGACCTCATCTAAACATGTTGTACAGACATCTCCGCAATCCTCTGAGTGTAAACCCTGCCTCCCCCCTCAAGTATAGCACCAGGGTGGTCTGACACATCTCAGCGATCGCAGAACTACTAGCCCTGATTCGGAAGCATCACAGTTACGTGACTGACCTAAAAGAGCTCCATGTATGTTCATCTAAGTTTTAGCCGTCAAACATGTTATATTTTCTCTTGCTGAGGACTTCACGCTGCACACTAAACTTGGATGATGGCATCCAAGTTTTCTCGGCGGATTATACACGGCAGCGTGTAAGATTAGAAACTTACAATGAGGCTCAGCTCATGTAATGAAAGATCCCAATGTTCTCTCAGACTATACAACCATGTCTCTCCAGCACGTCCCTGCAATGTTCCAGCGAACACATATACAACCGCATCTCCTAAATCTCATCTGGTTTGATCTGTTGCAATGGGACAGTGGTCTAAATCTCCCAAAACTACTCACAAATGACATGGTTTACCAATCCAGTTCTAAGAAGGATGATATAAGACTTAGCACCGGGTTTGTTGAGGAGAATCGGAGCTTGCCAAGAGTTCTGATAAAGCTGAGAGAATCCTCTCCATTCTGCATGCTTACACTCATAAACTCCAGACGTGACATTTTAAGTACCGTACAATTTACAGATGCAATGATAAGTTCTGTGAAGGGGATTAAGAGTGTTTCAAGTTGTTTATGGACAGAAAAGTCTACACAATGTCCATCTTGAGGACCTGAAGTTCTTCCATTGGGGGAGAACTTAAATAAAGCAAAATTATAGTTTCAAGGCAGAACACTGAGTTGGGAAGAACAAAGCTTAAAACTTTTGTTTCACCATCACCCAACCTCTTCAAGTGGACTTCAGCAGTTAAGAAGGCTGGTGAGCCTGAGTGAAGTTTCTAACTTGTTCTTTTCATGTTTATTTTGTTTAGGTAGAAGCAGACACAAAGACAAAACTCTTTTATCACAAGAAGCCTCGACGGACTGGTACGTAATTGGTGCATCTGCAAAAGGTCTTTACAAACTTTCCCAATGCTTTCATTTTTCATGTCATTACTATAGTATCCTCATGGCCAGTCCTTTCCATTTATGTCCAAAGAAATGCAGTAATGCCTGGTTTCAGCAGATGGCTGTATCCACCATTGTTAAGAATAGTGGACTTTCAATACAATTTACAGTGTGTACTGTATTTACACTAAGTTTTTTTTTATTAAGTAGTTAATACATTATACAGCAAAGAGTGATTGAAGTGACTAAAAGACAGAGTAAAGCCATTTAAAATATTGCGAAACAAAAAATTTAATAAAATATTTAACAGCACAACTGGTTTAAGATTTATATTTGTGACACAGCATATTCGTAACACTGAAGGTATGATGGTTGCTAAAAGTTCAGCTTTGCCATTACAGAAATTAATGACATTTTGAAATATAATTAAAATAGTAATCTGCTATTTTAAATTGTAATAATATTTTACAATTGTACTATTTTTGCTGTATTTTTGGTCAAATAAATGCAGCCTCTGTGAGCGTGAGAGACTTTTTAAAAACCATTTAAAAAATCTAGGGTTAAATTAAAATGTATGATATTGACATCTACTTGAGGTGAAATACACGTAAAACGTAACTTATCAATGTGTCCTATGGTGTGAAAGCAAAAAACTAAAAAATTTTACATTAAAGATAAACCTCTCTCATGCTATTTGTAAGAAAGAATGAATATCTTTTTTTCTTGTGTTACTTGTATATAAGTTTTTTTTTTACACATTTTTGCTATGTCACACCATAGGACATAGTCTAATTTTTATTTGTTATCTACCCATATGTATATATACCCTGTGTGTGTATAATTTTTCTTATTTTAAACGTGAACATAATGAAAATAAATCTGAGAAAAAGGTCATGCATGACTTCCTTCAGTTTATATCTTCAAAATTCCTGTATATTTACCTATAAATAAGTTAACATTTATACACCATATTTGTTTTTATATAACACAAAAAAAATCAGTAAAGGTAGGTGCCCTTTTTCCTGACTACACATTACTGAAGTGTGCTGTACGTGTCCAAATGCTTTTATGGTGGTACTGTATAGTTCAGTAATGAACTCTGAAAGCCTTGATCATGTAGTAGACGTTGCCTCCTGGCTCTTTAGACAGCATATGTTCCTCATCCCCAGCGTTCACACACTTACGCACTCCAGCTCACCTATGAGTGCCATCAGGGGACTGCTTGTGTTTATGCATGCATGGATGGATGCTGTTTGTCTGTTCATCTGTGTTTGTGGGTGGATGGGGCTGTCGGTGGGCGTCTTTGTCATGTATGTGTACCATACATGTCTGTGTGTGTGTGGGACCGTATCACAGACGGGCTCGAGTGTGTCAGAGAGGCCGCTGTCTCGCAGCTTGTAGTCATATTCCATGAAGCCTATGAGACTCAGTTGGCGGTATGTGTGAGTTCGGTCTATTTCTGTCTTTCTGACTCTGGCACTGCCCACTGTGTGTGAGTCTGCGTACGATTACCCACTGTCTATGCGGCGTGCCGGTGGGAGACCATCATCCTGTGCCCCCTCGCTGCGGGATCCACCGTTCCTGTGCCTTCATCTCCAACCAACCATCCTCTCCCTCTTCCTGCGTGTCTCTTTCACTGTCTCCACTTCCTCCCGTCTCTCTTTATTTCTCTCTGTGGGCATCCATGTAAAGTACATGGAGTTTTGGCAGGCGACAAACACATTTATTAGTGTTAGATTTGTCTTTTATCTGCACTATAAACAGTCGTCTGATTGATGTCGCGTTTCATTTGTAGATGCATGCTATAGACGATGACACGATGCGCTCTGATCCAGAAATCATGGCTCTGTCCCCAGTCCCTAATGGCACTGGAGCTGGACCCACTTAGGAACATTGTTCATTGATGACTGCTTTTATCAAGATGTTTGACTTTTTGTTGTCTGGCTTAGACAGAATACCTGGTAAATCTTCTATGCCTTATCCACTCGCCATCTTTCCTTTCTGTGGTGATTTTTGGAAGTGTTTTACATCGATTTTAACATAGTTAACAACGAGTCTGGTTTTGTGGTTCAGCGTCACATATTATAATGATTTCTGAAGGATCATGTGACAATGAAGACTGTATTAATGAGTGGTTTTGCAGGACTAAAAGCATATTTAAATACAAAACTGTTATTTTAGTTAAATGTAATATTTCTCAAAAGCATTCTTTAAAAACCTATTCAATATATATCTGATGAAATATGTATGTAACTATTCATTTATCACACCCAGAGATCCAGACAGCGGTCAGGCAGTTGTGTCTGTCTGTTTCTCCCTCTCTACTCTTGTTTTCTCACCTCTCTTTCCTCCTGAGGCCAACAGCAGCAGCAGCGGTGGCAGCATCGGCATTCCTAATTGGCCGTGCGCTCAACGTCGCCTGTTGTGATCATATAAATTTATTGGTGCTTAGAAGGCACAAGCTATTAAAACATTACAATAGACATTAGCGCAGGCCCGAGCAGCCTGCTCGGCCTAACGAACATATGCTTCCCTACCAATGCCTAACCTCTTATTTATGGATTTAATTTAATGTGCGGGAAGAATTCTAAATTAAATTTGGTGTGTGCCTCTGGAGAGTGTCGGTGTATAATAACATGGTAATTTTTACACATCTTTATGAGAAATGAGAAAATTAATTCTTTCTGACAAGCTGTAATTACTGGGCTTGGACCAGTCGCAGCTGAACAGTTTGAGCTCAGCTAGTCTGCCAATGAACTGAAGGAGAGGAGAACAGATAAGGAGGACACACACAATTATAGACGCACACGCACACACAGACACAAAGACACGTAATTATATACACCCACAAACACACTCCCCCACACACACCTACAGACCAACATGCACGCACGCTTAATGCTAAGACACGCGGTCACGTATGCCCACCCAAACTAACAGACTCCTACACACGTAATTACACACACAAATACATAGAAGACGCAATAAACCAGTAGTTGTCCGCTGGTTTTCCTTCAGAACCCAGATTTTGCATTGGGTGTTAAGTAGTAACCAAAATTGTTACCAGGTTGTTAAAATCAATCTGTGGGGTATAGGTCATTTATCAGTTATTGGCTATAACATAAAAAAATATTGTGTTTTAATACTGTATCTAAGTATTTTATCATATTTTTAGCGCTCCAGAAACACTCATCCGAATGTACAAAAGCCACAAGTTCAACCTATTTGGTTCCCTTCAGAGCAGCACGTGATTGGTGGAAGGCGAAACGGACATTTCGGACACGGTTATGGGTGAGGTCTCAGCCGGTAGGGGGTTCTGTTGCCCTGTCTGATGTCATCAACATGAATCGCTAGCAGGTCAGCCCCATTCAAGGTCATCTGCCATTTAGTATTCACAGCAAAGCTTGACCACCCCACTAGGTCTCATATCTAAATAACGATCACACATACTTTACCCTGATGCGTTTTGGAATAAGAGAGGAGTTGTTTTATAGCTGTTGTTTCTGTTTGTATCAATATGTCATGATGGGTCACTTTAGTTTCAGCACTATAGTTGTGTGTGGCATGGATAGGTGTACGAGCGTGGCTCTTGCTGACTGCATTCAGAGGCCATTTCAGTTTATTTATTCATTCTGTTCCATTTTGTCATGCGCTGTTAAATGTTTAATCCGCTCATCCCTGCGGTTGGGGACCGCCAGGGGAATGCCGCCCTAGTGGTCACTGGGGTGAATAATACATGATCTCTGTGTCTGTAGGGAAGAAAATGCAGGTGTCAGTCCATAAAATGTCTGTTTTGATGACAGTGGCCCTCTCTCCATCTCTCTGTATCACACACACACACACACTTTGAAACACTAGGTCAGAGTCTATTAACTCTTCTGAAGGGTGGCCTGTCAGAGTGTGTTAGCTGATGGCTCCATTGTCTTTCACTCTCCGTGACTTCGCTCACTCTAAGATAACAGGTTGAGCTCTCATAAGCACTCAGAGTTGCTCTGACTGCCCTCTGTCTGTAGATGGAGAGGATAAAACATTTATTTACCTGGAGTGAGGAGTTTGGGAATAGACCTCCACTTTGTTTTTGATCAACAGTGACAAAGTATGCTGTCATATGTTGATCAGACAACAATGTATTCGTAACTTCTCCTACACCATTTGTGCTGCAGACATGAGTAATGCCTCAAATGATGCTACTTGTTTATGAAAGTTGTACATTGCATTTAATGGCACCACACAAAACTAGGCTGAGTGCATGTATTCATGAAATCTCAAACCAGGTTCCAATCAGGTTTTAAAAAAATTTCAAGCGGGTTCGAAATCAAATTTCAAACCAGTTTCCTATTACATTTCGAACCAACTTTAAATCAGATTAAGCTTCAACCAAGTTTCAAACCAGCTTTTCCATATATTTAAAAAGTTGCAATTTAAATTTCAAACTACTTTTACGTGTTGTCCAACTACAAGTTAGATTTCGAAGCAGTTACAAATGAGATTTAAAACCACTTTGATTTAAAACTAGTTTGAATTGAGGTGTATCTATGTCTCACAAAGTAGACATGCTGCACACTAAACACTTGTTGCATACTAGTTGCATACTTTTTCTTAGACTCAAGGGGTTGCAAGTTTCAATTTCATAGTACATTTTTGTTGCGCAAACCATAAAAAAAGCTGAAGAAAGTTTGAAGTTGTCTTCAAAGGAAACCCATTTAAATGCTATGTACATGACACATTGGCATTCTATGGAACTGTTTTCTGCAGTTGTTTGGCGAAGGGCTTTTAGCATCCCATCACTACAATGCCCTTGTGCATAAAGAACTTCAACGGCCTCCTTAAAGCCCAGACCTGACACAATGCTACTAGACACAATTCCACAATTGCTGGTTCATTTCACTGACGCCCTCTTGTTTCTAAGAATCTGAGCATGCACACAAAACTACTAATCAAACCACTCCCTTTATGCAAATCAGCCCCTTGTTAACCCCAATCAAAGAGGTCGCTGGATGCTGCTTTCAACATCCCTCAATGCAGCATCTCCGCCACTGCTGTAGCCTCATGGGTAATTACAAAGCTACCCGGCCAGTCTGTCTGACAGCGTTGTGCCGTCATGCTCATGACCCCGGCATGACCTTTGAGAGTGTAGGTAATCACCTGTGTGTCCTGAGCTTAGATCTCTATTAGCGCAGAAGCACAGTTCAGCTCCACAGAGAAGGGCGAACACACCCCACATTCATCTGCTCACGGTGGGGTCAGCTCACCTATGAGAGTGAGACTTGCCTGCCTGGTTAGCACATGGATCAGTGAATTGTGGGATTGCATTGCAGCTTGATGTGGCATGATGGATGCTGTCATGCTGACTAACAAGTCTTCGAATATGTTTTTTTTTTTTCAGACCGTGTATGCTGTACTATACATAGTTGAAAATTCAGCTTTAGCAGTTATATACACAACTTAATATTTTAAATTAATATTTTAATCAAAGTAAAAGATTATATTTTACTTTTCAAGTTACAACATATAGAAAAAAATCCAGCTGTCTTTACATAAATTGTTATACGAATTTTGGTATTTTTATAATGATAAAAACAATAATTATTGTTGTCAGTGAAAATTGTAAAAAGAAAATAAATATTTTGTTTGATTCACTACATATGTATAATAGTAGCAATAATTAGTATAATATTTTTATTTATTATTTATTATATTAAAATGTATTATTGTTCATGTTTTCATCTTTTATTCTATTTTAGAATTTGTAATATTGGTTCTGTTCAGCACTTTAAGACTAAATTTAAATGTGCTCTATAAATAAACTTTACTTACTAATAATAGTTCATATGTTTAATATGTATGACGCCTTTACAACAATTTATTATTAGTATAATTTTTACTACTACTGTATTGTTATTGGTGTTGTTTCTGTTGGTCTCCCACATCTTTATCTCTTTTTCCATCCTCTATTGAATGTCACCCCATATTTCTACACTAAATGCTTATCCGTCTGTTCTGGCCAAGAAAGCGAGTGATTGCTACAGTATGAAAATAGTGTGGGAAAACAGCCAACAAACGATTTTGCTTCCCGTTATAGACGTGATCTAATTAGAAACATAATAAGATCACATGATCTTAGCCGTCCAGATGTATAAATTCATGCAAAGCTCAGACACTTTGACAAGGGGCACGTCAGCTG
Source organism: Enteromius treurensis (assembly GCA_032275025.1). Taxonomy (NCBI): domain Eukaryota; kingdom Metazoa; phylum Chordata; class Actinopteri; order Cypriniformes; family Cyprinidae; genus Enteromius; species Enteromius treurensis. The sequence goes on along the minus strand of JAUCMU010000080.1, from coordinate 8,605,657 downwards.
TCCGCATTGGTATGCAGAATTGCTGCCCCAGCCTAATGTATTCATGGACATAATCCCTCTATTGGTCCAGCTGCATGCATATGCATGTTTTGTTTGGACCTTGTGTCCAAGAGGGCAGCTAATATGCTTCAAATGAAGAGCAGCACTCCATCAGAGCAGATTAACATCAGGTGCAAAATATAGTCATGTGGTTCCTCTGTCTGGGGCTAAACCAGGATAAGCTAAAGTTTATGTTTGATATCGATCTGTAACTGTTCATCTTACTGTCTCTTCTGTCAAAAGAACCTAAACCCCAGATTTCGGTCCCAGAACTCTAGCCACCATGTCAGAAGAAGAACGACACAAAGCCCATTGGTGGACGGAAGCTTCTGTTCAGGAGTTTTGCTCCTATTGTTGAAGTGTGAGATAGAAATGCGAAAGTCTTTACGGGTAGAGACACGTTTGATAGAGTTGCGGGACGTCTCTGAATATAAGCTGAAGGACAACCATTGTCTCTGGGCGACCTCAATTTGGTACTGTATAGTCCTTTTCGCCACACTGTCTGCAGCCACAAAGCCACCATTCTCCTCCTCTTGCTCTCAAGAAAGAGGGATTAGTCAAATAACGCAACTGCGTGTCCAGATTTCTAACTATCAGACCACATTACAGAGGGAAGAATGAGTCCAGGGGAATGGGGCGGGAAGATGTTTCCAAGAACTTCTCTTCTTATTTCCCTTTTCCACATCTCTGAGCAGTAATAAGTCGGGTCAGATGGATAGAAAACGATGGAGGCCCGTTAGGAATGTGGGGTATTTTGGGACAAGGGTGGACCGGGGGGAGGGATTGGTCCAAACGCAGCTGCATTTCCTGTTTATTCTTGAACATGTCTGAGGCACTCCATGAAGAACAGGAGATGCATTCTTCTTTCTTTTTTTCCTCTCTCTCGCTCTACTTAGCCACCCATTTGGGCTCCAATACGTGTCACCCCGACGTTTTTTACTTTGCCCTGCTTCTAGGATTTGACTGAGTGTCTTTGTAAGTGACGGGCCAGTTTTCAATGTAGACGCCCCTTTAATTGCTAATTCTGAGGGTGCAACCCACCTCAGCTGACAAGAGGGGGCTGTCAAATCCCACCAAAACGTCTCATTTTCAGCCTGTCCATCTTTTGGTGTTCTTAAAGTTCTTAAAGCCAAGAAAAATTCCCCTTCTACTATTCATCCTTAATTCACTTAGAAATTCGTCACATTGCATAAGTAAAACCGGTTGCAAGCGCTGTTGCATCTTGACGCAAGTTTATAGAAGTTACTCATCCTGCTGTTCAATAAACCACCTGTCTGGGTGATACTGAACAGTGATGTTTCATTTGCCTCCATCAGTGCTATGAAAAGGTCAGAATCTTGCATTTTACTATCATCACAGTCTCGGGTTTAAGACATGAGAGATGGCCTTTCTGCTCCTATCTCAGTTTCTTTCATCGAGTCGACTCTTTAGTCTATCAGGTGCTGTTCTCTCAGCTCTGTGAGCGTGTCAGAGGCTCGAATGTGCCCTTAAATGACCCTCATTGTCCTCAGTCGGGAGACACAGAGCGGGGACTTGAGCTGACCTGCCTTTTTCTATTGTAAGACGTCTGAAATATCCAGAGAACCAAAGCAACAAACGCTGGGTGTCACTCAATGTTGCTCAAACTTTTCCATTAGCAACTTTGTGAAAGTCACACTATTCAAACGCAGGCTTTAGAAACGATGCCCAATGTGCTGAATGACCTTCTGGAGTCACTCATAGAAATCTGTAAACAGACCCATTGTGAAGGAGGTATGAACTTTAAGAGCCCTGGAGTTATATACCACTCAAAAATATATTATTAACTCTCTTAAGAGTCCCTTGATATTGAATAGATTGAAATCAGTTTGTCCTTTTCCTTCTCTTCTGAATAAAACTTTTTCTGAGTTCGCTTACCTTCAATCAGGGTAATAATTCTCTATGATTGATACATCTAGTCATGTTTCAAAAGACCAATACAAGCGTCACAAATTATTATTATTTTTTTTTTCATAATGATAGCATAATTTGAAAACAGACCAAACATGTGATGGATCAGTAAAAGAGCACTTCTCCTTGCTTAACTTCACCTCTCTGTCATTCTGTCCTCGCAGAGTTGTAGATATAATGAAGATGGAAGATGAAACAACAAGACAATTATTTTTGCACGTAGATTAAAGCGCCATCCATCATGCTTAATAGCCTCTTTCAGATCGGCCCACATTCAAACTCGTGCTGTTTATTCTTCAAGGTTATATTTGCTTTTGTTGACCGTCCTGTCGAAGGGGAATAAACTGCAACCAGGTTGAATTGAGGAGTGCATCAGAAGCAGCGCATGGACCACTAACCGAGTCCTCCAGTGGACTGGGAACGTGCTACTCCACTCCTAATGTATTCATTACCGAGAGGTGACTCACGCCGTGAATCGTGTTGGCAGCTCACAGGTGTTCGTCTCTTTCATTTCTTCTGCTCCCGTTCTTGTTTTCCGCCATGCTCATATTGCACGAGCGCACACGCAGGCACAAGCGCACATGCCCGCAGACGCATACAGCTGGTTCGTTGTTGTCGCAGGTCTGAAAAACAAAGCTTCAGCAGATGGTTGTTTTAGTGCCAGAGCAAAGAGGATCTACAGTTCCGTCACCATGGTCACACACACACACACGTTTACACGCACACTCACTTTGTCTCTGTCTTGCCAGTCCCTTTTTTCTCTCTCTGTGTCTCTGTAATGTTTATCAAGAACATGATCCCCTCTGAAAGTGTGTTACTGTCCTGCATTCTGATTAACATGTATTTCACACGCACCTACACCTTGCCTAGTTATTTAAATGAGGACACATCTAGACATCTGTTGTTTTTTTTCTAATGTAACAATTAGTTCTTGTCCGTGAATTTTATTGGTCTACCAGCATTCTAAGAGGGCTGGTATGTAGTTGATAAGCACTTGGGATGTTTCCCTTAGCTTGGCGACATGGAAAGCTTGACACTTTGCCTTTTGATGAAGGTGTTACAGAAAAAAATATTCTAGAGAAACTCCTCACTTGTTCAGTTTTTAGGCAAGTAAATTTATGCAAATGTATACATTTTTAATTTTCTGTTTATATATATATATATATATATATATATATATACACACACATATTATGTAAACACAAACTTTTATTTTGGATGATTAAT
>JAUCMU010000080.1:8536392-8602037 GCA_032275025.1 Enteromius treurensis | reverse complement strand
CATATTATGTAAACACAAACTTTTATTTTGGATGATTAATTTATTTGCCAGCAAAAAATATTTTATTAAAATACAAAAAATTAAATACTTATTTATTATTTTATTTTATAATTAATACTATAAAAAAATATTTATTTATTTATAATTATTTCATTTTACAATTTATTTCTTACTACCTTTACTTTTTTAATCTGCTATATTGTCACCTGTCCTAATAATAATAATTTATTAGGTGCACATTGACTTCTTATCGTAAGGACGTGAACTTTACATTTTCATGTCCCTGAACATGACGTGGAACAACACAATCTGTGAGTGGTTGCTTTACATGTCGATCAGACAGCCTCTTGGCTGGTCCTTGGCCAATGAAAGCTGCTATGGAGCGCAGACGGTCAGTCTGAAGGCCTGGCTACTCAAGACTGCACATTCATTAAAAGTTGTTTTGTGATTTTAACCTTTTTATCCTGAAACTGTAAAGTTGAAATGGAAAGTGAAAGGAAAAAGTGTTCACGTACTAGTGTGTGTATGTGTACATGGTATTTATCACATTATGGGGAGCAAAGGTCCTCACAAAGATGGTAATAACATTACATTGGTAATAAAATAAATGTTTAGGTCCCCATGAGGAAACAATTTATTATTATTATTTTTTTAATCTAAAAGTTTCCTTTGAGGTGTAAGCTTAGATGTCGGGTTGATGTTGGGTGACAGAAAATACAGTTTGTGTAGTAAAAAACAACAACAATTCGCTTAAAACACAATTGTGTGTGTGTGAGAAATGGATATATCATAGAGTGGGCCTGTCAGTGTGACCAGCTATCGGTTTGACCCCTTAACAGACCAATCATAAAGTGCAAAGCTGAGTTCAGGTCCTATCTTCTTTGCGAGGGCACTTAGTGAACTCAATGTTGTCAAAAACTGACTGAAACAGAGGCATTATGATAGATTTATTTTGGTTTGTGAAAAATCTGTTTGTTTTGCATTTTAACCTAAGTAACTTATGTGCTCATGTTTGGATTCTATTACCTAATTACAAGTTCTATAAAAACAGAGGATATCCAAAGCATGCTTATCATAAACTAATTTCAACCAATGTTATTGCTATAAAACCTAAAATAATCCGAAACATGTTGAAAAGTAAATTCGCTCAACAAACTGTGCCAATAATCTGTTGTGATGCTCCCATATTTCCATGTCACGGTGGCAGCTCGTCGCCATGGCAGCAGAGGAAGTGGATGCTTCGCTGCGGTCATTTGGCTTGAAAATTTGATCTCCACACCAAGATGACAGTGAAGATGTCACAAATCAAATTACGCTCATTGTCGAGCCGAACCTGCGAACAGGACAGCCGTGCACACACACAAACACGATGTACTCACTCACAGGATGATTGGGTGCAAAATGCTTATTTAGAAGAAACATTTCTTGAATGCTCATTACTATTTTTACCTGTCATACCTATCACCAAAATCATCAGTAAAATTAATATTGAATGGGAAATTCATAACATTAGGCCATAGGACTTAATAGTTCTTTGGATTTGAATTTTGTTAAATATCTGGATGTTCATGTTAAATGGTCAAATTACAATTTTCTGTTTTAAGTATATACAATGGGCGACAGAGTGGACCAGACTTAGCAGTGATTGTCTAAAGTCTAGCAATGTGAGACCCAGAGGAGCCCACCTATGTTGAAAGGCTGAGATTCCCCCAGGAACTCATAAAAGCCTGTTTAACTCACTTAACACATCAGATAATGTATTATAATAGTCTTTTTTACGTCCATCGATGCCATTAAAGCCCCTTAGGATTTCGGCACCCAGAGCGCAAAGTAACTGCACGAACCTGCGACCGCTGGACACGTAGCCCATTGACTCCAGCGGTTCTCGCCGCTTGGGGACCGGAGCTGCTGTCTCCGTGGTAACGGTGTGGCACTGAGGAGATCGAAGGCTGAAGTTCAGCTGTATTGATCTCGCGCTGTTCCCTCTGTGCGCAGTCACTCTGAAAAATAGAGAATGAGAGACGGAAAGTGAAAATGACTGAATGGTGGAGTCCTCAATTCGTTTCCCGTGGTTTTCCGACACTCAGAGACACACACACACATACGTGGGCCGGGAATCTAAGGTGCATCCAGCTGACAGGAACTGAACACTAGCTATGTGTAGTTTGAAAAGTCTTAAATCATCTGATAATTAAATTTTTGTTATATATTATAAGAGCTGGGTAGATTGCTTACAAAGTGTAATAACAAAAATTGTAGTTAGTAACAGACCCCATTAGATTGTAGGTCATGTAATCTGCCTATTTTTACTTATTTACTTATTACTTATATTTCCATCTCATTTATCAGATTGATTTACATTGGATAATCTTTTACCTTACTGATATGAAAATACAAAGATTAAGAAAGTGTATCCCATTCATTGTTATTAACAACATGAAGTGCATTAAACATTACATTAAGGTTTTCCAAACTGGGGTTTATGAGTTAAATGAAAAGCTAAGAATGAATTAAAAAAAAAAAAAAAATCAAATCAAAATAAAACGTATTAGAAAAGAAATACTGAATTTACCTGCTTGTCATGTGACCATAACCAATGCCAGAGAATCATGAACATGAGCAAATGTGATACTTTATTATTAATATATTTATTTGAAAATCTCAGAGGTACCCGAAGTATTATATACTTCAAAGACAATCAGATGATAAAAGGTTATTCCAAATAGTTGATGCAACGTTTAAACACTTCTTTAATAAACCTGAAATAATATTTCTTGACCAAAATATAATATTCAAGATTTGTTTTAGAAAGGAAATTTAAAAGATGAGTTAGGGAGAATCAATAAATTATTATAAATCATCATAATATGTAATCCATAAAAAAGTAGATGTAGTCTGATTACGGGTATTTTCAAATGTAATTGAATCTAATAACAAGTGTGCTTAATTTTTGTAATCAGCACAATCTGAGAATGATCTACAGAGCAAATCTGACTGTCTGTGGGAAGGATTCACATCGTCCGTGTGCTTATTTGTTGTAACGTTTACAAAACATTTTATTTCCAGGTTTAAATTAGATTTTTGTTGTGATCTCGGACTCGGTGCTCTCTATAAATCAATGGAATCTTTGTTGAAGGCATCATGTTCCGCAACACAATTTGATTAACAGGTTAAAGTTCTCTCTGTTTCTCCATCTATCATCTTCCTTTTCTCAATCCCCTCCACCCCCGTCTCTTTCGCTTTGCTTTCTTCTCCGTCTTCTGTTAGTGTCTCCACAATGGTCTCATACTGTATATGGAGCCAATCTCCTGAGAAGAAAGCCTCCCACACGTTTATACAAAACAGCTGTAATTGCATTGAGAGTCATAGTGAATGAAATGGATGGAAACCTTGACCAGGTGTCGCCCCCTTCAAGAATCCAGTTGCCTGTGAGCGTGCGTGCGAGTTCACTATGGTTATCTGGAATACAGACCCAGACAAATTGACTCTATGCTTTTTGTAAAGTTAACAAATTAACATCTCCATCTGCGCTCACGGCGGATTTGTTGCCTTCGGGTAAATCGGTTATTGGTGTATTTTGAGCTAGAACCAAAGAGCGGGTCATGCACGCGGATGCCATAATCTTCTTCATGTTGCGAGGAATGTTCTTTCTTGTCTTTTAAAACTTTTTATGACTTACTACTTTTCACTGGCCGATTGAATCATGACTAGTTGTCTGTTCAAAGCACTGCAGAGGACTGTTAAAGACTTTTATGGGTTGTTAGTTAGTTTTGAGCCACTGATGGTGGAAGTGGAAGTGTCCGCTCTTTGAAGGCCAGAGACGGACAGTGGCGGCAGCTCCCCCCCTTCTCTGCTGGGCCATGGAGAGAGACGCTCTCTCTGGGCCGCTGCTAATTGTGGAGAGTTCAGGAAGACCATCATTAGCACTCAAAGCCACACATGGCCACCAGATGTGTGGCTGGCCACATAGACTGCCACGTTTCTCTCTCTCTCTCTTGCTCTGTCACTTTCTCTCGCTCTCACATGCCTCCCCCCTCATCTTCCAACTTAATAATCTGCCTTTTGTTTCCATGCAGGCTATTGTTCATTAAGATGGCCTCTGCCTTGTAAGAGAAGTCACTGGGTACTGAATAGCATTCTTTGTAACAAAGAGACGTGAGAGAGGGGTATAGGGTGGAGGGGGGCATCTAGGGGGATTTTGTGTGTCCCTCTGGTATTTTTATGGCTTGTTTGTGCAGTCTGAGAATTGGACATTGTTTTTTGCGCGAGAGAGAGAGAGAGACGCAATACCCTTACCTGTTTGTTGACCGTACAGTCACGCTAGACACTTTAGGGCCATTAAAACTGAAGTCTGTTTGAACAAATTCATGATCATTGTGAGGTGTTTTAACTTTTTAAGGCAATCAGATATACTATTAGCACACTGCAAAATATGCTTTCTAAGACTAGATTTTTTTCTTATTTCCAGACAAAATATCTAAAAATTCTGAAATCAAGAATGATTTTCTAGACAAGAAAAAATGACTGTCTGGTTTTTAGAAAAAAAACAAGCTAAAATTAAGTAACTTTTTGCTTAGAACTATTTTGCTACGTTTTCAAAAAACAAGACAATTATTCTTGATTTCAGAATTTTTGGATATATTGGCTGGAAACAAGACAAAACATCTAGTCTTAGAAAGCAGTTTTTGGAGTGCACCTAGTGGGCAACCTGAGTCATTTCCAGGGACTAAAATACATAACTAAAATACATTACATTTATTATTAATTTCTATATTTCATATCATTTATTATTTTATTTATTTAATTATTTTTATTATTTTATTTATTCACGTTTAATGCAGATAGGATTTAAATTTTTGTATTATACAATTTAGACAAAATTAAATAAAACACAAATACCATATAGCAATGTTCTGGCAACCATTCACAACACCCTAGAATAATGTCGCTAAATGCAATCAAACTATATTTACAATATTTAGCTGTGTATTATTTAATAGTGTCGACCATGCTTTATGGTGGACATTTCACTCTGAAGTGTGTCCATTCATGTGGATGTGTGTGTTTTGTGAGTGCTCGTGGCCTTTTATGTGAATGTATGTTTGTGTGCTTGTGTAATAGTTTCTGTTTGTAATTGTGTTAGTAATATTAGGACATTCATACTCGTTGATATATAATAAAGAAAACGGTCCATTCTTCTGAGGGTTCTGCTCCAATGTCGGAGTGGCAGCGGTTGCTATGGCGCTGTTTACAAACACTTCTCCCTCCCTTTAGCCTTTCTTCCCCTCAAGCGGAGGGGCTGGTGGGGAGGTGAGTACAATCGATTCAGAATCGAACCGACATTACTCTGTTTGGAAGCTAATGCACTTTCGACTGAACTGGAAGAAAGAGGAGGGGAGAAGGAAGGGGGGGAAAAAACGCACACAACAAAAACCAGTCGGAGAGTGTGTTACGGTGAGGAAAAGAAAGGGTTGTATTGAGGCGGAAAACATGTTCTCGGGGAAGAAATCAATTAAAACGAACCTTTAAATTACACCGCATGGCCGCGCCGTGTCTGTTAGGGGCAGGGGCACTGCTGTGGTCTGAGCGAGCGACGAGCCGCGAGGGCCCACAACCGCTGTGAAAAGTGCTGCAATAATGGCAGACTGGTGTGAGATGTCGAGTTGTGGCGGCGCCTCCGCACTAAACTCTCTTCTGTGTGGGGTTCGCTTGGTTTGCCGCCAAATCCTCATTGCGAATGGAAGACGGTCCAATTTCGGTTCAATTCAATTGTGTGCATAAGGGGTCTTTCACAATGGCCATTGTTACCAAGCAGATTAACAGAATTGTATGGAGGTGTCTTGCTCGCATACAAAACAGTCTCAATTGAATATTTATGTAGCAGAAAATGAGCCCTCCTGCACGCTGAAGACATAGCTAAGAAGCCTGTTAGGAGTTTTTGATGGGTAGTTGACTTAAAAATGACAATTCTGTCATCATTTTCTCATAATATTGTCCTACCAAACCTGTTTGACTGTAACGTTATGTTATTATTTGAACAATAAAGAAGCAGCTTTGACAGATATTCACGCTTCTTTTTTCCATGCAGTGAAAGAAAATGGTGGCTAGGGTCTACCCAACCTATAAAAAATAATGAAAAAGCACAATGAAAGCCTAGTAAAAGTAAAGCGTCATGTAGCTTTTAAATTACTGCCATGCCATTGTTTTAATTTTCATTTGTATGTATAAACATACAAGAACCCTGGCTCATTTGAAAATTACATCTATGTGAAAGATTATTTTATATATCTCATAATGACATTATTCAGTTTCGCCAATGTTGCCGTACCTTTAAAATTTAAATTGCTTGACCATAGGTAAATGATCCCAGAATTTTGATTGCAGGCGATCTATCACTTTTTTATCCCTCTCGTGGAGTTGAAGTAGAGGGTTCTTTATCTGGAGGACTGGGATGGGCCTCCTTGCGGAGCTGCGCCATAGGCCCTTCCACTCTATCACAAAGACAGGCCTGTATACACAGTCAGGATGTGTTCTCAGTTATGTGTCCGTACCACAGTGTCTTGTTTGTACAAGGCTGGCCTCAATGTTGTGCTGTTCTACAAGGCCATGTGGCTAGACACAGCTGAGTGCCTCTCGAAGGAGCTGCATCAAAGGGCCCTATATTCAGAAACAGACAGGTTGAGCACGTTACCTGCGTGGAACGGCTGTTTAGAAACGGGAGGGCTGGATTAAATGAAACATATTCAGCACTCTCAGGTAATTACATCAGCATGTAAAAGTCTAATTAGTGATCTCCAGCGGGACACATCTACTGACACTAATTAAATATAGTCAATCCTGCATTCCCCTCAACCCTACCATTTACACAAATCCACATATCTCACACACACCACACAGACAGGTGAGTGTATGTGTGTGCAGGGCTCAACAGTGAGGTTTTATTTGGATGATCGGTCAGACTAATAATTCACAAATTTATTTGCCCTCAAAAAAAGACATTCTTTCAAAATTTGAAACTCATAGGTTGGCTTTCTTTAATAGTATGTGTATGTAAATGTAATTACTACAATTCATATACATACATATATATATATATATATATATGAAAATGAATTGTAGTAGAAATGGTCATCTCTGTTACAATGTATTACTAGCTGTTTTTTTTAATGTTGTGCTTGTTAGTCGACCATATGATTTTGATTTGATGGGCAAAAGTTGTTCAAATGTTAATAAGCATTTGTTTAAAAGATTATACTAAACTACTTAATTATTCTTTCTTTTGAAGAACTTTGCTCTTTTAATTAGTTTTTTTTCTTCTTTATGATACAAAAACAGGCTACTTTTGACTTTGTGAATATTAAAAAAAATATCAAAATGATTTTTAATTCAGATAATTAAAAACATACTCAACTTAAAAGCGATATACAAAAGAGTATTCAAAACATTGTATCTCTGAACTGCTTTTTATAGTCATTTTGAATACATTTGCATATGCTGTCTAAAAATTTGCATCGTGACATAAATTCCTAGATGTACATCCGAAAGTCATTTGACTTTGCTCTAATTCACGTGAATGAAGAATGATGTGAATGAACTAACCACAGACAAATACAATTGCATAAATATATATTTATTATAAATATCATCCTTCCAAAGCTTATCTTTTAACAAATCACATAAAACCAAACACACATTTTCAACAAATATAAGTACTGTATGTCAGAAGAACTCTCTCTTGCAGCTTGCCGGGCCCCACTTATTAATAAATACTTCTGCCTCTGGTGTGTAAAAGCTGGTATTTAGGAAAGAGGGCAGGGAACAGATATAGATTGGATACAGCTCAATGTGTATATTGTGTCTCCGTCTGTTTTAAGGTTCGACTGTGGGCCTCCTGTGGCATTTTTTCGTCTTTCAGTCAGTGCCCTTTGACCCTGAAGTCCCTCTCTGATGACTGCGTTTGTGTGCACGTCTGGTTTGAAATGACTTGTGCACGGGTACAGTACTAATTTACTACCCCACCGTTTGTGTCTCTTCTAATTAAGGCCAAGTCATGGCAGACTAGAGCTGGGCCCCATCATACGTCTGCTCCTTATTATGCATTGATCCTCGCACTCTCTAACACACAAGTCAAACACACAAACGGAGAGATTACCCTCAGGTCCAGTTTAATCGCTTTCTTCCTTCAAGTGCAGGATCGCGGGTTGAGCATGCTAATTCCGGCAGGGGGTCGCCAAGGTAGCGAGGGGCTGCAAGGGCGGGACAATGGCAGTGTGCAGGGCATTGATTTGAACCATACCTCTGCACATTCCTGCACAAAACACAATGAAGTGCATTATCCTGCTCGACTAACCCCCCTTCATCCCGACCCCTTTCCTCTTCTCTCTCCAACAAAGAGCCTTTCACCCGGTAATGTCTAAAGCTTCTCGTCCCACTTACTAACTGTTCTCACCTTAGACACACGTATGTCTATATGTTCAGGGAAATGTTGGCACAATGTGCTGTACTGTAGTACCTTTTTTTTTTTTTTTTTGGATAATAAATGTTAAGCTATTATTCAAAAAAAAAATAAATAAATAAATAAATAAATAAATATATATATATATATTATATATTATATAAAAATATAAATATAAAATATAAAAATAAAAATAAAATATAAAATATAAATATAAATAATATAAAATAAAAATATAAATAATATATTATATAAAATATATATAAATATATATTTATAAATGTTATTATATATCCAAAAATTAAAGTTTTTGTTTACATAATGTGTATATACAGTAGTGTGTATATGTATTATATGTATATATAAATACAAACACATGCATATATATAATTAAGAAAAATATGTTATGTTTATATATGAAATATATTTTTATATGATATAAAATCTAAAGAATATAAATGTAAATACAAGTAAATATATATCCTGTATGTGAGTATTTATATATTCAAATAAATAGACAAATATAAATACCAAAACCAAGAACTTTTATTTTTGATGCGATTAATCACAAATAATTATTTGACAGCACTAACATAAACTTAAACGTTAGACAAAATCAAAAAAATTTACTTAAGAATTTACGTACCTTCATGTTCCAAACCTGTATTTCTTTTTCCTGTTGTTAGAAATAAAAAGAGATGTTCTGAAAAATGTTCACGCTGCTCTTTTTTTGTAAAAGTCCGGCTCTAAAAAAAGTATAAAGCAACAATTTGAGTCTCTATGCACAGAAAATCTCTATCTTTGCTCTTAAATGGCATTTACAATTTTGCTTATTCAAACGAAAGGTCCTTGATATCATAGATTTTGTTACATCGCTTTTTGGTGTTTTTTTTTTGTGTGTGTGTGTGTGTGTGTGTGTGTACGGTCCTTTTAAGAAATAGGATCTTTTTCTTACTCTTTTTAAAGATTGCAAAGTTGCATTTTTATCTGCCTGTCAGCTCAATCCAGAGCCTGTTGCACACTAAATGACAGGGAATTTATCTTTGTATCTGTTTCTTAACAAATACAGATTATATTTTTAACTCTGTGGCTGTATGTTTGCATATCAGCAGGAGTGAGAGAGCAGAAAAACACTTAAACCACTTTATCGGACTCGTTCGCCACGTAAACAGCGCAGAGTAAACAGTGTCAGACTCGAGTGTCGAGTCCAAATCTATTCCAGAACCGCTCAGTTAATTAAAGCCATCCTTCCCCATGTACAAGCGAACAAATCAGCTGTCTTAATTATGATAATTAGCAGCAACATCCTTTCAGATTCCTGCACAAAAAAAACGGAGAAATTGAATCGCATGATGCCACTCGTTAACGAGGTCGTCAGTCAAGCAGCGCAGCTAATTACGACAGGAGGGAGATTTCTCTTCAGAGCAACGCAGTGATTTTTCACCAGCGAGTCAAGCAAGACGCTCACACACACAGCGCCGGGGTTCCCCAATGTTATCACACACACACACAAACTCCTATATACGCTTGTCGCGTAACTTCCTGCATGCGAGACTGACTCTAGGGAGGTTCGCGTCCAAGACCGCTTTCTGTTTTCTAGTTATGTTCTCTTGCCGTTTTAACCGGTTGACTGCGTGTCTGTGCAGCCTGTCGAGGTCAGTTCAGACGCTTCGGCTCCTATTTAAAGGAACAAGTTGCAGCAGCCTCTGTCTGAGAGCGTACATCTGTATTTGAGAGGGTATTGTAGATGTGCACTTATGTAAGTGTGTTATCTGTGTGTGAGAGTGTGTGTAGAACAGGGCTGATTGAATTAGAGTAATTAGAGACAGCTCACAGTGTCAGTATTAATCACACTGCAGTCTCATTATGGGCCCTGCACATCATTCCTTTCATCTCGTAATGATCCTCAGTCACCAAGTCACACATATTAACCCACATCCCCCATTTCTTTTCTCTCTCTGTTTTTCTCGTTCCATCTTACACACTTATATACATACATGCATATTTAAACATATATACATAAACATACCCCCCCCACACACACACACATAATTATATATGGTTCAATCAAATAAATGTAATATACATTACTGTATATTTATGTATTTCATATGTACATTTATTTATATTTTTATTTCTATTTCTACAATTATTTCATGTTTTTACACACTCACCTGAGAGAGAGAGAGAGAGAGAGAGAGAGAGAGAGAGAGAGAGAGAGAGAAAGAGCTATTGCAATAGATAACAATAGCAAGTTCAATTCATCAGTCTCTCTGACAGAAGGGTGGCAAACACAAAACCTTTGTTGAAAGTACTCGTATCACATCTAGGCTGAAGTTTGCCCATAGGGATAAAATAGCTCCATTTTGCAGGTCTTTTCTATGGCCCGATAATACCAAAACTTTAAAGCCTTAGGCAGTATGCAGCATCCCTGCAGTGAAGTATGGTGGATACTTCAGGGATCCTTCTCTGGGGCAGCAGCTGGGAAACACATAAGGGTGGAGAGGGAAAATAGATGGAGCTACGTCCAGATAAACCCTGGAGGAAAACGTGCTGAAATCCGGAAAAGCTCTGAGCCCTGGAAGATGATTCAGATTCCAACAAGACAAAGACCTGTAACATACTTCAGTAGTCACAGAAACCAGAGAGGTTAATGTCTTAGAGTGGCTGGGTGAAATGAGCTCCTGTGAAATGACTTACATGCTGCTGTTTGAAAACTTTATGCTGGAAAACAAATGACAAAGATACTTTTTTTTCTATTTACCATCATTATTTGCATTTATTTAGTGGAACACCACATGATTCACTTGGCTCTTTGTATTGAAATCTTTAGTAATTGCAGTGTCATTCTTGTTTTTAACTTAGTTTCTGAGTTATCTGATGTACATAGTAAATGTATGATGTCTAAAGTACTAACCTGAGTTCTGCTATGATTGTGTGTTGCAGTCTGTTCAGTGCAATCCCGCCACACATTCTCACACTCTATAGGAGGAATGAAGACAGGTGAAGCTGAAGACAGGTAGGAACCACATCCCCTGGTCATTTTTTCATGTTAAAAAAACAAAACTGTTTAGACGCATCTAATGCACAGGAAACCGGTGCTTGTTGACACATGGGCAAATTGTATTATATCTCAGTTCTAAGTAAAAGTCCAGTTATGCATACGTTTACTCTAGCATTGGTTTAACTTTATTTTTTCCCAATCATTTTGGTAACACATCTCACAGAGCTTCACACCACAGCACATTTATTGGTTTTATTTTAGTTATTTACTTTTTCTAAAAGTTTGGTTTGAAGATACCACAGGATTGTTTTTATTTTTTCCAGATTTTTTTTAAATAGCTATTGAGTAAACAAATAATTGGTCACCTTTGCCGCCATTTATCTATTCATTTATTTATTTATTTATTTATCAGCAATATCTGTTGACTGAATGTAACCTTTTTTGGTCCTTTTTTCTGTTGAAATTAAGCTGTAAGTTTCATTGTGTCAACTTACCCCATAGAGTGTGACTATAGGACCCACTATAGTCACTAGTGGTCAATGTGTATTCAGTGAACCGTAGAGTGTGTTATTTCCTTGGCGATAAAAATGGATACATTGAAGATCTTTTTTGTAGCCATGAACTGACAGTTACACACACAAACACACACACTGTATCAATGTAAGTAAAGAAAAAGCTGTTTTATTGCATTAATCATTTGAAAATTAGAAATCAGTGGCCATATGATACAGTATGTAACTTGAAGATCTAAAAACAATCAAATATCTTTTAAAGTTAACATCTTTTTTATTTTATAACAAATTAATAAAATATGACTTTTATGAACAAGAATAATTATTTTTTTTTAAAAACATCAACTTGAAGAAATGCTGAAATGAATATCCAGTCTGGGCTCAAGCTCAAGGTGTCTCAGCTTTTTTTTTTTTTTTGCTCATTACATGCTGAACTTGTGTTTACACAACAGCAAAAGGAAACATCTCCATTTAAGAAGGAGACCAAATCTCCAGTGTTCCCAATGTCATTATTCATCTTTTTCTTTTAATGAATCTGAAATAATTATTTGGTTTGAGGAGTGCAATCCTTAATAAGGTGTAGCAGAAAAAAACAACAGGGGAAAAGGGAACCAGGGGAGCGGCGTCTTTTGAGTGCAGCCACTGTGTTTGTGTTAACGAATGCAGGTTAGGTTAATGACGAGGAATAGACTTCAAACAGCGCGTGAGGTTGTCTGTCTGTGATGAGGGTCTTTTTGATGCTTTTTCTTAACTGCTTCTAAGGGTAAAGTCTTTGCCTTGGCTGCTCTAGTCTCTGTAGCACACAGTGTCACATACACGCTGAACTCTGATCAGGGCTTCAGGTCAGCAAATCTGTTTTAGAAATCGATTGGAGATTTGAAAACGGCTCAACCAATCACTGCTAGCCATCCTCACGGGCTAGAGAGAGAGATGCAGTGTGAGATTGCGTGAAATCATTTACCAGGTCCGCCGAGGTTAACAATGTGGGCTGATTTTGACTTTTAAATAACTTCATATTATCATTAGGGTGGTTATTAAAGTTGTTTAGTTTTTTCTGTAGAGAGCGTGTAGTGTCTGAGCCTCAATAAAGTATCTGAACCCCCTTCATCTCTTTCTATTGCTCAGTCTTTCACATCCTATCACCAGTCATTCTCGCTGTGTCTGTCTTATTTGATGTTGTAAGTGCATGTTGTCTAGCTGACTGGACTGACTTGGACTTTTTCCTTCCTTCTTTTCTGGTCTGCGTCTCCTATCATTCCTTTGTGTACACACCATTCTGTTCACTTCTCCTTCATTTCACTCTCTCTTTCATTTGTTCATTTTCTTTTGTTCTCTCAATCATTTCCTCCTCCTTTTTTCTCCCCCACAAGCTTACTCTCACACTAATTGTGTTGTGAAACACCTTTGCTGTGTGTTCGGGGCCCGAGTCCATCAGGGCCAGTGTGTGTGTGTGAGTGAGCATTTGATGTGTAGTGCTGTCCGCGCTGCTCTGTATGCTGGTGAGAAGGGGATCATTATGTGTGCTTGTATTCGAGTCGTTTTTATTTAAGACGCCAGACAATGGACTGGTGATTGAAGAAAACAGCAGGCTGACAATGAGTCTCTGTGTCTGATAATGCAGCACCATCCTGCCGGGCGGCTTTAGGAGGGCCCCGGCTCATTGTGGCTCCGAGGAGAAAGGGAGAGAAGGAGAGAGAACAAACCCGCTGCTTAGTAGGAGGAATATTTTGTCGTGGTATGTCATTATTTTGCAAATTTGTATTATCTCATCATGTTGTCTTCATTGTAATTGCGGCTAATTAGAGGGCTAGTTAGAGGCCGGGCTTTGAGGCTAGCTTTAGCGTGAAAGAAGCCCGCCGATTAGCACTCTCCACCGGAGGAAGCACAGAAAGGGGAGATTAATCTGGTTACCTTGACGACACTCGCTTCCATCTGCGAGGAACAATGCAGTTTTGTTTCTTTGGATCAGTTCGGATCAACACAACGTGGTGCTCTCGCTTTAACAATGCCCAATTCTGTCTAACCTTCCCTGCCGCCCTCCTGTTTCGGGCCCCCCTGCCACCTCTAGTCCTTCTTCTCCAAATCTTCATCCCCTCACCTCTTCATTCCTCGGTTTTCTCGCTTCTTGACGTCTTGGTGATCTTTCAGACAGCGTGACTTTTAAAGTCTTTGAAGTGTGCATAGTAGAGTTTAGGCCATTGTGGTGGTTTTTATCTACTTCACATGAAAGAAAAATCAATCAACTACTCAATTACCTGACAAATACATCATCCAGAAATTTGGTATATCATTCAATTTAGGTATATCATTCAACTGTTTAAGAACTTGAAAGGTAAATAATTTAACTACTCAGCATACTTGATTAGTAAATCCTCCGATTAATCGAGAACTCAACAGATAATTCATTCAATTTCTTAATACACTGTGTCAATTTGACACTTAAACAGTTAAAACAAGTACTCGGGATCTCAACCCACAAGTCATTCGACTGCTTGCGATTACTTGACAGAAAAATCAACTGAATACTTGACAGCTAAATCATTTGAGTACCTGTAAACTCAACAAATATAAATCATCCAAAGACTCAACAGACAAATAATCTGACCACTCGGCCAGTAAATCATCTGAATTCTCAATCACTCAACAGGTAAATCATGTCTAGTCAAGTACATGTCAGATATCATCCAACTATTTGAGTACATGACAGTTAAATCATGAACTTAACCAATAAGTCATCCAACTACTTGCTAACTTGACAGATAAATCATTTGAGTACTCATTAACTTAACAAATATAAATACTCACCCGAATACTCAATAAACAAATAATCCAACCATTTGAGAAATAACTAATTTTATTACTTGATCACTCACCAGATAAACTGTCTGACTAGTCAAGTACGTTCCAGACATAATCCAACTAGTTGAGTACATGAGTACCAAAAACTCAACCAATATTTCATCCGACTAATTTCTAACTTGACAGATAAGTCATTTGAGTACTTGTAAACACAACAAATATAAATCATCCAAATACTCGACTGACCAGTTGTAATATGGCCAATAATCCAACCATTTGACAGGTAACTCATTTTATTACTTGGTCACTCAGTAGATAAACCATCTGACTACTCAAGAACTCGACTATTGGTCAACAGAAAAATAATCTAATGACTTGAGTACTCAACAGATAAAGCATCTGATGACTTTGGTTCTCAACAAGTACAATTACTTGTGTACATGGTGTACATGTGACCTGTTTTTGAGTACTCTGGTACTCGTGTCTATCCCTGGTGTGTGTTGATTGAAAGGCAGGAGAATGGGGTTGCATGTTGTGACAGGCAGAGGTTACCAAAGGTTGTGACCTTGTCACACCAAGCCTGAAGATTTGTCCTCCCATCCCTCTCTGGGCTGAAAAGCACTTAATGAAATAATACACTCGCCTGACTGTAGACACAGCTCACATGGCTAACACCAACCACAAAGACGGTGAGCTTGTACAGTGGAAGAAAAAATCTGTTAAAAGTAAAAAAAAAAAAAAGAAAAAAGTATTTTGTTTTCTTTGTGGTGAGGAGGAAGAGAGAGAAAGAAAAAATGGAGGAAATCAGTCTTGCAGATCACATGTAAGTGTTCATTGTGATGAGCAGTTAGAGTTGGAGCACAAAACGCTGTCTCTCCATCTGGTGTTCACTTTACACTCTGAACAGAAAGAGAGAGAGAGAGACACACAATTGAAAGAATGCCAGTGACATCTGCTCCCATGGGCACCACAATGGAGATCCATAGAGATCATACTCACACAGCCCTCACTTACAAAGACACCACTGTACGTGTGTGTGTGTGTGTGTGTGTGTGTTCACAATCCATGTGATCTGGGACTCTACAGCATCTTGACAAAGCCATGCCCATTGTGCCATCCAAAGATGAAACTCTCAAACTTCTGTTCTGTATTATAATTAAGAGAAATGTAGTGAAATGCATTTATTTATTTGTTTGGAAATTGTTGACAGTCTGTTGGTCTCACAACTTTATGCCATTGTTAAATATATAACATGTGTTCCCAAGCGAGTTAAGTAAGACATGATGTACAAGCAGCCTGTCGGTACTGCAAAAATAAACAGACAGAGTGATCAGGTTCCTTATTTGCAGATTATGACCGGCTGACTGTTTCACTTATTCTATCACAAAAAAAAAAAAAAAAAAAAAATATATATATATATATATATAGTTGACATTAAAAATGTATTCTTTAATTTATAAAAAATTAAGTTAAAATTATTATATCTAAAAATATATATAATTATATAATAATTATACATGACAGATTAACCTAGCGTAGCTAATGTATAAAGGAAAGTGTCAACAGTAAATTATACAATTTAGTGATTACTAGTTACTAGGGATGTCCAGATCCGATCACATGATCGGAAATCGGGACTGATCACGGGGTTTCAGACTCGATCGGAATCGGACGTTACCTCCTGATCAGGACTTGAATATACAGTATGTGTATATATATTCAGATTTTTTTTTTAACACATCTATAGTTATGCGGTGGCACAGAATTAGACCTCTTGACACAGAAACAGCAACGTGTGCGGCATGACATCACTTTGTTGCAGAGACGCTATTGGTTTAATGCCGGCAAAGTAGAATACAGAAGCAGCTTGAAGCGTAAAGCGCGGGTATGTCTGCGGTCTGGAGGTATTATAAAGCTGATGACAACAACATTGCCATAGCAAACTGTGAGATATGTACACTTGGGATTGTAAGAGGTGGAAAGGAAAAGGTTACATTTAACACAACAAACCCGAGAGTTTGAAGTGGAGAGAAAAAAATCCCCGTGACAGCGTGAAGGTGCAGGACATTACAGCCAAGATAGCACAAATTAGACTTTTTTTTTTTATATATAATTACTGTTGCACTAAAGTCCAAAAGTGAAGAATTTGTGTTATTTATACTTGATTGTTCAAGCTACCTCACAGAAGTGCTCGGTTTATTGACAGAGTTGTTGAATGTTAAAATAAGCTGAATTAAATACAAAATAATGAATAATGAAATAATGTACTGTATCTGTTTCTGCGCTCTTCTTTATTCTTTCTTTATGTATTATACTGTAGAAGTATCGGATCGGGATTCGGTATCTGTAGATAGTATAATCAAAATTAAATGACTCGAGGGCAAAAAAACCTGATCGGGATATCCCTACTTACTGTATTACTAAGTGTTTGACTGCACAATGTCGCAATTAACCAATCAGAATTATTATATATGTCAAAGAACAGTGTAATAATAGCAATATATTGTGTTGTCAGAAAAATGTAGCACAGCTAAAGTGCTGAGAGTAAAGATTACAAAATGTATTAAAAATAAATAAATAAATAAATAATATATATATATATATATATATAAAACAAAATTTAAAAAAACACTATAATTCTTTTCACTTTATTTTTGATCAAATAAATGCAGGCTTGGTAGGCATAAGACAAAAAAAAATTAAAAAATAAAAATATCTTACTGACCCACACTTTTGCATATTGGTGTATACAGTATAATAAATAATAACTTTATACTTTTTAATTTTTTTTATTTTTTACTTTACATGTTATAATTCACAAATGTACCTGTTTTTCAACTTAAAGCATCTTTTTTATCCAAGGAAATGAGGGAAAGGCTAGTGCAAGTATGTGGGTTTGTTAGTGTGGGGGTGTGTTTTTGTGTGTTTCTGCATACTTATCTTTGAGGAAAATTTCCCCTGTTGTGTTTCATGTGCATTCAAACTGGAGTCTGACGATACGCTCGTAATTTTCGTAAGTCATCTCCCTCCAAATCGCTTCAAAGATTTGCAGAGTGCCAAAGATTTTCACCGTTTTTTTTTCCTCGGGCCAGTTTTGGCGCGGTGTAGCAAGGAGTGGGGGACAACAAAAACAAAAAAACAATATCTGATCAGAAAGTGTTTTTTAAAGGGCCTCCGTCGAGATGAACTTTCAGATGTGTCTCCAATGGCACACATCTGCTGCGTGTGGTACATCTGTTCTTCAGCCACCGAAAGCTGACAGGAAATATCCTCATTATTGAAGCATCGCTGATTATTCATACATTCTCTTAATCATTTGTTCACCCACCTGTTTATTGGTCCACTCCTTCACTGTCTGAAAAATAGCTGCTTGATTTGAAAGAGTGGCTTGTGTCTTCACAGAGGAAATGAGGGTGTTTTGTGTGGGGAAATTGCTCTGGTTCGAGTTTACATATGGAAGCCAACCGAAATGTTGGAATTTGGAATTTTGGAATTCATCGTGCATTTGACCAGATAGAGCTCTGTGTATGTGTGTGTGTTTGTGACTACACCTGATGATTATGCCTGTTTTGGCAGGAGTAGTGAGGTCTATGGTGCCACGTCCTCTCAGTGGTCTGCTTACCGTCATGGCAACCCAGACGTGGCCCCACTCTCTTAATGGCAGCGTTTATGACATGATGTCACCTGTGTGAGCAAGCTATTGTTTGACTCCTGCCCACGTGGCATCCCCTCCACCCCAAAAAAAACACAGCCTCTCTGTTATATACGCACTCAGAGGAACCGGCGAGGAGATAGGAGGTGGACAAGCACCCTTCGCACCACTCTAAATTCTACCGTTTCCTTAATAACCTACGACACTGTGATCTGTGATTTTTCATGTTTTTCTTAAAATTGATGATTTACTGAGAATATGATGCTGCTTCTTTTAAGTAAAAGAAGTCTGTTCATTGTAATTGCATGGAAAAGAGCCACCAGCACATTGCTCAACATTTCTCCCTTTAAATATATAATTTGCCTACATGCATTCTTGCCACCTACACATCCGTATCATGGCATGTAACAGCCCTCTATTTACTTTTCCTAATGAAACAATCAAAAGTGTGCGTAATTATGAACGTGGTGTCCGTAGAGATCAGCGAACAGATGGGAATTAGTCGTTGTTGAATATCAAAGAGTGCATGGCATGGGAAACAGCTCCTACAATCAGAGGAAATGACGTGCGAGGGAGATATAGAATAAAAAGTAAAATCAGTAGAGAAAATGCCAAACTCATGACTTGATATACTGCAGGTACCCAAGAGATGCCTTTTTTTTTTTTTTTTTTTTGCTGATAGTTTGGCACCAGGGTATTGTCTTTCCCAAACACAAACACACACACACACAGGTCCCCTCCCCTCATCATGCCATGCAGTCTGCTTGGCGATGCCCTCTGTGCCATCTGTAGCCTGTGCCCTGTGTGCATGCCCCTCCCCCACCCTCCTGCACTGTGCTGGGTGGGCTTAACCATCTGTGTGCCAGAGGGGGATCACAGTAAACGGACATAACACACAATCATACACCAGCACGTATATATACATTCTCCGCATGTTCTTTAGTCTTGAGGTCTTAACAAAAGTCCTGTATGCTGGTAATAATGAGCATTAATCTTCCTAGCCATATATGTAAAATTAAGGTCACAATTTGTTATTAAAAAGTAGGGACTAGTATATTGGTCAGGCCAAGTTATTGCCGGATATTTGAGACTTGTATGATCTTGATTGTAATAACAACGTTTTATTTTATATTATTACATAATTTGCTATCTATATTATATTTCATATAATATTTAATTATGCATTCATTAATAATATTCAGTAATTTATTAAGTACGTATTTTGATTTAATTTGGTACTGCATTAATACTGTCATTCGGTCTAATTATTATATCATATTTAGTCATACAATATTTCTTAAATACAATAATGTATTATGTAATTTTTTTTAAATTACAATTATTTCAATTATTTTGCCAGGGATTCTTGTCAGTTATGCTATCCTTTTGGTCTAATTATTATGTAAAATTTAATTTTTAAAACCGACATTTGTTAAATACAATAGTTAATGATGTAAAGAATAAGTACTAAAATAATTTTTTTTTTAATAAGTACATAGTAAAATCATTATCCCTCTGTCTTTTTTCTTCCTGTCTTCCCCTCTTTTGTTTTTCCGCTTTCCTCCTTTGCATTCCCAGAATCCTCCCTGAGGAAGTTAGTGCTGGATGGCAGTGTTTGAGGGTATTTGGCAGTCTGAGAATGGGGAAAAGTCTTGGATGTTTGGCAGGTTTAAGATTGTGTGCGAGTCCGTGTGTGCGTGTGTGTATAAGGAAGGATCTAGGATGTTTGGACGAGATTACATGGCACCATGTCTGACAGTTTGGCATGGTAAGTGTTGGCCGTATGTGTTTGTTAGGTAGTCTAGGAGATTTGCCACTCTGAGGGTCAGCAGTGTCAGGTGTTTGGCTGGGAAGGGGAGGTGGTGTAGGGCTTTGAGCTTGTAGTCCTCAGGAGTTGACAGGACCGTGGTGGGCAGAGTGGAGTGTTTGGCGGCGGGAGCATGAGGGGGCAGAATGGGTGTTCTGGCAGCCGAGTCCAGGATGGACAGGGACGCCCATGGCACGTAGAGGAAACATGGCTGGAGGATTACGCAGAAAGAGAGAGAGAGGAGTCTGGGTGGCAAAAGGGAAAGCCGAGAGAGAGAGAGGATGTGCCTTCAGGTGAACAGGATTAAGAGAAAGATCTGTTTGCGGTTCCCCTCAGAACTCCCGCTGCCTCTCTTTCTTTCTTGCTCTTCCTCGAAGGCTAATCGGCTTCCTCAAAAGCAGTCACTGCAAACATTATAGTTCCCGCAGAACAAACAAGAACACCACCGCCGTTCCGTAACTTTCTATCCCCAGAAGAAAGAAAAATTACAAAAGAGATCTCTTTGATATCGACAGTACTTTTCCTAGACGGCAATGAAATGACACGGAGAGTCTCCTGCTTCTCAGAGTGTTTTCCTGAGAGAAGGACTGCATTCCCGTATGAACTAAGAGGAAGAAATAAAAAAGATTCCGTAGATGTGTATTCTCCAGAAATTTATAGAGACCCCCCCCCAACAGTATCTCAAACTTCAACGTCTTAGCAATACATTTTTGCTTTGGGTTGATTCTTAGGTAGACACAATCGGCTTCTCAAACAATAACCTTTATTTACATCACTCAGTATAGCTTTGATCTTTGCTTCATTCACCGTTAAGCGGCGAATGCGATGACAGCATCAGAAGAGGCATGGAGGCAGGCGGAGGATGAGGAGGTGTTGTAGCTGCAGGCTGGAGATCTGGGAGCTTCACTCCATCCAGTTTCTCACAGATGGACTTTTGGAGGAGCTGCACCAAGCCACTGTGGAGAATCATCTCAACGCTGCTTTCTACCTCTCTTGTTTTACTTCTTTTCTCATTCCTGCCTGTGCTGTCTCGCCACAGGCACAGAAGCATTGAGACCATGTACAGTAGAAGCATGTGCTCTTTAGTTTCCAGGAAAGACCTCTCAGCTCATATACTCTTGCCGAAGTCTGTCCCGTGTAGAACCCTGGATGGACTCCTAAATTTAAAAGTGGAAAAAAGTTTCTAGCATTTCCATAGTCCTTGATTTGCTGGTTCTGGTGTGTATAATTAGATCTAGGATCTAATCTCTATACAGGATAGTGGCCCTCCAGGAGAAATACTGGACACACTGCTTCCAGGTATCATCTGATATCAACCCTCTCTGCTGTCAATTACTGAATCGTTGTGGAAGCTAATTGAAATAAATGTAAATGTACTGTTCACATTTTGTATACTTCCTAAGAAAAATGGCAATATGCTTTTCCAGACTTATAAATAACATATTTACAATAACAGTTTTTTTTATTTATTTTTATGTGTTTTCAAAGTGTAGTTTATTTCTGTGATGATAAAGCTGAATTTTCACAAACATTACTCCATTCTTAACGTAATAGTTTACCCAAAATTGATTTACTGACCCTCAAGTACTTCCAAATCTGTATGAATTTCTTTGTTTTGCCAAACACAAAGGAAGACATTTTTGAAAAAGGTTTGTAACCAGGCTGTTTGGATCACCACTGACTTCCACAGTATTTTTTTTCCCCTCCTATGGGAGTCAGTGGTGACCAAAACAACCTGGTTACACACTTTCTTTAAAATTCATACAGATTTGGAATTACTCGAGGGTGAGTAAATGATGGAAGAATTTTCATTTTCGGGTGAAATATTCCTTTAAGTGTAGCATGATCCTTCAGAAATCATTCTTATATTCTGGTTTGCTGATCAAGACACATTTTTTATTATTGTCAGTGTTGATTGATCAATTCTTTGTTGAAAAGAAATTTGAAAAGAACAGCATTTCTTTGAAATATAAATGTTTTGTAACATTATAAGTGTCTTTACTCTTAAACTATTAATCGTGATTAATCGCATCCAAAAAAAAAAAAAATGTTTATATATGTGTGTGTACTGTGTATATGTATCATATATGTGCATAAATAAACACACATTTATAAATGTAAGAAAATTGTTACATTTATATATTAAATATATTTATGAGATATAAATTATAAACATGTAAATATTTTAAAAATATATATGCTGTATAAATATAAATAAATATGCACAATATATACATATAAAAATACATTTAAAAAATAAAAACTTCTATTTTGGATGCAATTAATCGTTTGACAGCACTAGTCTTTACTGTAACTTTTTTGCTTAATAAAAGAATTCTTTAATTCTTCAAATATTTAAAAAATAAAAAGGTACTTGAGCACAGTCAGAATTCAGGCTCTGAATTGTCAGTTCACTTCAGTTAACTTAGTAGGGGATTTTTAATTAGGACTTCAGGATGATTTACATTAGAAGTCTTAAAGGTTCAGTAGCACTGTCTCCCTTTTAACTTAAAAGGTCATTTACAACCAAAGTAGCACTGTTCATGGAGACTTTGTAAGGTTTTTGAATAAATGTTTATCACTTTCAGTTATTGGGCCTATTAAGAACAAGTCTAACATGACTGTGTGTTGTTAGGAAGACTAAATGAATGAGAAGATGAATAGAGGGAGGTAGAAATGAAGGGATGAGAGAACGGATGGATGGATGGATGGATGGATGGGTTCTAGGGGGGCATTATCATCCGTCATTATTTGAGCTCCTGCAGCGCTTCATCGCGGCTCTAATGGCATGAAAACACTTGGTGTTTCTTTCCTCTCTCTCCCTTTCATTCACACTATTCCTTCCCAAGCCTGGCACCGCAGAGCAGTTTAGTCAGTTAGAGCTTGTTTCAGCCTTGTTAGCAAAGTGAAACACAACCACTGTCCTGTGCGTACCTGTAATCCAGTAGACTAGTTCTTGACTGTCGGCTCTCGTTTGGAATGGAGGGATGTCTTCATTGTAATGCATTGTTTTGTAGTGCCTGAGTCATGTGGGGTTCGTAGGTCTCTTTGAAAGTGAAATGAAGCGTAATTTTGCCCTCCAGGTTGGGAATATACTTCTCCTACTGAGAGCTTCAAAAGACACGCATCTCACTAGACTGTCAGAGAAAACAAATGTTCACTTGTGTTAATATTCATGTCTGCCCTGTATGTTTATGTGTTTATGTTTTAGGAATAGGACAATACAAAAGAGTGTGTCAGCAGGTGTCATTGACAGACCCCTCAACCGCTGAATAACACGGAACATATCAAAAAGAGAATAAAATTGTATGATGAAATTGAAGTCAATATATTTCGAAAACACATCTATTACAGTTATGAGAATGAAGTAGACGTTACCACAACACAGTCAATTCAATAAAAGAGCAAAGTCTCAATAATATTTAATACTATTAGTCAAATCCTGTATAGTTTTTGCAATAAAAAAATCTGAAAAGGCAGCCAGTTGTTGACTCCTTGGCTTAAGTATTGGAGACGTTGAGCACACCGTTTTTTTTCACTCCGAAAGGGTCAATTATTTTGATTATCGTTCTAATATGTCTTGAGAAACAACATATCCTCTTCGAACAGTGCGCAGATGTAACCGTCGATATCCTTGGAGTCGACCACTGGTTGCCATTTCAGATTGCATAAAAGAGACAATTTCCTGAATGTCTGCCTGTGTTTTTCTCCTGAATAAATTCAGTTTGCTACATAACCGCTGCAGTGTCCTAATTATAACTCGGTGCTGATGTGCCAAAAGACCAAGGCTTTCTTTATTCCTTAATCCTGTCCTAAAGTAGATTAAAATAAACGTACACGTTCTCACACAGGAGCTAACTGAACAATGTTCTGGAAATAAGTTTTTCTCCTGAAATGCTAGTTTCACAACTTTGTTCCAGTAAAGTTGACTTATTCTAAATAACATATTCAATTTTGTTTAACATGGCACTAAAACACAGTTGTTGTTCCTACATCTCAGGTAAAAAAAAAAAAAGTATCATCATTTTCTCACCCTCATGCATGCTAGCTATACCTATTTTATAATCGTGTTAGTGTGCCGATAAGACGTTTGGTCTGTGTGAACGTGTGTTGGTGTGTGGTGCAGCAACCTGTGCCAATGGGTGGGCTGGTCATTCATGAGTACATACTAGCATTACTGATTGCTTAAAACAGAGGAAAAAAACAGTCATTATAACAACAGAGCACCTTACAGACCTCAATGTGAAACTCTGAGAAAAGCTGTTGTTGTGGTTTCTGTGATATGTTGATATTTACCATCGCCAGATGACTGAAAGCAGCAGAGACAGACAGACAGAGATTTTCTCTCTGTGTGTGTAAAGGCGGTCTTCTGCTGAGGAGGGGAGATAAGGACTCTATCTTAATGGCTTCTCTCGTCTGCCACTCAGCCATCAGACAGAGATTTCCTCTCCCTCAGTCCAGATAAACACACTTCACAACCTTGTCACACGTCTTGCACAAGCCAAAGAGAGAAAGAAAGGAAGTGAATGAAATGGGCAACTGTAGAGATCTATAAATGGAATAGTTTACCTAAAAAAGAATATTCCATCATAATTTGCTTCCTAATGTCATGTATGACTTTCTTTTATTTCTGTAGAACATAAAAGGAGAAATGTGTAGGAATGTGCTGCCCACTCTTTTCCACACAATCAAAATGAGGTACTAGAGTTTTCAAGCTTCAAAAGAACCAAAAATAAATAAAATCATATTTATTTTTCCAAACAGTTGTGAATTTCTAAGATGTGGTTGTTTTATTGAAGGCTTTTTGCTGATTTCATTATACTGGATGAACCCCAAAAAATGTAGAACATTTTTATAAAAACTGCAATAAAAACCTATGACATGAGGGTGAGCAAATAATGACAGAATGTTTATTTGGAGAATAAAAAATGCTTGATTTTGAGTCACATTATATTATTCTGGTTGATTCTGTAAATGATACAAATACTAATGGGTTTCAGGAAACTCAAGAACTTCCCTGATTTTGCCTCTTAGGGGGTCATAGCTGAACTCTAGCGGTGTGTGTGTGTAACAGTGTAAGGGAATTGTTTACTGGCTGTCTGTGTCAGACCCTCACTACTCGGGGCCTCTAATGCAGCACAGCTGTGAGGGGGCTTGGACACTACACATCTGCTGAAGGGACCTATTGTGTGTTTGCATGTGTGTGTGTGTGTGTGCTGGATGCATGTATTTGTAGATAAACAGATAAAGACGGTACACACGTGCATGTTTGTTTCTGTACATTTTTAGCGTATTTGTTTTTTGCATGCATGCAAATACCTGCGTGAACATATGTGTGCTGTGCAGTTCATTTCTTACATAAAAGCCGGCAGTTAGAAAAGTGAAGTTTGTAGATTCGTCGGAATTGAGCGAATCAGCCCATCTGGAGAGTTTGAACCTTGAAAGCACCTGCCTTCTCCATTCACGCTCCCGCTCTCTTAAAAAGCCATCTTCATCAATAGCAGCTTTTAAAGTGGATGAAACTGTTTGGAACTGCTCTTTATTCCTGTTTTGATGGATTTTCTGCTCTTCGTCTTTGTCTCACTGGCTGTTGTTGATGTTATTTCAACTTTTTTCATCTATTTCTCCATCACCTTGCAGCCTTGACTCAAAAGATCGTTAAAATGTTTAACTACAGATAATTGCTACCTGAGAGAAGCTAATTAATGTGCCGCTTGCTCTTGTGTGTATGCGTGGATTTGAATGTATGTATGCGTGTACATTTTATTCACTGTATTCTCTCGCCTTTAAAACATCTCTACAATATCCTGTCTTCTGTCACCACTTTGTATTAGAGCTTTCTAAGGCACTGCTATTACTACTGTTCATACCTTAGGGTTAGAGGTTTAAACAAACCATTAACCCATTGTATTAAACTTTGCTTCGGACATGAAAGTAATTGTGTGACTTTTACTTTTATGTTGCGAAAGGGGAGGGGCTATAAGACTCTGATGATTAATGCCAAATGTATATATATATATGTGTGTGTGTGTGTGTGTGTGTGTAAATAGTGCATCATTTGTGACACTGTTATGTTCTGTGTGCATTCCCCCCATTTTTTTTTAGACATGTGTAATATAATACATGGCCTATATACACACATGTAGAAAAAAACCAAAAACACTGCTTTTTGTATTTATCAGGGCTATACAAGTCTACAGTCCTAGCAGAGGTCAAGCCGGGTCAGTGTGTGTCTTGAACATTGTCATGCTGCTAACAATTTCCTCAGTGATCAACAGGAAAATGCACAAATAATGTTACCACAAAGCTGTAACTACATTATTACGGTTTGTGCTGGAGAAGTCAGGGCACAGTACTATTCAGAGTTCACTAACTTGATAACTCGATAAATTAGATTACATACCAAACATTATATGATTTTTTCATTCTTAACGTAAATTAAATAGCCTACAAAGACATTGTTCGTTGTAAATATTACCACAACTGCAGGAGGACATATTGGAAATATACGGACACTAAATGTGCCTGCAGTATGTTCAGAAAGTGGACAGCAAGTGTATGTATGTGTGAGGAGGCTGAGAAAGACTGACACTGTGTTTAAAGTTCAGTGTTAAAGTCTTGCTGCTGTATTTCAATCTGTCAGACGTGCTTTCCTCCGTTTAGAAGAATAGTTCTTTCTCTCTCTCTTTCTGTCTTGCTCTTTCTCCCCCCCCCCCTTCACTCCTTTTCTGTAATAAAGAGTGACAGGGGCCGTGTGTTAGTTACACTATGAAAACACAAAGCATAGAGCTCGCTTGAAAACTCAGACGTGTTTGTTATGTGGTTGAGCTGCACATACTTAAGCCACTTTTTGATGAAATTCAGTCTAAAAGAGGTTTGCTGGCTCATGCCTGCTCAATTCTCGCTCTCTCCCTCTCCCTCTCTCTCTCTATATATATTAATAATGCGTTTGTTTGTTCATATTTTATTCTATATTATGTTGTTGTTTGATGTTTGAGTAAAAAATTGTTTTATGTGCGTGCACTTAGTTATACTTTTAAAACCAAACAAGTAATTATGCCAGCCTTGTTTTCAGACATCTGTGGACATCCAAAAATGGAAAATGATTCATAAATTTGGCAAATGCACTTTTTTTCCCTTCGATTGAAATGTTGCTTTTAAGCTTAGGAATAGTCTGGGGTAATTAATATAATCTTTATGTAAAAATAATAGAAGCCTATGATACTGAACATTTAGATAAGCCAAGTGTGTGTGTGTTTGATCATAAGTGTGTGCGTTTGATCAGAAACACAACAGAGGGACACTGTGGCTGAAGGAAGGGGGCAGTGCTGCTGCGTGTGTGTGTGTGTGTGAGTGTGTGAGTATGAAGCTGCACTCCATGCTACACCATGTCATGCTCTGGCCCTTTAAGAGGCGATCTAGCAGCTTAGAGCCATAGAGAGGGGTGGAGAGAGAGAGAGAGAGAGGGAGGGAGGGAGGGAGGGAGGGAGAGTGAGAGAGAGAGAAAGAGAGAGAGGGGAGGGAGTGCGAGGTTCGGCGTGTGAGAGTGTGTGTGCAGCGGAGAGAAACAGAAACAGTCTTTGGTTTTGCGAGAGGTTAGAGGAGCACCAGGCAGCGTGTGCGTATATGTGTGTGTGTGTTCTCGGAGGTCCCTGGGTGTCGGACGCGTATGTTGTCGTGGAAGGACTCCTGCATTTCAGACCCCTTGTTTCAGCATGCTTACTGAGCCTGAGCTTCCTCAGGAGTTTAACAGGTACGTTCACACACTCACGCACAAGACGCTCACTTTTCCAAGCCGTGCCGGGAGGAGGAGAGCGAGGGACAGGCAGATGAGCAGGAGAGAGAGTGTGTGTGTGTCATCTAAGAAACAGACTACTTTATTAGTTTGTTTGGCATGTTTGAGGCTGGTTGTGTGTGAATGTGTCTGCGGTTTAGAAAAGAGAAGAAAGTTCAGTTTGACTGCGAGATGCGTGTTTTCTAGGCGCACTCTGTGAGCATGGGACGCTGGGACTGTCTTCTCAGTCCCACTTTGAAACTAAGTTGTAAATGTCTCAAGTGTTTGGTCTTACAGGCTACATGCTGTCGCTGTGTGTGTGTGTGCATGTGCATTTATGTACCGCCCTATGTACACACACTTTATATCTATATATATACATATGTGTGTGTGTGAGATGGTGTTTGATAAGGTTCGGTGATCTCCCGTCAGTCTTTCCCTGGCACAACCTCTCTTTTTTGCGCATGTTGCACTTCAGGGTAACAAGCTTGGCAACCAAAACACAGAGCATTTCACTTCTTTATGACTTTCTTGCTTCACAAAGCTTTTTTTTCCACATTTGTCCGTGTTGTTTTAATCTTGTTTATGTTGTTTTGGTGTTTTATTGTGGCCAGATGTCTACATTGGCCTTCTGTTGTGGTGGTCCGAGGTGGGAAATGTTCTCACCTACTTTATTATGTCAACAAAAGTGGCTTTGCTGCCGAATAAAGAGGGTTTGACTTTAAAGCTCCATAGGGAAGATTACCCATAATACTAGATTTTAATGCAAGCTTCACCCCCGACACACATGAACACATTTTTTTATTGCATTAGAGCAGTGCACTGTTTTACCAGATGAAACTAATCTTTTGTTCAGCGATAAACTCTGGGGTTTTATCCCTGAATTAAGAACACATTTATATGTCAAGAAAATGTGTTTTTAATAAATCATCACACTCTCTCGGGGGGGAGGAACGAGGAGGGGGGCCGAAAAAGATAACAACAACTATGAGGAATTAAACATTTAAAGGATTACATAGGAAAGCAGAATGTATAGTGATAAATGCAGGGATTACAATGACTTAGAAGAAAAGGATGGTTAAACTCTACTTTCCAGTAATGCTGGCTGTCAGTGGTTAAAGAGCATGAAAGTGAGTGTGTGTGTGTTTGTGTGTGTGTGAGGACGGGAGCATAAGCGCAGTGTTTGTCCGTGCAGGGCTGTGTGTGTATGTTTGTCTCTTCTGTCCTGATGCTGAGTGTTATTGAAAAATCGTAAGTCTGCTTTTATTTTTAATTTGTGCATAGACAAACAGTTTTACTGACAAAAAATGAGATTATTATGTTTGATGATGATACAACATAATTTATATTTGTTGTTTGTATGTTGACATCTTAGTGCACTCATCTTATGAACGCTTAAATAAAAAATAAAAAAAATCACTTAAATTTACTTTTCTTTTCACTTTAAAATTTGCACACTGCCAAATGCAAAAGACATTGACTTTTATCTTTCATTTATTAGGAACATTTACTATTTGGTGTAGTTTATTTTATTTATGTATTTATGACATGTAAAAATTCAGAAGTGTATCAAAATCAGATGTACTACAAAACAGTAGCAGTAATTGTACGCTTTGCTTAAAATATGTAAAATCGTCATGCTAAATATTTTATAATTGCAAATAATCTAATAATTCTAATTAATAGCAATCATATAAATAATATTAAAATATTGTGTATTATTAGTATTGTTATTGTTATTATTGGAGGGGTGATTTGGGCGACCTTATTGGAGGAGCACAGATGAGATTCTATGGCCAAACTGTCACATTCCTCAAAGAGAGAGAGAGAGACAGCGAGCGAGTGAGGGAGGGGGAAAGGGGACTTTAACACTTCTCCATTTGTCTCCCTCCTTTAATGGATGGTTGTGTTACATCTCACTCTCTCTCCCGCTCTTTCTCTGACTGTCTGTCTCCGGGTCAGTCAATTCTTCCTGGTAAAGATATACAGAAAACACAGTGGGTTCGTTCGCCACTAAGCATGGGTGATTAAACTAGCTGCTGACAAATGTGGCTGATGCACTTAAATTTTTGGTTCCTCTGCGTCAGAGAAAAAAGAGATCACCACCAGCCTGCCTTTACCTCTGTCACTTTAACACATTAAATGCAAGCTGCTTTATAGCATACGCAACGATACTTAGATATAGAGGCAAAATTGTCCCGTGAGATACTCTAATAAAACCATCATTGGGAGAACGTTTAGAGACCTAGCCATTTTGGAAAAAAATATATAAGACTGTGGTTTTTAATATGTATATTCTTAAAAATGCAAAGGGTTAAGGTCAGAGTTACGTTATGGTGTTTATAAATAGCTTTATATATACACAACTGAAGTTTGTGGTTGAGGGACTATATTAAGACAGGATTACTCTATATTGAAGAGACTGTTGTGGTGACCAGGTAGTCCTTTAAGAAAAACAGCTTAGTAAACACAATAAATATTTAATTTGTACAGTTTCATATATATATATATAATCTTGGCTTTGTAGAAAAACTAAAGAAGTCAACGGAAAGTCTCCACAGTGATGAGTGTGTGTGTGTAGATTGAGTGCAAGAGCTAAATCTTACAAACATTCCCTTTGGGGATATTAAGGAATGTCCTTATTTGGGGGCATATATATATATATATATATATATATATATATATATTTTTTTTTTTTTTTTTTTTTTTTTTATCTTATTTTTTTTTTTATCGTAGTTTTTCTTTTCAGTTAAGGTGCGTGTTCGTCTATAATTATGTGTTATGTCCTCATTTTGGTTTAAAATGTGTGTGTGTGTGTTCTGTCTGATTGATGGAGGTTCTGGATCTTCTCTCGGGGTCATTCATTGCAGACTGGCTCCATTGTGTAGTCCGTGTTATGAGCTCTCGCAGCGGCTTGATAACCGTGTCTCCATGAAAAAAGGAGGGTCAGCAGAGAAGAATGCTGAAGTGTTTCCTCCTCCCCCTTCAGAAGTCTTCCCAGACCTCCCCTGTGCGATCAGCTGACCGTCGGGACGTCCGCTGAGGCCCTGCTGAGTCCCTTTTAGGTTAAAGTCTTATTTATCAAGTCCGAGAGGATAATAAAACAAAACAGTATGACGACAAGTCAAGAGGTGACAGCCTAGACAATTATGGGAAGGATAATAAAAATCAATGGACTGCTTAGTGAAATGCTGCTTCTTTTTTTTTCTATCCAGTCCCTCAAGCTGTATAATAACGGCTCTGTACTCGCAGGTAAAGGAGGAGTCTGGGTGGAAGACTGTGTTGCATATGCCTGTTACGCCCAATTTGTTGTTGTACAGGCCTGTATGAATAGAGTAAATTATACCAGCACCCCTTTTCACAGCCGCCCGGGGCTTCT
Organism: Enteromius treurensis; assembly: GCA_032275025.1. Classification (NCBI taxonomy): domain Eukaryota; kingdom Metazoa; phylum Chordata; class Actinopteri; order Cypriniformes; family Cyprinidae; genus Enteromius; species Enteromius treurensis. The sequence goes on along the minus strand of JAUCMU010000080.1, from coordinate 8,570,655 downwards.
GGGAGCAAATCACGATGGATAAGCATTAGCCAGGGCCATCACATTCAGAGACACTCATGCACACTAAAAGACGATAAGCAGAGGCTGAGAAAGTTTTCATAGAAGTTTCAAGAGTGTGTGTGTATTTGTGTAATATGTGAAATGTCACTAAAAACGTGAGTCAGTCCAGAGAAATAAATAATTAGAGATGAGAGATGACAGGAAACTATGCAGACAGATGAAGTGATGACTAAAATACTGGCAACCCCCCTCTGTATGTATATGAGTGTGTGTGTGTGTGTGTGTGTGTGTTTTGATGCAGCAGTTGCCTCGGCGCTGTGGGCACGGCGTTCGCTGGTGCCTTGCGTCCACCCAGCGGCAAACACACACCATTGCTTATGATGCGTTTGTGTGTGCGAGCGGGCTTGTTTTCGCTTTGCTCATATGACTTTTGCTTTCTTGTGTGTGTGACTTCACCTCCATGCCTAAACAGTAATGGCTGACAGTGACATTAGGCTCTGTGTTCTTGCCTTTTGTGGCGACGCTGGACAGGAAATTGGGGTGGCCCTGCAGCCCTCGCGTCAGAGGGAAAAACAGAGACGGCTTTGTGTTTTCTCTGAGTACGTGTGTGGATAATGTGTGTATTTAGAGACACGTACACTTGTGTGAAATTATTATTCACAGACTTTAATGGGGGGCGGGGTGGGTTGTAGACTTTTTGAAGAAGTTTCTATTAACGATTTTCAAGGAAAACCTATTTTAGTGCAGTTAGCTAGCTAACTTAAAGACTGGGTAAACCAATTTAGAAAAAGTTGTAAATCTATAATAAAGTACTAAATTATTTATTTACGCTACTTTTTAGTGCTGCAGAGTCACTCAAATTTTTCGTAGTAATAAAACATTTGCACTTCTTTTCTTCTTTTTCATTTTTATTTAAACGTGATCTTTAAACTATGTTTTGGTAAATTAACCCCCCACATAAAAATCCAAGTGCCCTTACAGCAGCAGTGAACGCTGTGATTAGCGATTACGCTGTGAATGATGAAGAGCCCCTCACAAGTTTGCACTACGGATGGATTTACTTCAGCGGAGTCGCTCTCTCCGACTCTCTCTTCGCTTCCGCCACTCTGCCCGGATGCTCCATTCCCACAGAGAGAAAAATTGAGAGAGCTATAAATAGCTGTAAAGTAATATACTTAAAAGACTGTTCAAAACAGAGAGAGTCAAGCACAAATGCTTGATTGTGCAAAAGGGGAACGTCCTGACGGGACTATCTGCGCCTTTATCGTCCTGGGAGCAGAAGATAAAGAGTAGAGCGAGGGATGAACGCTTCTCTTAATGTCTGAGTGGATTGTGAGGTATTCTCAGTTTCCTACCGAAGGCATCGCTGTTGTTATCTGTGCTGAACGGGCTGATTGTCTGAACTTTTGGACACACTTTGTTTCATTCCCACAGTCTGATAACAAAAAAGAGCTGACCTACCTAATCAGATAATCATATTACACAGAAATGTACCTTCACAAGTGTCATAATGTTTAAATTTCTTTTTAAAGAGAGCATAATGCATCAGAAAAATAAAGTTTGAATATGCCCTGTTCGTATAGATTTACTTCAGATAAAAATGTCACCACTATAGTGAGCTATATCTGACAAAACCTTACTTTGGGAATGTCCAGGGAAGCCTTAAAAAAATAAACAAATATATATATAATGCAAAGTTTTCTACATAAAATAATGCTAAGTAACATTATATAAAAACAACAAAAGTTGTGTATCTTGACTTATTCAACCATCTGACTTCTTTTTAATGTAAGCATGCAGGAAACATCCACAAAGCATCATCATGCAAGTTTTTCCGTGGGCCGTGCACATCCGAGTGTGTGCGTATGTGACACGTTTAGCCTCTAAATTATGTCCTGTCATTAGAGGCACTTCTGGAGTGTTAACCACTGCTGATGGTGATTAGGTAAAGCTCCTAGATTCAGTATTTAAAGTGCAGCTCCACTCCGCTGTTTAATGGACCCTGTATTTTGGACGATTAGCGTCTGCGGAGAAATGTACATGTGATATGAGAGGGACTTAGGAGAGCGCTCAATCTGCGTCTAAGCTCAAAGGGGAAGTGTGCCTTTAATCTGGGCTTAACGCACGCAGTCTGCGGGAGGGGGACGAGCGGCACACCAGTAGGGTGGCCATTAGCTTTTAACGATTAGCCGTGAAAGTTAGCCTCCAGACCTACAGTTCAACTGCGATGGGACGGGGCGCGAATGATCAAGTTTGCGAAAAACATACAAAAAAGCGATGCTATTTTCTTTGATAGTACACCCCGAACTGGATAATACTTGTGTTTGGAGATTAAACTGCCATCATTTGTGTTCCTACATAAGTGGGTGTTTAGTCACCTCACCCGTATCAGCACATTCAGTTTTGATATTCAAGGCTGTTTATGAATAACATAATACTTAGCCTTGTGAAAATGAAAGGCAATAAAGTTATTAATCCACCAGATAATGAGCGAAGACTGCTGTTAAAGTTTACAATGCAAATAAGCAGACATGACTAGCCTGCAAGGAAGTCTTAGCTTCAGAGACTGTTCTTTGTGCGTCTGTGTTGCGTTAGCGTGTGTGTGTGTGTGTCAGTGGACAGGGTCTGTGTGTTTGGCAGGCTGGCCTTTATTGGAACCACAGAAGGATGGAGTGAAATTATGCTAATGGCTGCTAATTATGACCTTGGAGACCAGCTTTTCTGCCAATTTATCTGCTTAATAAAACCCTCTCTTTTTTAATCCCAACATCTCGACAAGCTTTAAATGTTTCATGTAGACTCTCCACCACGACAGGTCTGCTAACTTTAAATGAAATAGTGGCTATAACCTGCTCACCCGGGGAGCGGAATTGTATAGTAATTATACTTCAAAGGCTCGCAGGAAAATAGACATTTTATTGCTCAAGAGGAGCTGTGAAAAGCTTCTGTCAGTGGGCCGGCAAGGAAGTAGGAAAGAAAAAGGCAAAAGGAAGAGTGCGTGAGACAGGGAAGAGCGGAAAAGAGATGTAGATGTGTCTAAAGGTACGCACAGATATGAATGACGGAGAAATATTTAGGAAGAAATTACACTCACCTGAGTTATTTTAGTGAGAAATATAGATATTCCACTAGATGCTTCTGGTTCTATTAACAATTATTTTAAGGAAGTTTTTCAGTGTATATATATTTTAATTTAGTTTTTTAATTTGTCTCTTTAACTGCTAGCTTTCCAGCTATTCATTACGCTGTTTTAAGTTTCACGAGCTTTAACTAAACAGGTATTAAACACCAGTTCTCGGTTCGAGTTGGATCTGACAAGCAATAAGAACTGGTTCTCGATTGCCTATGAGGGTCGTGTGTGTGTCTTTGTTGGTTCTGATGTGTGTGTTGGGGGTGGGTGTTTTAGAGAAAGCGGCACTGAGGTGTGTGTGTCGGAGTGAAACAAAAGGGCCCAGTGTGTGTGAGTGTCTGGAGGTAGAGTAAACACAGTGCTGGTGGAGGGGCAGACAGGCCGTGCGGCTCTGACGGCCCAAGTGCAGTTTATACAGCTGCGCTGACTACTTTTACTGCCCCAGTGTGAACCAGCATAAAGCCAAGGTACCACACACACGTTCACATTCATACAGTCAAATGAACGCAGATATAGTTGCTAATACGCACATTCGTACGTATTATACACCTGCATTAGCGCTTGTTATGACAGAGCTGTTGCTGTCGGGGTCTAGCAGTGTGGCATCTGCGTCAGAGTTTATCATTTAACTCCTCGCTCTGTCTCATCTGTAGAGTTAGTTGAAGCATTTCTTCATTGTTACTGTCGCAGCCAGCCTTGGGTTTGATTGAGGCCAGTCTTATTCATCCCGTCCAGACGGTTAGAAACATTATATGATGTTTGTCTTTACAGCTAATCTAAACCAAATAAGCAGTAAATGAGAGAAAGAGAAACCTTAGCGGCGCTCAGGAGCTCCGCCAGATGTGGCGTCTGAGACCAGTGCAAAGAGAGTACCATACAGTTCAGCACACGCAGCCTGGACTGCACCCAGACTGTGGATGCTAGTTAATGAAGGATAATCGAGATGCAAAAGTAGCCTATCGCACTAACTTCGTTCTGTATGTTAGTCTCATTTTCCTAGTTCATATATAGCATATATTAAGTAATTATAAGATAAAGGGTTTAAAAAATAAAAAGTTGTAAAGTCTAACGGTGAGCTATAAAATCAATTATAAAATCATAGTTGAGATATAAAGTGGCATTATGAGGTATGTAATCGAAATGATAAAATGTAAACTTGCATTGTGAAAGAAGTGACGATTACAGGACATTGTCACAATAATGAGAAATAAAGTCATAATTATGAGAAAGTCGTCATTTGAAGATGTAACGTCACGATTATGAGAAAGTTGCAATTGTGAGCAATTACCAGAAATCTGCAATTATGAGATACAAAGTCATATTTTGACAAAAGGTGCAATAACAGCATATAAAGTAGCAGTAATAAGAAATAAAGTTTTAATTGTGGGAAAAATTGCAGGGAAGTGAGAAATTACGTGAAATAATTTGTAATTATGAGTTATATTGAGAGATATAGTTATGAGTCATAAACTTGTGAGTCGTAATTGTATTTCTGAGACTAATTGTGAGACTTCCCAAATAAAAGAGTGATGTAAAGCTACCATCGTAATAGTCACAATTATGAGATATAAAGTATCTATTATCAGGAATAATTACACAAAATCATTGTGTATGTAGATTTTTAAATAATTAATATATATAGTAAATGTAATGGGCTTCCATAACTTTGCTTATAAAACAGCTTTTGGGGGAAAGCACAGTTATTCCAACACTGCAATCAAATCTAATTTGTTTGCCAATTCTTTTAGTTGCAGAGTAGGAGCCAAATAAAAGTACTTCTCTCCATCTCCCTTTATCCTTGTCTGTCTTTTTCTCTTAAAAGAGTGGTACTTATTCCCCAGGGCCATAGTAACACTAGCCCCAAGGCTGAGAAGCATCTATGAAAGCACTTAGGCAATGCCGTAAGCCAGATGAAATCTTATTACGAGAGCATATTCATTTTTCCTTCCCGTGCATTGTGGGAGAGAGAGTTCATTTAATAAATGCTTTTTCTTCCTGACGGTATCAGAGGAACACAGACCGTCATCAAGGCCTATTTTCTCTGGCATTGTCAACACCATATACACTGTCATTAACATCTACTGTGGCACACACGCTCGCGCACACACCATTGTCTGTCTGTGTTCTTGGCTAACGTGATATTTGATGTGCGCTGGGCCGTCTGCACTTTTCTTTAATGGGCCGCTCGAGTCTTTACATCAAACAGGCTGGCTAAACACATCGTGTGCAGTGCTGCTACAGTAAATGGCTCTGTGATAGTGTAGGTGGGACGTCTCTTTGATGGAGGGATGCATGTGGACAAAGCTACGGCGTTGATGGCTGTCATTATGCGAGTAGTGTGTGTCCGGTGTGTGTGTGTGTGTGTGTGAAATGCTCCCGTATATGTCACTCACAATTAAACAACAGCCACGTCTGTCTCTGCCATGTCTTCCCTGAATGCCTCAGTCACTTTTCCTTTCTCATTTTTCCAGGATGTCTTCCAAGCGACCAGCCTCTCCATATGGGGGAACAGATGGAGAGGTAGTCATGGCGACGAGCAGACAGCGATTGGAGGATGAAGAGGTTGACGGACATGCTGTCATTCACTTGCCCCTGAGTTCGTACTGCAGCAAAGTGTCCCCGCGATCTCCGCGGCTGCTCGACAGCCCCCCATCACTACACGCAAACATGGTAGGTCTCTACGCTCATACGATTGGATGAGGTCAGCCCCTCCCACTTGGTTAACGTTCATTTGACTAACTCCTCCTTCTAAGAATAAGCGCCTCCCACTCTCTCTCTCACTTTCACTTTTGGCTTGGAAATGCCCGTCACGCTCCGATGATGTCACGGGCAGATGCGAGACAGGTCGTCTTTTTAAATGTGGCCAAAATGACTCATAAGCTTGGCTGTTCATGTGTCATTTTGGAGTGTGAGTTCATAATGGGTCAATGTAGTCATAAAGGATATAAACTGTATCACACATTTAAAGGAATAAGATGAAATATAAGCACGATGGACCCTGTGACACCAAAGCGCCGTCCTCACGTTAACACGCACCTGAGCTCTAGTATCTCTTCAGTGACCTTTCGCCCGACTCAGCTATCTCTTCCTCTCGATAAACACAGGCTTCAAGAATCAATTTGGCTGTAAAACAATGAATCAGTACTTAAGGAACTTAACGGTAAGCTAATTCTGCAATTAACTGTGATTACAGGGTATGCTGGACTCTGCCGTTTTGGAACCGTTTCCCACAATAAACCAAAGTCCTCCAACTTTCTCACTCAAGCGTCTCATTCATTCTCACTTTATACAGTCAGCTTGGAGCGTGGTGTGTTTATGACTGTGGGTGCTCTCTTTTAGAGTCGCTTGCTGTTAAACTACTATATATTTAGGGATAAAAAGGTGCTACATTTTTACCTTTTAGGAAGGTGCATATTAGTGCCTATGCCCCATTTAAAAATGTTTTTTTTTTTTCAATGATACCCTAAGATACTTCTTTCACTATAAAGAGCCTTTTATTCAATGGATATTAAAGGCTCTTTATGGAACCAGATGCCAATGAAGAGCCTTTATTTTCAAGTGCATATGGAAAGGTAAAGCACAAACATGTGCAGTGAGTTTATATTTGACACAGATTTGCATTTGGCTGTTGTTGATGATGTTAGTTCAGTAATAAAAATAATAAAGCTGCACATGAAACCAAACGCATGTTTATTGTAAAGTGGATTGTTATTCGTATTAATCATAACGTGAATGATTATGTTTCAGCAGCAGTGCAGTGCTTGTAATTGTTGTGTTATCTGAAAGACTAGACTGCTGTCTCTGTCTCTCGCGCTGACATGTCAGACGTGGCATGAAAAAACATGCGCGCTGTATTTGATGTGGATTAATAAAGCGTATCCGTCTCGAGCACGGGCGGATTTTGGGGAAAGCAGGCTGGCATGTGTGAGACATTAAGTTTCCCTGAGCCGATCCGCGCTGACTGGCAGAAGAGTTGAGTGAGAGAGAGATTTACACGAGTGGGGACTCGGAGGGGCTTTGTCACGGCAATTGTATAAAGTGATAGGGAAGTGTAAATCGACTCGGCGAGTCCCTGGGTAGCGCGCCGCGGAAGATTACCGCTTTATCTTGTCATTGTAAATTAACACGGCAGCGGCGCACACGCGCTTCAGACTGCGCTGACCTCTTCATCCTGAGAGAGGGAGAGAGAGAGAGGCGCGTTCGTGATGATGGGGTCAGCGGGGCTGATGCGCGCACAACCCGCTACAATAGAAATCGGTGCGCGTCCCCGGCAGTCTGTAAACTCCTGCCAGTTTTTACAGGCGGGAAGTAGAGGGCTTTGAAATCGAAAGGTGGGAAGAGCTTTACACGCGGGTGATAATAGCGAGGTGTTAATTACTCTCCCTTTTGTCCGGTTAATGAGGAGAGGCATTAAGGGAAGATGTGTGTTTCACGTTAAGATTTGTTCTTAGATGCGTCAAACGCAGCCTTTTTATGTCAAAAACAACAGAATATCCTTTAACCTGACTCCTGTACAGTGTTCATATAACATTGCTTTTGTAAAAATCTGAAATATAATTTTCCCAAACACCATTAAAAGTGAATTACATTTTTATATACTTCCAGCTTAATATATTTTTATTTTAAATACTACTTAATTTATATATTTTATGATTATAATAAAATTAAATTATTTGAGTTTTATTGTCAATCCAAGCCAAGATATTTAAAGAGAGAAACCAACCAAATTTTATAAATTTTTTGAATGTGGAACATTTTGCTTCAGTATTACAAATATTCATTTGCGTTCTTTTTAATTGCTTTCCCCCAAACAAATATAATCTACAAATCGGACAATGCTTTGAAATTGTAGGTCACACAAATCTAATTAATTAAAGTCTTTTTTATCACATAATTACCTCATGTAAATTGAGGGATGAGACAATGCAAGGTGTTTGTAAATCTTCATCTGTTTGTGTGTGCGTGCCCACGGCAGGATCAGGGCTGACAATAGCTCGGTTGAGCCAGGTTTAGAGGTGAGCGGATTGCGAACACACGGTAGAGATCAGCAACACGGGCTTAAGACAACAGACGAGGCGTCAGCACCGCAGGAGAGGAGAGATGTCCAACTCGAGCGTGTGTGTTTCAGCAGCGGGACTCTTGACAGTTTAACTGATAGCAAGCGTAGAGGTTAGTTTCCTAGCGCGTGGTGAACGCGAGCCAGAAAATCACACGCCCGTGCTTTGAGTTAGTTTTATTAGCTAGATGCTACCTGTACCAGTAAAATAACTGGATTTAACTTAGCATATGGAAGCATGAGAGAGAGAAGCAACGAGAGAAATGCTCTGAGGGAAACAGGTTGGAATCCTGCAGAGTACAGGAAAAACAAAAAAAAGAGAGAAGGGAGAAAAAAGGTGGCATTTGGAAGAAAGCTGGCATCTGTGCTGTAGGGAGAAGACGAGAGGAAAAAACTAGAGGGGGAAAGAAGGCATTTTGCTTTCTTGGCAAGAGTTGAAGTGTGTTTAAATGTGCTCCTGTCACACATGAGCTTAAGAGGACAAAAGTTGGTTAATTCTGTCACCATGCTGCAGTGGTTCAGGGATGAAGAGAGGGTCGTGGAGAGAGGCGCAGTTTCAGCCTTTCCACGAAGAATTGACATCTGCACAACTAAAAGCAGAACCGCCCACACCGCGCAGAACGGCACATAAGAAATGCATATAATTACGTATACTCAGCTTTGCACACTTATTCATCCGCGGCGGAAAATCACGCGCTCACACTTAATCGACGGACAAAATAGGGGTACTTAACCTGAATATCAACCCTACTGTAGACTTGTTACTCACTTGCACCTTATATTTAAAGATGGGAGGGGGAAGAAAGCAACACATAAGCCATTAGCTCATCTGCTGGTTCTTCTGTCCGAGACTTAGTGTCACGGGAGAGGACATTAAAAAGCGAAGGAATACAGTTTCCTCACACCTTCTATTGGAATTGTTTTCTAGACATCTCTGGAGAAAGACGCGAGCTGCGGTTTGAAGTATGCAGTGGATTAGATAGATTGGAAGTGACAGGTGTGACCGTGTTTTAAGATGCATGCCACACTAAAGCAGGCAGAGAGAAACGCCTGCCATTCTGCCACACTCTCTCCCACTCTTTCCTTGACTTTCTCTCTCTCTCTCTCTCTCTAGTCCTCCCCTCTTCTTTCGATCTTTCTTCTCTTGTTAGTTCTTTAACAGCTAGATGACAGTTTTGTTTGCGGATGACGGGGTGATCTCGCACCGCTTTGGTCATTTGTGACTACAGAAGTCTCCTAATCCCAGTTCGACCGGCCCGAGTGGAGCTGATGGGGCCGTGAGGGATGAAACGAAGGGGTGTGTCTGGAAAAACGTGCCTTTTTGCAGGCAGATTACAGAAACGTGGGGGAAATCAGTATGCAAGCTGTCATATTTTTTCGTGTATCATAAAAGCCTGTTAAGATCTTTTAAGCTTGCCAGTCATCAGTCTGTTTGTGAATGAGTATCAACGTGAAATGTCTCTCGGTATGCGTTCGTAGCAAGTGAGAGTGTTTCAGTTTAATTAGTCCTACAGTAATTATTATTATCATGATGATGATGATGATGATGGATTGTGACGAGTCAATCTGTGTGATATGTTCAGTGTAACTGGATATATGGAGTGTTTGACAACTGCGTTTATGTACTAGATTTGAATATGATGTTTGTTTATTTGTCTGTTTTGCGTGAAAGAAAGTGATTAATGTTATTACATGGCTATAATTGCCTAAAATAAATTAAATGGCAACATTTAATGTTGAAACGTTTAGTTATTTAATCTTTTACTTAATAAAACAAAAACACTATTTTTTTTAGTTCTGGTATTTTAATAAAAACTACTAATAATCATTATTTTAAAAACTTGTTTCCCTTGCATTTAAACTAATTTGTTTTAAATTATTGCAGATATTTTAAAAAATAAACAGTGTATAATTTTTTCTGAGATTATTTACATATCAAAACATCAAAATAGTACGATATATGGTCATTTAATAATTTGTATAAATGAATAGAAGTAAAACCCATTAATTTTTATTATGTATTTATATTATTTTTATGTTTTCTATAGCACTTAAAATTTTTCTATGTTGGAAAGAATTGTTTTGTTTGCTGGGGCCAAGTAAGATTTACTTTTTGATAAAAATAAAATTGTGTTTGCCACTGTTCTGTCTTGTGAAAGTCTTGTGTAAATCGTGTCGCATTAAGCTTTACTAAATGAACCATCTGCTGCTCTCTGTTCACTCTCTGAGTTAATGATTAAAAACAGATGTCATTATTAAACTCTAAGAGGGTAATAGACCTGCACAGGGAACTTGATCAATTTTGTGAACTTCAGTTTGGACATTTCACTTTTTGTGATGAATAAAGGTGGCACGAAGTAGCTGATGTTGATTGTTGAGGTGTAAATCTGGTCACTGGATACCAAACACGTCAGTGGGATTATGCTGCTGTCTGATTGGCTGTGGCTGCTGTCAGTCACGCGTGTGGTAAGGTAGATAATAGATGTGGATTAACCAAAGATTAACCCTGATTAAAGGAATTGGACTGTTGACCTCGTCTCTAAATACCTGACTTGTTTTGTAATTAAACTTTATAAAGGAGATCCGGAGCTGGGCGATAGTAATGTGGTGTGTGTGATAATTCATCATCATATATCTCCACATCAGACATTTACCCATTTTACAGTGTGTGCATATACTTGCAAAAGCAAAAAACAACAATATTTAAAATTTATAAAGTATAGATAAATAAATAAATATACAAAAATAACATTTACAAAAATGTTTCTCAGGCAGCCTAAAAAAATATGATTTAATTGTTGTTACATCTAAATGAACTGGTTTTATTCAAGTCCAAATGTCATTTAAAATTACTATATTAAGTCACGGCTCAGATTAGTAAGAAATAGCCCCTTAAGTCAACAACTGCACAGTTTCCCTTTTAATAGTGTGCAAGTCAAACTCTGAGCCGCATTACATAAGAAACCATAAGATGAGAACTGTTATATATTTGGACATAAGATCAATGCATGAAACGTCGAAGATGGTGATTGATATCGCAGCTGTCATGTTGGTTAAGAAGAGAAGAAAAATGTGGTTGAAAAACTTGGACGTTCTTGTGTGTTTGGAGCTGATTCAAAGTAGAAAAACTTCCCTTCTCAGAGAAAGAGACGGTTTCTGTGATGGTGAAACGACTGAAACTTTTGCCGCTAATGATTTTGTCTAAAGAGACTTCAGACCGACAGAGGCAAAGAGAGACTTTCTACAGTACAGATGGGCAGATGAGGATGAAAGTCAATCTAAACATGCCTCAACACTCAGGAACAGGACGAAATAATTAGCGAAAGGCCTGTTTGTCGCTTTGTTTAACGCCCTGTCTCTCTCTCTGTTTTTCTGTCAGGATCAGGATGGCAGTAAAGGCCTGGCCCTGAGCCCCTACCCCCAGCACAACTCTTCTACCTCACCCAGTAAGCAGCAGCAGCAGCAGGAGGAGGGGTCCATGCGGCCAGGGAGCGAACCCAGCTCCACTTCAGCTCTGGGCACCCCGGAGAGACGCAAGGGCAGCCTGGCCGACGTGGTCGACACGCTCAAACAGCGCAAGATGGAGGAACTCATCAAGAACGAGCCAGAGGGTGAGTGATGGACAATTTAATACGTGTTTTGAATCACATCTTCAACTTTGCAGCGCATTTTCAAACAGCCTAACAGTGATATAACCTGTTTAGAGCTGAATATGTCATGCTGTCGTCATTGTTTGCAAATTTTGAGTAATACAAAATCATTTAATTTTCCATTTTTATCACAAGCAATATTTGATTAATTGGAAATATATATATATATATATATATATATTTTTTTTTTTTTTTTTTTTTTTTTTTTTTCTAGCATTTTAATTTAAAATTCAAATTAATTTTATGCTATCACAAGCTGCCTTTTGATGGCATGGAAAAATATTTATTTATTAGAATTTTTTTTATTATTATATATTTATTACTTATTTATTATGCACTTTTAATGGTATAGAAAAAATATTTTTAAAAAGTAGTTTTCGATTCATTTAATTAAATATTTATGATATTTTATATTTTTTGTGAATACAATAATTTTATATTAGCGTGAACTGTAAGCATTGTCACAGAGTGTCTTTGATTATAGTGGGAGCTATCTTTGAGCTTTGAGTAGTTGTTGTTCAGAAAAGTTGGAGACCAGCAGGTTTTAGGAGCCTTTGGGCAGCCAATTCTTTTCCTCCAGAACCAGTTTTTCTGTGTTGAAACGGCACATGGAACAGGTCCAGATTAGACATCGGCTTCGAAACCAGCACTGGCACCCTGTCGATGGAAAAAGTTCACTGTATTACATTTTCAGAAGACATTGGCACACGTGTGTCTTATTGTGATGAAATTACAATGTGAAACTGGCTGAAACTGTGAAGGATTTCATGGAGAGCATCTCCCATTCTGTCTGCCTGTCTTTCTCTCCCCGACTCGCTCGCACACACTCATTCTTTCTTCCATCTATCTCCCATCATTCCTGACTAACAAATTCTGCTTAATGAGAGCTGTTGATAAAGTCAGGCCTTTGTTTAAGCAGGCAGGGATCAGCTGTTCGGAGCCATTGTGTGCCACACTTTGCATATTCATTTCAGACTGATTACTGAGAGAACGGCTCTCAGCTCCTTCCACAGGATCTCTCTCTCTCTGTCTCTTACATCACACCACACTCGCTCTGTAATTAGAGGCCAGTTCCTCATGAATAATCAGAACCTGCTCCCTATGTGAATTAGCCAATGTGTGTTGTGTGCAAATACACATGTGAACATACTGACGATGCATGGATGAATATACACAGGTTGAAAGATGTGTATGTATTGTTCTCTTGCAGTGCACACTGAAGGTCTGCCATGTGAAGAATGCAGTCAAACAAAGCTAGCGTTCGCTGTAGAATTTATATACAGCAGGCTTTAGCGTGCTTTGTATCTTGTATGTACGGGTGTGTGGAGGTGTTTTACAACTGTTGCATTACTCCATGCTTTGTTCTAGGCTGAGGTCACACTAGATTTTGCTCCACTGACTTCCATTCATGCTCAACATTTAGCTGTGCATACTAAAGTTAAGCAAATTCACATTTCACAAAGACCTGTAAACCATTTAAACATTACTTTTAATGGCTTGGCTGAGAAAATGTACAAACTTGGTTCTGGAGGTCTGCAGTTTTGTCTAGTGTGATCACTGCTTCACCCTTTGAACCCCTAAAACCCTATGAAGAAACAATTTTCTTGAAGGCAACATTGTCCCAAACTTTTCCTTGTGGAACTGTTAACCACCTTGTTTCAGAACATATTGAGAGTTGAGAGATTTTTAATTTTATTTAACTTTATGCTTTTTTAGCTCTGATTTACTAGCCAAGGCTGCGTTAGGCTTTGTAAATGACAGGCGTTGTTTTTCTGGCATCGATTCTGCTCATTTGTGTGAATATCCTATTCTATGAAACCAAGCAGGATTTTGCTTCATTTACATTCGATTTTAATAGTTACGTCAGAGAAAATCATTACATTGGAGAAAGCCACAAGGTCAAACCAAGAGTCTGGCTGTGAAACTCAACAGCTGTTGTATACAGGACGCCAGGAAAAATGTAAGATGAAATATATAAAGATACTTATAGAACTCTTGAGAACGAGAAAGCAAGCAAGCAAAAGAGTCCATTAGCAGGAGACTACAGTAGCGCATTATCTCTCTACTTTCTGTTCAAATAAAATGTGCAAACAAAAGAAGCCCCGGTCCCTCAAGAAGCATGGACACAGAGGAAAAAGAAGCAGAAAAGAAAAGAGAAAAGAGAGAAATGAAGAGGGGGAGGTGGGCAGTGCATTGAGCCAGGGCTCTCATAGCCTGATAAAAATCCCTTTTCAACTCGCCTGTCCATTGTTTGCTTGTGTACCTCACAAAGACCATTAGCTGCAAACGGCAGGTTATGATGAAAAATTAATGAATGCTTTAATCATTATGAAAGGGCCGTATTATTACCGTTCCCTTTCTCTCTGTCTCTCTTCCCGCCCTCCCTCTCTTTTTCACACGCTGCTTCTAGCCGGATCAATCACACACTCGCATGTATGCGCACAATCATCGAAAGTCGCTCACGCTGGAAACGTAGCCCTGGCTTGTGAAGGGAAAGTAGAAAGGCGGGAGGGAAGGAAATGGGTCAGAAAACAGTAAGAGAAAAGCAAGAGGGGGCCGTTTGCGTCTCGCTGCCCGTGTGAAAGCGGGAGTGTGTTAGTCAGCGTGTTAGCCAGCCGTTTGCTCACCTGTCCCCCCTCGCTGCTCCACTTCCCCTCAGATAAACAGCCCCAGCTGAGTCGTTTGTTAGGAACAGATACCAGCCGAACTTATACTGGGTCAGGCAGCAAGGTGTGTGTGCGTGTTTGACCAAGAGCAGAGCATTTGGCCTTTATAAACGAGCGTCCGAGTCTGTCCCTAATCGACCGGCCTCAGTGATACAGCACATCTAGACACAGTTTCCTTATGTACCCGTTACTGCACAAACACATTTTTGCATTGCTGCAGGTTGGAAAAAAAAACTTTCGTCGACTGAAATGAATGGTTAGTACCAATACACAGCAGGGTGGCATTAAATAATTGTATAAATAGAAGTGTTTTGTTGTTGTTGTTGTTGCTTTACACAATGTTTGCTAAATTAACCAAAACAAAAAAAAAATTACAATATGCCATGTGTATTTATCTATTGATTTATTGCCACGAAACGGTCAAATGTCATGCAATTGACCCATATATCTGTCTATCATGTATCTTTTTTCCATTTCATGCTTCTTCTACTCATTTCTCTGTGTGTGGTGTGTCAGGCGGCAGCGTGCTGGAGTGTGTGTGTGTGTTATTAGCTTTAGTAATGGAAAGAGGGCAGGAGGGCTGTCAGGGGTTCAGAGGGAGCACAGTGTCTCTCTCAGGAGTCTGGATAGCAAACATACACACACACACAGAGAACGAGAGCACTTCCTGTGTCATCCATCCACACACAAACCCACTCTTAAAGACTGAGCGCAATCAGACAGCTATATTGCAAATGAACTTCATCCTCATCATGAACTACTCCATATCTTTGAGAAGCCTTCTTCTTTGATGGTATGATCACGCTCCTCCTCCTCTCCTCTCTCTGTGGAGGAGATGTAGTCCTCACTAGTGCTTGGCAGTCTGTGTTATGTGGGGCACAGATGTTCAGGGTCTCCTGAGTGTCCACGTGTGTGTGTGTGTACGAGTGTATGTGTTTGTCAGCCTTGGCGCTGGGCTGAGCTTGATTCATGGTCAGGGCCAAGCTTTGGTTCCCTGAGCACTGAACCTTTCACACACACACACACACACACACAGCTCTCAAGCTGAGCATACGTCACACAGCCCTTTACAGACAATGGTCTCATTCACCTTCTTGTGCCTCTCTTCAAATCTCCCCACCTTGTGTGCTTTTACACACAAAACAGATCACTCCACTTATCACTAACTCTCATCCCATAAAGTTATTTTTGTCATATCAGCCAATGTCGGGTAAATTAAGAACAATTTCCAGTCATAAAAACTGGTATAGACTGTGAGACTTTTTGCTGTATGCATTTTTGTATATGTGTGTAGTAATGAAATTATATTTGACATTATTTTATTATCCAATATTTATCTCTCCATCACTACTATAATAAAAAATTAAAAACTAAAACTAAAAACAGTGTAAAATAACTGTCAAATATATATATATATTTAAACTATTATTTTCTATATACACACATATGTGTGTGTGTGTGTGTGTGTGTCAGATCATGGACCACAAAACCAGGGTCATATGTGCAATAGATAGATATATATTAGTATGATTGATTCCTCATATTTAGTTTTTTTGGTGGCTTAATGAGTAGAATATTCTGCATATACATGACGAATGTTCATTTTGGACCCTACTCTCAGCTTTATTTCCCCCTTTAAGTTGCCTTTAAAGTTCTCCTCCTCAGATACTGTTAGATGCCACGCAGCCCTCTTAAAGTAACAGCGTGGTCTTGTTTACGAGTGTTGGCCCCCTCGCACCGGATGGCCATGGAGTGAGCCGAGATTGATGGTTCAATTTAGACTTGACTAATTGAGTCCTTCTCCTTGCTTCTCTCTCTGTGGGATGCTCCGGCTTCAAAGCCCATCCTAGGGTCAGCTGCTGCCCGGATGCCTCTATTATCTCACGCTGCCTCAGCCGGTCTGGGGTCAGACTGGAGGTGGCTTTTAATGCGCAGTGGGCCGTAAGTTGTGCGACTGCATGGTTTTATAGCATGACACTGAACTGTAGGGCACGTCGAATGGTGCTCTAAGATCAGAGCAAAGCTGCACCGCACACACAGTCACACAGAGAGCGTATGTCTTTTGTAAGACGTGCGTGAGGGGGGTGTTCGGAGGCACTGGGGCATTTTATAAGACAGCACTTAGGCCCTGTCATTGTTAGCCGAGGGCTCACGCATCCGTACCCCTCAATGAGAAAGAATAAGAAGGGCGGATACACTCTTCCACGAAGACGAAAGGGGTAGAAGAGCTCTGAAGCAGTTCAGCAGAGGATCTCTGTCTAGATCTCCCCGGGGTCTGCTAATCCGCTATACGACTGCTGCTGCTGAGTGCTTTTACACACACACACATAATAAAACTGACCCCAAACACGCAAATGCTGAAGTTAGGTTCTTCAGCAGTTTTTTAGCATGCTGTACCAAGTAAGAAGAAACAGATCGAACCAAAAAAAACCTACCAAAGGACTTCTACATGCAGCTGTACAGAGACAAATTCAGGCACACAGAGTGCGAGGAGGGCACGCTATGAGCGCTGAGAGCGTCTGTGAGCGAAGAGGCAGAGCGTGGGAGAGAGAACAACTTCCATATGCAATTTTCAGCATTTGGTAGTAATTAGTTAGATGTATAAATTAACATTAGGAGGAAGCTTTTCACTGGAGTTGTTTGTCATTATCTTTCCCTCGCGCTCTGAAAAACAAGGGTTTAGTTAGTGGCCGAGGACAGAAGAAGAGAGAATGGAGAGCAACACGAAACAATATATGGATCCGTGGAGGTTATGAAACAGATATTGTTGTCAGAGGTGTAACTTGGAAAAACGTAGTAGCTAATAAATCAGTATACTCCAAAGTGAGATTTCATAATGGCCTCAAAAATGCATCATCAAATTAAGGCCAAAACCATATTTTTTCACATATACTTTATGTCTTACTGTCAGTGACTGTCACATTTTTATATCTGCTAAAGATTTCTAGGACGAAATATCTGAGTCAAAGCTGATATTAATAAGTCTCCTGAGCTTTCACTAAAAAGTTCCTCTGGATAGTTCAGTTAAAAACAATGATGCAATCCAACCTGATAGACAAGCAGACGCCTTCTGAATGAAGTTTCGCTTCTAACTCTGTGTACCGAATCTACTGCAACAAAACACCAGCTATTCTAACTCGCAGCCATTATCACGCTATAGAGATTTTTCTCAGTAGCTCCGTCAGGCTTTACTGGGAAAAGCACAAGATGCCTCCTTTTTTTTCAGAGTAGACGATTGCATGCCTGTTTATTTGTCTCCGGCTGAATCCAAGTCAGTGTACTTTCCTTTGAGGTTGGCAAAACAGCTGAAGACATGAGAGTTAACGGGGCCCTATTGTGAGCGTGCCATTGTTCCAGCATATGAAAGGCACATTCAAGTCAGTTGTATTGAATTGTTTGGGTCTGCCTTTCAGTTTGTATTCTTCTGCTGCCTTGCACAAGACAATCAATAGGGATGAGCCTTCTCACTGGATGGGTGATATTAGAGCTGAATGCCGCTTACTGGATGGGAAAAGCTGTCTGAGGACACACACACACACACACACATTTGGAGCTTTTGGCATAACAGCGCTGTGGTCTCTTTTACTTTAAGTGTGGGCTTCGGATTAGAGACTCGGAGATGGACGTCTTTGTGCATTACTTATGTGTGTGTGCGATTGTGATTGTGTGTCTAAAGTTTTGTTATTGACCTCCTGGTGTGGCATTAAGAAAGGCACAAAAGCCGGAGGTTCATGAATTAGACTGTGGCTCCATAGCAGGGCCATTATAGACCTGACTGTTCCATAGCCACACCATTGTGGCTCAAGACTTGGACAGTTGCACACAGCCGTCATTGACGTGCATGAATTGGAAATGCTCCTGAGCCGTGATGGTTGAATGCAGGGTCTGAACATGAGGAATCCATATATTAGCAGCTCCGATTGCCTGGCTAGATTTAATGATGTGCCTGTGAATTGCATAATATGAATATTACTTATTGAGACGTGTAGATGGTGACTGATTTGGCGAGACATCTAAGAACTTCTGTGTATGCTAACGTGGAGGCAGCCCTTCTGAAAAAAATAATAAAATCAGTTGAAGCAAATAAAGTGAGTTCTCCACCGTTTGTTTAGTTGTTAAACCTATGAAGCTCTCAGACGTTGAGCAGTTGCGTGATTCTTATGCTAATTTGCAGAGCACACCCATATCTATTAACATGCTAATTTTATTTTGTGTGTGTTGGCATTTTTTAAGCTAATGCTAAATAATGGAATACAATATCCCATGAATATTCATCGTAACTTTTATAAAATATCACTCTCCTCTCTCTTTGATCATGCTTTAGTGGATAGAGAGCTTTCTGAATCTCCTACGCGTGAGAGTCCATCACAATGCTTTTCCCCCCTCTCAATCGCACTGGTGACTTTTTGAAACACTGTGTGTGTGATTTCTGTAAAGGGAATCGAGGCAAGAGGAAATATGGCAATAGAAGGCATACGCATATGGTTGAGCCGCTCGGTTTTGGCATGCTGTTGCATTGTGGGTAATTGTGCATCAGTGGTTTTGGTTATTTTGATGTGGCGTTTCACATGGCTAGCAGCAACTCGCAAATCTCTTCTTCATATCCATTACACGCCCTTGTAAATCTAAGTCTAAATCCATTCTCTCCTTTTCTAACACACATACATGGCATCGCTTGAGCCTCAGCAGGGTTAAAAAGGGATATGTAAAGTAAATTACAAAGCAGATTTAGGTGTATTTGCTTGGGTTGGAATAGATTAGAACAAACAGTGGATGTGCACAGGCCAAATGTCAGGGGCCGCGTACACACTCGCTCACCCACATGCAACATGTGCGGCGCGCACACACACTCGCACAAAACTCTTCGGCAAAGGTAAACACACAGAAGTCAGTATGTCTGGACATTTTGCAGTTGAAATTTTAATTCAGGCCAGAAACAAGCATGCAAAGTTATTTGGCTAATGCACTGCAAGTGTACATTTTACACGCAGGTTTCTTTTGGTCAATTTAATTATGTAGAAAACCATTAAGTTCAGCCTTCGGAAATATCATGATTGGAAACCGTAAAGCTCTACAGGATGTTAAGGGTTGAGGTTAGGAGTTAGTAGCTTTTTGTGTAGGCTTTAGTGGTTTAAGAAAAATAGCATGCTGTATATTCAGGCTGCTATAAAGGTTAACAGTTTGGCTAACATTTTCTAAGTAAAAATCTATTCTACCACTACACCTGACAGTAGTTTGCCTTTCAAATTCTTGCTGTTGTGCCTCTTGTGACGATGCATTATAAATATTTAGTATAAATTGCAATACATTTCAACTACCAGAAGCACAGATCTTTTTATCTGTATTGGAAATGCACAGATGAATTGTCGGAAAATAAGTGAGTTTTTATTTCATGTCAAATTTAATGACCAACTAAGACTTAACCCCTGGGGATTGTAAACACAACATACACTCAATTATTGACTCTCCGTCACATACTGCACACCCCCCCACAGCCCCTCCACTTCCTGGTTTTGAGCGAATAGGACTGAGGCTGGTAGTGGACACCAGTGAGTGAATGAAGCTCTACTAGGGGTCTTTGAACACGAGGGGGAAGCTCAGAATTAACCCCAGCAGTCCTGCGGTCAGGCAGCGCACTTTGAAATGAAGCTATCTGTCTCCGCTGAGCAGCCCTAGGTCAGCACCCTTCGGCCTGCCAGAAAAAAGGCCCTTTATTTAAGCCAGATGTTCAGAAACAAGCCAGGCGGATCCCAAACCTCCCTCTTTCCCTTCATGTGTGTCTCTCTTTCTGCCTTGCTTTGCTTTGCTTTTGGACTCCTTCCTATTCCGCCACTGTATTTTTTATTTTATTATATTATTATTATCCCTCCACCCCTTTCCCCGTCCTTTGGTGGCGGAGCACCCAGCTCACTTCTCTAGCCTGGCTGTACGCCCGAGCCTGATCCCCTGCCTGGACGTGGGGAACGCTGGAAGACTGAACAGGTGTTCTCCACTTTTTGATTTCAGTGCATTTGAATTAATCCTGTCAGCTCAGCTGTTAAAACAACTGTCACCCCCAGCTGCTAGTCATTTTAGGCTGGATCTGACACACTCCGCCAGTCTACGGCAGTCGCCGATGACATACACACACTCTCACCGTCTGTTCCCTGGCCCATTGTCACGGCCACAAAGAGTTGTGCACACGCACGTACACATATGCACAAAGGAAACACCTCAGCATAGTTAAAAGTAAAATGAAACTGAATGTTAAAACACTGGTTATAATATGAAGAATTGATTTATGCTTTGGAAGCATTGTTCATATTTAGCTTTGTAATGCAGGTTATATAGCCTGATGAGGTCTTTATCTAGCCATAAACCGTCATAGTGTGCATTATTACTTCACATAGTGCTTCTGATTTGCACCTGGGTGCACAAACACATTTAGATCTATATATGCACGTTTACAAATGTAAATAAATATATTTAATCATTGTCATCTGAATGCTAATGCTCTGCTTCCTATCCCATCTTCACCTTGTTTTCTCACCCTCCTCTCCTCGGAGGTGCTGTGGTTTCAGAGAGTGTTGTTCCTGTCGTTCGTTTGTATCTTTTTCACATTCCGGATTCACATAGCCCTTAGTTAGATACAGGTTACACATTCTGGCAAATACTTCTCACACATTTAAATATCTGTTTACTTCTTTTTAATGCCAAGAGCACAGAAAACGCAGTGGGTTAATTACTGGTGCATGATAAATGGTTGATCGAGGGAGTGTTCTGAAACTTGGGCTGATTAGTTTTGCCGAAACTATGTCGACAGGGAATACATTTGTTTCACAGAAGAAAAAAATTGTCAAAAAAAAATGCTCGTAAGGCTGTTCTCATCTGTGAGAGAGAAAGAGATAGATTAAACAGAGAGCACAACTAAGCGCTCTTGCACAATAGAATGTATAGTTCGTCATGTGTTTGGTATATTTGCTTACAGGCTTGTGACGTTTTGGGGACTTTGAACCTCGGTGTGCACACAGCAGCAAGAGAACAGAGGGAGGCCATGGGTTTAGCCCCCACTCCTTTGTTGTTTCTGCACAGATAAACCTCTCCATAGCTCTTTTTTGTGCATTACAGTAGATTTTGTGTCTCCTGTATGCTCAAGCGTTTCTTTCTTTGTTGTTTTTGTAACTTATACTGAATATTCAGCAATCTGTAATATTCCTCTTAAATTAAGTCTCAAATAATGTGAGAAATACACAATCTATATATATATATATATATACACACAAACACACTATTTCTTAAAAACTGTAATATTGTTCATTTGATTTTCTTTTTATTATTAGTACTATTTTATTATTACTATTATTACTATTTTATTTTTATTTATTATATATTTTTAATTTTTTCCATCTTAGTATATTTTAAAAATGGAATCTGTGATGGCAAAGCTGAATTTTCAACAGTTTCTCAATTTCTTCATCGCTGTCCTTCAAATATAAGACAAATTTATTATATTTATCATTGTTAATTGATGCGTTTAATGCATTTTATTTTGTTCAGATCAAAAAATCTGAATTTATGTGCAATAAAAATATTTGCAGCATTATAAATACCTTTATTGCAATTTTTATCATCTATCTAATGCATCATTGCTTACTATAATAGTCAGGCATTGAAAAATTTACCTTTTTTCAATAGCTAATGCTTTTAATTATTCAAAAAAAATTTTAGTATATATATATGTTTAACAAAGAAAAATATCCCAGTACCCCCAGGGTGGGAGTTTCTGCAATAAATTTGTTTCTGTTTGAGCACTACACTTGAGTACATTTAGTTTCTTCTAACAGATGGGATAGTGTGCATATTTGTAACTGTATTTGAGGACCTCTAAAGTACCGCGTTCCAGTGCATTTAATATGTTAACATTATTATGAATGTACTGTACAGTCCAGCACAGTATGTGTTTAAATAAATGAATTAAGATGAAACAGACCGCTTTGTGCCGTCCCGTACCCCTGCTGGTGTCTAACCAATGGAAATATAGCTTGTAAGTGGGGCATTATTCCCATGACCAACCTTATCAAGCAATCAAAGTTTGAACTTGAAAGCATGTGAATTTATCGCCGTCCCCCACCCTGTCCACCTCCCCTCTTCCTGTCCTACAGATGAAGAGAAAGAAGGAATCGAGTCGAGGGATGTGCAGGGGTCTGGCTGGCTTTGGCCAGGCATGGCCAGCTTTTTAGGAGCTGTTAACAATCACCTAATGGCTCTCACATGGCTACCAGTATCTGGGAGCAATGGAGCCCACACAATACTGGCCATTCTTACAGCGAGAGCATTTTAACCTCCCCAGGCACACAGAGACAACAGCAACGATTAAATCCAGTGTAAATGCGGAGTGCGTTGGGGAAAAACATGCCTTTAGATTCCCAACTTCCTGTTTGCAGATCCATTTTTCCAGGCCGTTTTGCTTATTGAGAAGTATGTGTCCATGCCTCATCAGAAATAAAGGCTGTTTGTGAATACTTGACAAATTCAAAAATGGAAAAACAATGTGAAAACAAGAGGAAGTGAATTGTAATATGGGTAATAACTGTTTTCATCTGCCAGGGGCAGTTTGTTATGACAAGAGGTTAAAATGGAGACTTTTGAGTGGGTCTGCTTTGTATGTGTGTTTATTTGCCTCCAAAATGCAAAGCAGCATTATCATGTCAGCATAGTCTGCCCGTGTGTATGACAGGCCTGTGACAGCTGCTTTCTGAAAGCCACAGTACACTTCAACGTGACATACAGCAATTGTGATTTTAACAGACACCGCGGCCTCTGTCTTGCGCTTTGACAAATTTTCTATATTTATTTTGTTACTTATTTGTTTGTGTTCAACCGTGCGTGGCAATACGTTTCATTCTGTGTGATGTCGACTTTGCAAGAGCAAGTGTTTGCAACCGTATGTGTGTGCCTGTTGCCTCAGTCCAAAGGTCTTTTTTTCATTTCTGCTGTCCCGCAGTTAATGCATCAGAGACTCGGACGAACACGTTGTATTCTTTTGTTGTCATTTTAAAGTGATGTAATGAAAGCGGGTGGCGGCAGGGCCCCGGGGCTATGACAGCTCTCTGCTGACTGGGCTGCTCGCGAGACGCGCTGAAGAGGGGTTATTGCCACGAGACAGATTGAAAGTGTCATTTTCCATTATAGAGCACACGGAGGAAGCACAAATATGCCCTGGCCTACTTTAACAGGATGCCTTTGACAAGAGAAATGTGTGTGCTTGGAGGAGAGGGGAGCCCTGAGCACAGCTTAACCCTTTCTTCTGACACCGCAGCACAAGACATTTAGCAGATGTGCCACTAATATTGGAACAACACCTTTAATTATGCATTACTTTGTCTTTATTCAGTTGAACATTGAAAGTGTCTGTTTAAATTAGCATACATTTAAATATGTCCACAGTTCAATACTATATTTTAGACCAAAGTGTCTTCAAACATCATATGTAATTCTTTTCTTTTACTGTAGCTTTGAAGTTTGTTTCGAGATGTCATCTTGTTCAGAGAAATTCACTTAGCTTGTGATTGCTTGCCGCATATGGAAAATCAAAAAGCTTATTTTATCAATGTATGCGTGCATGTTAATTAATGTGTACATGTATGTAAAGTGGCATATATCTGTGCGCGCTTGTGTGTATGCGTATCAGTAGCGTGGCTGATACTCAGATGTACGGCAGCCAGATTTGAAGTCTTGGACGTCCTCAGAGAACGTCTTAATTTTCTCAGACTTTCTCACACGTCGTGATGGTTTTGCTCACATTCTTCTTCACAATGTCATGCCCTCCACGCAGTTATTTCAATCTGGCAGTGTAAATTTGGCACCGCGTGAGAGGTGCCAGAATAAATTTGGCGGGAGTTTTGGTTCAAATCAAATTGGACATAAGCACCCACAACACCATCTGTCAGAGAAGGATTGCAGATATGTGAAGGGCACAATTCCGTCAGAGATAAACGACTTTTTCAATTTGTAAATCTCACCCTGCAACTTTAGTTGGGAATTATTTTCTATTAATTTCTGGAAAATTGATTTACCGTCATCTAAGTGAGGACTGGAGCTGAAGAGCACACTTTGCAGCACTCGTGGGACTTGGTTTGTATCATACTGCGGAACATACTGTCAATGTAGTTCACACTCAGGCTTTCCACAAACGTTCAATGACAAATTGTTCATAAAAAACTATTTTTATGCTCAGTACATCTGTTTGTGTGCAGTATAAATGGTTTTGCAAACAATTTGATTAAAGACTTATGTTTTGATTGTGATCAGTTCAAAAGAGGGCTAACTATATATAGTTCTGTTTACCCATGATGTCAAAATGTCTTTTTTTACTGTACAAAAAAAAAAAAACAGTACAGACGGAGAACAAACCAGCCAAGGTGTTTTTCTTTTTATATTTTGTATTAGAAAATTGTCCCGGTTGCCCTGGTGACTGCTTTGAATGTAAAGGGTGTTTAACATCCTGACCTTTAGCTTCAGCTTTGCTCTTTCCGCTGACTCCACACACTTTACACGTTACGACTTTGCACAAAATCTCACCTTATCTCACTCCATCGCGCTCTGTCCCTCCAGTTTCTCTTTTTTTCTTATTGCTTGTGTCACCTCTCTGAGACGGGAACGTTTTTTTAACGAAACGAAGAAAGAACACATTCTGTGTGTGTGAATGTTTGTACAGAGTGTTGCTAAGCATTGCCTTTTCCTCCATCAGCACACATAATTGGGACTTTTAGCTTGAATGGCGGCTTTTGATGAGAGATTTGGTCCGATGTTTTTTTGTTTTTTTTTCTTTTCTTTTTTTTTTCTTCTTGCTCCGTGCATTTCTAAACTCACAGTCTTGCAGTGTCTGCCGCTCCGGGAGAAAACACGAGCGAGCGCCGATGTTTGAACGTCCTTTAGAAAGAATTTTCAACATGGTCTCTGGGCAAATAACAGCCGTACATAAATTGATCATCAAGGGTGATTATAATCATCTTTTCATTTGACAGGGGAATTCAGGAGCAGAGTTTGCAGAGCATGTTTGCTTCTGAATCGAACTTTTGCCATTCGCTTTTTAAAATCTCATGAACTTTTTTTTTTTTAAGCGCCCTAAATGAGTACTGATCTGCACAGCATTGATTGATTACAGTGTTTTAGCCACAAAGGCAGTAATTAATTACTAGTTTCTTGACTGAAATCCATCTGTGGGTGTTTGTATTCACTCCTCAGAAAGATCTAAGATCGCAGCTGGACTCCCGTGTGTGCGTCTCTCTAGTTGAACATATATATACGGCGCTGAGCTCAATGTGTGTGACGATCCTTTCTGTCCAACCTTAGATAAACTTGCTGGGTGCTTGTATAATTGGTTATTCAATCCTGACCTCTGTGGTGACTGGGAGCTGCTGCAGCGTGTTGCTTTCTGCCAAGAGCAGTCAATGTGGAGCCTGTTCTGGTGCTGCGTGCTGGGCCAGGCCCGAGCCAGGGCCTTTCCTGTGAGCCCTCCCCACCCGCGTGAAGCTGGCGCTGGGACACTGGCCCTTTTGTTGTCCACCGTGGGCCTGGCTCTCCTTGTCTCATTCCCCCTCCGTCTCCCCGCTTTTCTCCACTCCTCCAAAACCAACCCCCCGCCCCCTCTTTCTTTTCCGAACAAAACATCTCATTGGCTTTGCAAATATGAGATAATTGGAAAAATGGAGTTGGCCGGGCTGAGTCAGAGCGTTTTGGGCAAA
This sequence comes from Enteromius treurensis, assembly GCA_032275025.1. NCBI lineage: Eukaryota > Metazoa > Chordata > Actinopteri > Cypriniformes > Cyprinidae > Enteromius > Enteromius treurensis. The sequence goes on along the minus strand of JAUCMU010000080.1, from coordinate 8,544,427 downwards.
AAATAGCATTGCAATGGTGAGGCATAGAGAAACAGAGAGTGAGTGATGAAACTGTTTGTGAAGTACGGAGCCCGGGCCGCCCTAAGTTGGATTGTGGTGTGTGAAGAAGGAAAGTGCGCTCGGTGGTGGCACATCTTGAGCGGTTCTTCCACGCTTTTGGGCCAGGTGGCCGGACATCTTGGCTACGGCTCTGCCCAGCTGCTGGAGTCCTCTGGAGCCAATGAACTTTAATAATGCCCCATAATTCACCTATTATTGTCAGATTAACTTCTCCTCTCCCATGCTGGCATGGCTGGTGTGGTGGTTGGTGAGTTTGTGATCTCATATTCAGTTTACAGATGAGTGTGTGCTACTGACGTGCTTGTTTGTCAGATATGTCTGCCGAACATCCTGTTCTAGACACAACCAGAGACATATGACTAGGGATGGATCAGGATGGCTGCCGGGTCCAAGGGTTTTCCCAAAATAAACATTGTTTTATTTTAAATATGAATCGCAGCTTTCTTTTTAAAATTACAAATATTTTATTAACGCTATTAGTATTATTTATTAGAATTTTTCCAACCGCGCAATTTTTTTAATAGCTGAACACAATTTGTGATTTCATGCATTAAAGCTAACATACTCTTTCAATCAAGTTTTGTCTAATTGAAATACGTCTTGGCACCCTCGCTCCTTCTCTCATACACACCCTTGCTGTGTGTTTTTCCAAGAGTCACACTGTTCTCTTTCCGTTGTTTTCCCCCTTTAGGCAATGCTGGTCCCACCAAAAATGTGCTCCCCACCTCGTAAGGGCGCATACGTAGGGTTCCACCCAGCTGCCACAAACAAGACCCCTTTACACTAATGCATACAAGCTGTGCTGTCGTATTGGGAATATACTAATGGAAGCAGTCCCAAAGTTTCTGCCCTCTCTCACTTTTTTCTCTCTGTAACCCATTCACATAGCAAATACTGGATTAAAACCTGCAGTTAATATGTTTGTCTTTATGGATCATTTCTGACACTTCTGAAACTTTCAAGGTGAGATTGGTGGAGTATTTTTTTAAGGAAGAGCCTAAATGCATTCAGTTTCATTGCTAGGTATAAAAAACAAATGAGATCTTATTTGTGATTTTCAGTACACTGTATTCAAATACAAGTCTTTATTATCAGGATACATGCATGATATAAAGTAACAGGTAAGAGACGATTCTAGCAGTTTTTTGAATTCCAGCATATGTTGAAGCATCATATTTTGTATTGACAAAACTAAAAGCAACATCACAGGCTGAAGTGAGAAGCGCTTCTATCAAAGGGCACCGCAACAATCCTTTTCTTCCCAAACCACGAGATCAAGACAGGGGAGCTGCCATGAAAGACAGATACATCAGCATATCTGCTTCCTTCTCCGTCCATTTTGCAGTAAACGATTGTGCAGATCCCCGCTGCGGGCTGTCACATAAAAGAGGGCTTTCTATTTTTATTAATAGTTAAAGTGAAGGAGCTGTCAGCAGGGACAATAGCGGCCATGTTAATAAATAAAAATAATAACTATTACAGTGCTGTGGTGAGAGAGGGAGAAAGGGACGTACTCAGACAGAAAGAGAGAGAGAGAGAGAGAGCAGGCAGGGGGGATAGACGGAGTGGCCATTTGTTGAAACCTTTCGCTTGTCAAAGCTCTCGGGCTTAAAAGCCTCTGTCATTGTTACGCACAGATGCCAGAATAGAGGAGAGAGAGAGAGACGAGGGCTAATAACACCTGTTGGGGTGACAGTGAGACAGCTGTCAGTAGAAACTGCAGCAGTGAAGGTGATTTGCTGAACGGTGAGGGAGTGTGTCCAGAAACCAAAGGCTGTGTGTGTTGCAGGCCTGAAACGGTCAAACTTTGAAGTCCAGAGGCGAGAGCAGGAACGCAGAGGATATTCAGAAATACTCCAGAGACAAGAATGCGATAAACTTGAAATTGCAGACATGCCACTGAGGAAGTTTTACCACTAATGAGACATTAAATATTTGGCAAGTTTTCTTGTATTTGGCAAGTCTTTGAGTGTAAGTGTGTGCCGCCCACCTGGGGCCTGTACAGTCTATCAGTCGCAAAGACACAGGTTAGTGCTCAGTGTTTTAACTCCAGCTGAATAGGTAATGGTGCCACCTGGTGTTTTTACTTTGGTGGAGAAGTGTTTAAGTGTGTGTGTGTTTGATTTTGAGGATGTGCGTTTTCATACTCTGAAGACTTTAGCGATTAAGATTTAAATGAGATGTTTTTAAAGACACGATTTATCATAAAAATCATGAAGCGTCGAACCTTTTGACCTTCAGTTGCAAGCATCATGCTTTACTATTTGAGGTACAGGATGAATAAAAAAAAAAAAGACAGGAAATGGAAAGGAAAAGTAAAAGGAAATCATAACTGAAAGTAGATTTTGTGTGTTTGTGTGTGTAGTTATGAAGCTTTTGAAAACGTGAATTTTTATATTGGGAAGTGTTTAGTGATTAAAATTTTAATTAAGCCTGGATACAAGATGATTTCAAAGTATGGTTATGACATATAATGATATGTAGAACTGAACTGAATTATTTAAGCTACAAAATGAAGAATAATAAAAATAAATTAATTCAGATTTAAATAAAGCTGTAACTAAATGTAAAGTAGTTTGTCAAACAATTAATTTGAAATTAAGTAATCACATACGAAATATGTTTTTGTTTGCATAATATATGAGTTTGTTCTGTTTATATTTATCATGTATGTCTAATTACACTCATACAGCACATATTTTGAAAATATTTACATGTATTTCATATAATTTATATGATAAATAAATACATTTAATTCAAAAACATGTTTTTTCAGAAATATATATATATATATATATATATATATACATTTATATATATATGCATTTGTGTTTATTCATATTTACATTATAAATATACACAGCACACATATATATGTAAACAAAAATTATTGATTAATCATTTGACAGCTGTATTTTTGCATTTGTAGATGTTTAATATTCCAAAGGTTTCATGATTAAAATTCAGTATAAATAAGTTTTAAGGTTATTTTTCAAACACGATTAATCATTTATCCCATGACCTTACCATTGCTTTACTATTTGAGCAACAGGATGTTGAATGACAAAAAGGATAAAAATGAATCATAAAGGAAAAGGAAATCACAACTGTATTTAAAGTTGTGTGTGTCATCTCTCAACCTGCTAAAATACCGACTGCTGTCATTTACCACAAATACACACCTAGTGTTTCTCTTTTACTCTTTGTGTCTCTGTCTTCCTCTCATTTTGTTTCATATCGCAGTTAATTGTTGTGATGGTGATGCTGGTACGTGTGTGTGTGTGTTAGAGAGGTATACAGAGGGGGTGTTGAGAGTTGTTGTAATTTTCCTCTCTCTCTCTTGTTTGAGACGTCCGTCCTTGGCAGGTTAGTAATTAGCGTGTGGGGTGGAGGGGTTAGCGGGTCCGCGGGGTGTATTAGAAAAACAAAGCGCACAGCCTCGATAATGTGTCCATTGTACCCGGTGCATTAAGAGCCTCTTTGTGTTAGCTGGAGCATAGGGCTAATGATTGGCTAACAGCAGGTGAGGAAGCTGCTCAACTCTCTCTCTCTCTCTCTCTCTGTCTTTCTCTCTCCTTCTCTCTCTCCATCCTCTCTTCCTCCTGCCCTACTGTTGGTGCCATTAGAGAGACAGGCCTTTATTACAGCAAATGGACTTTAAATGAGCTATATTGTGATGTTGCCTGCCTGTGGTAATTCTCTCTCTCTCTTTCTTTCTCTCTCTCTCTCTCTCTGTCTGTCTCCCCTCCAGAGGCCCCCAGTATTGAGAGGCTGTTGTCTAAGGACTGGAAGGACAAGCTATTGGCCATGGGTTCTGGCAACTTTGGAGAGATCAAAGGTAAAACAAAAGACTGTGTCTTCATGTGAGCTCAGAGTGTATGCATGTTGCGTTGGATGGTTGATATACCTGTTGTGGGTTTTTTTTGTGGTACGAAACCAAAGTATTCGCTGTTTCCATTGGCAGTTGTGTCAGAAGAGCTGGTTTTGCAGTTCTAGATTGGGATAATCACAGTTATAATTGTACGTATCAAATGTCACCTTAGACATCTTCAAGCGTACCAAGAGCTCAGGTATGCTAATCCACCTAGCGCTAGCCTCTTCGCCGGCCCCGGTTAATGATCTGCCGGTATGACTTGCTAAGCAACAGCCTCGCTCATGTTAGCACGGTTAATGATACATCCTGTTAGGTCACTCAGCCGTAGCGAGAACACACTCCACTGTCACTTTAACAAGCCTCCATACACCTTCCTCGCGCTACCGGCGTGTTCGCGAGGCTAACTCGGGAGTAAATGTACTTCATTAAGCGACTCAGAAATATTTAATCAAACGAAGCTTGTTCTCGCTCCTGGAGCAGAAAAGGGAGTGCCATTGATCAAGCCGTTGGTGCAGTAACCCTACTGTGTTGACATTTCAGTAAGAGAGCATCCCCGCCACGACCACCGACGACTAGCGGTTGGAAAGGGCCCTCGTCACTGTCCGCTCTCTGTGTGTGAATACCCTTTAAGATCAGAAATGGACACACAAATATATACAAACATAGTAGGTCGTTTTAAATTAGGTGCTGAAAGCATTTAATAGTACACATAAAATGTACTGATTGCAAACAAGAAGAGGGATGGCTGACATTTTTAACTAATTAGAAACAATGAATCATTTTGTACTGTATGTTGACATTTGGCTTTGGTGAGGTGTCTGTGGGAATGGGTTTTTGGCGAAATGGTGGAAGTTAGCAAAACATAGCAAATTCTTTACAAGCTATTTTGCCATAAGCAGGAATTTTCCATGAAATTAAATCAAGGTTGATAACATATAAAAGGGTTTTTCACAGTGATAGCCATAGAGGAATTATTTGGAGCCATTTTAATTGTGTTTTTCTAGTATTAAGAACGTTTTTGTCCATGATACACTATACATGACAATACGGAACCATTATGTGTGGATGGGTGCTGGATAGTGACATGGTGATATAGAAATATATCAAGTATTTTTGCACAGCTGAAGCACCGTATTGACCAGCGTTCAGAACTAGATCTATGCATTTAATGCACAGATGCATTGTACTTTATATGAAGTGATTAAATATATTGTACAGTAAAGAACTGCCTGTGTTAACCACACAGGAGATGATTACAGAGCGAAAGAGACAGAATGGGAGAAGAAAAGATGGAAAGAAAAGTGGTAATGGACAATAAGAGCCTCGGGCTAAGCTCTTTCTCTCCTTCTTTCCCTCATGTAACACAGCACTGTGCTGCTTTAGGGATTTATCTTTTAAGCCCAGTCATTAATTAGCAGTGAGAGCTGCTTGACAGGTATTACATTGTTACAAATTGGTTAATTACTGTGGTTTGTGACATGAGGCAAGGCAGTAAAGGCAGCCTTAGGATGTTTAGAGAGAGAGGAAACCACTTATTGATCCAAAGCTGAACTTTCAGTAGGCGAAGTAAAAAGCCTTCGGTTGTGATTGATGAGGCTGGTGTGTTTTCCTATGTGTGTGTATCAACACCTTCTGTCAACTCTAGACTTAGGGCATCTAGAGTATATTGTGTCAGAGGTCTATTCACATTTTAATGAGTGAATCTTACTGACTGTGCTAGGGATGGACAAAGCTACAAATGCTTCTGGAATAAAGTCGTTGGTACGGAGTCTGAATGACTAGTTGGTAAACCCTGTGTAATAATGGTGGTTTATGGGTATGTCCACCAGCATTGATCAGATGCATTCAATGGGGATGGGGATTTGGTCAAAAACAGTTGGACAGAGGGCAGGGTTTTTTCATAGACAATTTATATAGACAGATATAGACATATTTCTATGTAATGTGATCTAACAACCTTTTTTTCTCCTGGCCAAAAATGAGGAACAAGAAATGAATTATCTTATTTTTATTGTCTGAAAAAATATATATATACATATATATTAGTTGTTTAAGGTTACATTTTAATTTTTTGATAAAATACATATATTTATTAGGATTTGATGTGCAATAATAACTGGAAATTATCTATTATCTACACATTTTTTTGTAGGAAAACAGTGTCAAACAATGCATTATTAGTTGCATAATTGATACTAAGATATAAGTTAGAGGAATACTATGGATGTCAATTGTGACCCAAAACAGCCTGGTTACAAACTTTCTTCAAAATATCTTCCTTTGTGTTTGCCAGAACAAGAAATTCATACAGGTTTGGAACTACTTAATGGTGAGCAAATGATGATTCATTTTTGGGTGAAATATTCCTTTAAGTTTATAATATTTGAGTAAGTATTTAACATCTGAATATTTTAAACACTTTAATTTAAATATAAAAAAAAAACAATGTATGAGCAATAGGGTTGTGGAAAGAAAGTGAAAAAGAAGATTGCTTTGATCCCTCTTTACTCTGCAAAACTCGTCACTTTTCACACATGGCCCTCCCTTGTCCCGGGCCGGCTCAGATACACACCCTCTTGTGAAAGCTCAGTCTGGGAGCTGTAGGTTTATTTTTTCAACTGGCTGTCTGTGACAGTTGCCTTTATTGTGCATTGTTGAGTCTGTGTGTGTGTGTGTGTGTTTGTGAAAGGTTGCAAATGGAGCCTACTCTCACCTTCCTGCCAGGGCAAAGGGTCAGGTCAGCTGTTATGACTCTCTTCTTTCTCTAGCTTTCTTCATCATCTGTTTTTCCCTGGTGAGGAATGTGGCCCCTCAGAAGGTAGAGACCGAGAACAATGGGGGATTGTGGGGCCACGCAGACGTGTGTCTGTGTGTGTGTGTGTTTTAACACAGATATATGACCTCAGACGCACAACTGCACACGCATGAAATCATTAACAGACATGTGCTCATTTGGACATTTGAACGCTTTAGGGGTTTAGCGCACACACAAACACACACATTGTTTGATTGGTGGTAGTCTGGGGTAATACCGCAGTGCAACGACATCCTGTCGAGTGATTTAGTCTTCCCCTCCCGCCGTCTGCTCTGTGGCTGCTCGTATGTCAGAGCGCTCTCAGCTTTAGCCCAGGTCGGAGGTCAGCTCATGCTAAATGTGTAGCGTTGGCAAAGTAAACACCAGGGCGATGGCACATCTCAGGAGGAGCACATCTGGGTACAAGGCTTCCTCGACTAGTTCTTTGACCCTTGGCCTGTGCCCTTTAACCCCCTGCAGGCACCCCGGACAGCCTGGCGGAGAAAGAGCGCCAGCTGATGGGGATGATCACACAGCTCAGCAGTCTCAGAGAGCAGCTACTGGCCGCCCATGAGGAGCAGAAGAAACTGGCCGCTTCGCAGATCGAAAAACAGCGCCAGCAAATGGAGTTAGCCAAACAGCAACAGGACCAGGTTAGCACTTATTCACCGTGTTTGTGCCACGCGTTTCTGATCCTAATAAGTGATTTTTTTTTTTTTTCAATGGGCGACACCAATAACAATATCTAAAGGGCAGGATATTATATATGAAGTAAGTTTTCTGATAACAAATGAAGTTTACACAAATCTAGATATTAAATATTAAAGTTCTAACAAAGTACAATGCGACACGCTTGGTCTTACACACGATGAAATCTCATCAGACACTTCATCAGCTGTGTATTAATCAATTAATCAATAAATGTGTTCTGATAGGCTGTAATTTAGTCGCTTCGAAGAGCATTTTACTGTTAGAAAGGACAGAAAATAATCAATCTGATATTTGAAGCTTAGGTAGAAGACATGTTCTTAACCCCTTACACTCTGGTGCCATTTTGGAGAATTCCCCCTGCATTTTGCCTACCAAATTAAAAAGGGTCCCATACCCACATACAGAGGAGTATTTACAAAAGATTGGTATCATTTTAAAGGAAACCTTTTGAAATTACATAAAACACTGTTGAAATTGATTAAAAGTATTGTATATATTGTCTATGTTATAATAAAGGCAAAAAAAAAAGAGGCGCTTTTTTATTTTTTGTTGTAAACTGAAATTTGAAAGTGTATAATTCAGGTTCTGGGGCCCTC
>JAUCMU010000080.1:8499467-8536292 GCA_032275025.1 Enteromius treurensis | reverse complement strand
AAAGGGTTAAAAATTCAAGGCACAAGTTGAATGTAATTTTGTCCCCTTCGGCGGGTCCGCAGAGTTTAAGAGGTTAAAATTGACTTTTCTCAATTGCTTAAGAAAGCCTTGTATATTAGACTTGTTCCAGGTTCTCTCAACCCTAATAGTACTTGTTTCTCAATTCATTTTTTTGTGTTTTTAAATGTTGTACTGCTTTTATGGCTGCTGTTATTTGAATGGGGATACATTTAAAGACAAAATAGTTTTATAATATTATCTATAATAGTTTATAGTTTGCTGTTAGACGACCAGTAAATTAATCAACTGTTGTGACCTATTCCTCCCTATCATGTCTGATTAGGACACAGTGTTTCTGTGATGAACATTTACATAGTGAACAGTGCTATCAGTAAGTGAGTGAATGTGTGTGTGAAGGAGAGGTATGGGTGTGTAACATACTAACGTTCTCCACTTTGAACCACATTCACAAAGAAACCTTCTGTTCTCTCCATCCCCCTACAAGTGTGTGTGTGTGTGTGTGTAAAATTCAGGTCCCCTCCAGCATGCAGGCAGGAGTCTAAAGGTGTATGCATACAGAAGAGTGTGCTTTAGCTTTGTTGTGTGTATAGTTGCTTCTGGGGAGCTCAGTTTTACAAAAGAAAACAGATCAGTATTAACACATATAACACACCTCTGTACACAAACACACACACATGGCTCCAGGACTGGGTGCCACTCCTTGGTAAATATGTATGAAATACAAAAGCACACCCAAGAGCTTCAAACACCATTCAAACCTGTGACCCCTATCTGCACAAATAGCGTCCTTTCTTGTTGAAAAACATTTTTGACACATCTGACAGTTTGACATGTTCTGTCCACAGATTGCACGACAACAGCAGCAACTTCTGCAGCAACAACACAAAATCAACCTCCTGCAGCAACAGATCCAGGTGAGTCTTCTTAAAGACGTGCATGTCCACTTGAAGACTTGTATACATGTTTTGCGTTTATGCTTTTGAAGAGGTCTGTTTGTGAGATGTCACAATGTGAGTGACTTGTCACCGTGACTGTGGGATTTCATGACAATCAAACGTTGTCCACCAATCAGCAATCACCCCCCCCCCCTCCTTAATCAATCATTAACGAGCATCACCGCTGGTATCCAGAGTCCATGCTCATAGTCCTTTTGAAAAACAATCAAAATGTAGCTACAGAGACAAAAACAAAGCAACATTATGATAGAATACTATACTTTTCATTTTAAGGCAATTCATGATGTATCCTGACAACTTCAGCTGAAAAAAATAATTCAAGATTTAAGACTTTCATTACTTACTTTCATTAAAGAAACTTGCATTATTATAACAGTATATTCAAATTATATAGGGTCATAGCTACCTTTATTATCATTTTATTTAAAAATAGCTTTACATGGAGAATAGCATATGCAGGGCAAGCATTTAAATTTAACTTCCCAAAAGTATTGGATGTCAGCTACTCGCTCTTTGTGTGGTCCACAATGTAGCTGCCTACGAAGAGCAAATCCGTTTAAATCACTTATGAGGTTTCATTTCAGTTAATATGCTGCCTAAAAAGATAGTTGCCTAATAGACAGGCAGCTCAATAAGGTTTGATATAGACATAGCAATCATACAAACTATGATATAAATGAATCTTTAAAAAACTATGAAGGGAATGCCCTAATGGCTGTTAAAAGAGCTTTTAGAAAACTAAACACAGACACTTTTTGATGGGTTTGTCCCAGCTGACTTATACATAGGGCAGAGAGAGACACTGGCCTGCTTTGTGTGTGCAGGTGTGAAGCGAATAAAGGCTTTGTGTGCAAGAGGAGATGAGATGAGTCTAATTTGGTTGATAAAATGAGACTTAGCCTTGAGAGGGACTCCGGCAGTTTTGGCCAGGAAGCCACATCACACTGAGACTATTCACACACACACACATACAGATCACTCTCGTCCGCTGGACCCCTGCCATTCTGTTTTAGTGCCTGACTGTGTGTTTGTGTTGCAGCTGTGTTTGTTTGTGTGTGCATGTTCATACTACACAGCTTAGCCCGAACATGTGTATGTGGGACTTATCTGTGTCTATTTCAAAATCCGCATCAGCTCTTGTCTGTATGTGTGTCAGTAGCAGCTGTGTGTGCGTCAGTCCTCAAAACACGTCCGCTTGGGTTTCTCTAGCCCCGCTCGTCGCTCACAGAAACAAAGCTTCTTTTTCCCATGACTTTGCAACCTTTTCCCAAACAAGCACTTCTCCATTCAGCCCAGTGGAACAATAGTTTCTCACAGTCAACACAGAGGAGGCGGAGGGGGGCAAGAGGAGGAGACCCTTGTTATGGGCCAATCACATATTAGCCCTAAATCACCTCCTTAAAAACACACATTTGACTTGTGTCTAACACACAGGCCGCTAACATACTGTGAGCAAACACTTGCGTCAGAGACAAATATAGCAGTGCTGAACTTTTAGAGTTTAATACAAGATGTTACTGAGGTCAAAAGCCAGATTCCACTTCCAAAAGAAGGAAAATAAGCTTTAAAAGTCAACACGAAAAAAAAGTGAGCCTATTTACCTTTTTAATAAATGTTCCTGGTCTTATTTTTAACAGTATTTTCAGTACATGTAATTGAGAACAAAAACATTTTTCCTTTTGGTAACATTTTTTCTGCAGTCCAACCCTTTTTCTCATCAAATAACTCGGATATGGTTCAGATCTGGGTCACATTAAATAAGCCAAATGTTAACTTTAAATTTAAAACTCCTTGAAGGGTTACTTCTCTGCTGAAATACACACACAGTTAACAACTCTATCCCTCTCAGTGTGGGGCCACTTCTTTAGGCTCTTGGGGGTAATGTGCATACACACTCTTTCATTCGTATTAAAGCTGTGTCTCCACTCAGGACCCCTGACAGTTATCCTACCAGGAACACAGGCTCCTGGATGAAAGAATACACCTGCCGAGAAGCTTGAGGCACACATGCATGAAATGCAGGATACATATAATGCATTTCCATGCTTAACGAGAGGCGTAATGTTGAGAAAGACCTGTGGGCGCTGTAGCTGGGAGCTGCCTACTGGTAGAACCTCCTCCTGAGCGGCGCTGTACTGTAACACTTTCCCGCTGTCTGTTCGCTTTTCTCTCATTAGCAGCTTTCTTTCAGCACACCTCCGCCGGCTCTGCAGGGTGTCGCACTGGTGTTAGAAAATTTCCGCTAGCCAGCACAGGGGCCGAGGTGAGGCTCCTCCGCTGTCAATGTGGCAGTTAACACAAGTATCCAGACCTCCCATGAGGAGCTGTTTACGCTGGCTAATTTGACGTAGAACGTCAGCCATTTGGCACGACGGCACATAGCCGCGGCTAAAGACACAAGCACTGTTGACGCATATTTTTGCTAACTAACTAGTTTAAGTGATCAGACACGGTGGCGACAAACCGGTGGCTGCTTATAAAACACATATTAGAGTCAACCTACATTTCGGGAAGACTAACCTAATAAAGGGCTTCCACGGCAGTAGCTTAAACATGTCAAACACAGCATGATCGCTTCCTAACTCAATCAGACTCATTTGCTGAGCGTCAGTGCCTCCTTGAGATTGTAAATCCTTTTTCCCACGGAATGAGAGTTAAAAAGAAGGTTGAAGAAAAAAAAAGGCAACGGGAGCGTTAGCGCATCAGAGTTAGGCCAGGTCCTGTGCACAGGAGCGGCTAACCCAATTGGCTGTGTAATTGTTTAATTTGTCTCATTACACCTAAATGAATGTAATTGGTGTTTTTCCTGCATGAAGTGGCCGCACTGGTTGTGTGAACCGGGCTTTGTGCAGCACTGCGGATGACGGTGGGGGAGTCTCTCAACACATGTTCCCAATTGATATGAGCTCTCACTTTCTATTACTAAAGACATTTAAGGTGGCATTTAAGCGTTTCTATAGGTAAAGTGTGTCATTTCTGCACAATAATCAGGAAAATAAATAGCAAAATTGCATGTTCATCTTCATCATATATTAGTGGCGTCTCTAAGTTGACCATAAAAAGATTGACCCAGAAGATTTGTGTGCGTGTCTTTGGGTATGTTCAGTTTTCCTGGAAAGAAAACAGCTAGGGAGAGAGTTTGCTAGACAGACATGTCTAACATTCTCATTCAACTCTTATTTGTAAGTAAAGATTCAGGCCACAGGATCAACAAGACATTGAGTGAGAGAGAGAAGGTGAGAGAATGATGAGGGAAATTCAGCCTTAAAAGAAGCCATGCGCAGAAAATTCTCCAAAGTGCTATATGTTCAACAAGGAAGCCAAAAATGGAGGGAAATTAGCAGACACAAAGTGTTATTCGTGTCCATTTCCACCTCTACTTCCTCTCCAAGTGCAGAACAACTGTGTGTTACCTAAGCGACTGGCCCTGAGCAGCATATAACAGCCTAGTGTGTGCCCGTGTATGCGTGTCTTGGTGTGTTTGAGTGTGTGGGGAAGGCTTCTCTCAGCCCGGTGGTTGGCAGCTAATGGGAGCTATTTGAGGAAGGACACACAGGCAGAGGAGCAGATGGGCGCTGCGTTATGCCCACCTACAGCGGGCGGCTGACGCACCTCCTGCACTCACACCTAATGGGGGCCTAATAAAAGGCTGGCTGTGCAGACACAGGCTCGCCACTCAATTTCATTAGCCGCTAATCAGGCAAAGGTGCCCTTGGCTCACGGAAAAGGACCGTTCGCTAGAAAAAAAAAATGAGAGGCATACTTGGAAAAAAAGAATGAAGGGCATGAGTGAGAAAATGGACATGCGTTTGCAATTGGAAAGAGCAGGGTTGTTGTTTTGGTGGGGTTCGAAAATGCCACATTTGTCTGGGAGCCGCGATCAGGCATGGAAGACAGAGATCAAGCATCAGTCATGTGATCTCAATGCAACTCTTTATTGGTCTAGACTTTGATCAGATTCCAACTGTTTATTGATTTACATTTTTTTAGGATATTTTAAAGGATATATATATAAACTATTTTTAATTTCTGATCTGTAATTACACCCTACATAATCCATAAGCAAAGTAAACACTGCCTTCAAGCCAACAATAAGATGAACTACTGTGGAGAACTGTGAAAAGAATTGAGCAGCAAACTTTTGTAAAGCACTGTGAATAATCATGCTAACATTCCTACATGCTCAGGAAACTTTATTGCAAAAAATACTTTCACTTTATAAATTAAAGTCTAGAAGTTTGCCATTCATCTCAAAGCTTGTCAGTTTGGTTAAAATCCTGATGGATTTAAAAAAATGGGAATGAAAGTGAAAAATACTTACACACCCAAAGCTTCGGAAGGAAGTTGCATGGGCCTTGATAACACACCCTAAAGTCAAATCCCACAGTTCTCATGATGTAACACTAACATGAAGGCAAGACAACAGTGACAGCTTCCTTATTCGGCCTTCAGTGTTCAACCAGGTGTATAATAAGCCGAGACATTTAATAAAGAGACTCAGGAAGTATTTCTATATATGCAAAAGCAGACTATCCGCACATGTTTGTTTGAGCATGTGCGCAATTGTGATTGTATCCACCAGGGACAGTCCTTTTTTGTACTGACGCCTGCACCAGACTGGCAGTCATCGGAGGCACTCTGTAAAAGTTAATGGCCTATGCTCACCTCCACGGGGCTAATATTAAGTGCCAGTCTGCAAGTACAGTGAGTGTGTGCTAACGCTGCTATCCAGGCGCAAATTAATTATTAGTTATATGGCTATGTGTCCCCTCTTCAGCGCGAGGTCACTGAGGCCCGCCTTTAATTGCCGGAGCATATGGCTGGAAACAGATTTTAGCGGTGGGACTCGTTCTTAACCACCGTTCTTGCGCACATTCTCAGATGTAAGCCATATTGTCAATGCTGGCAGCTATTGTTTCACTCATTTACTTCTTAGAGCAAATTACTCCCTTATAATAGCTCTACCTTAGAGTTTTTCTCTCCTCCGTGCCAGCAAACCTGTTCACACTGCATATGTTAATTATCTGCACATCTTCATTATGTTCAAAAAGCTTTAGGTTCAAGCTGTGCCGCCTGGCGAGAGGCTCTGACTCAGTTTGGTGCCAACTTTCCACTTTTTCCCTTTCCGTTTGTTTCTTTCAGCATTTTTCTTTTTTGCTCTCTTACTCTCTCTCTCTCTTTTCATATCAGCAATGAAAGTCGCAAAGTTGCCACTCTCTTCTTATCCTCGATGGGTTTATTCCATGTCTTTTTTGCCATCAATTTTTCTTAATGCTGATTAGGCGGGGGTTTAAGGTTCTAGCTTTATGTATCTTTTATGTACATACAAACAGGTATGCATGTTTTATTTATTAATTTTTTCAATCATAGAGCTAGTTTATAGGACCAGTCTACAAGGGCGTTTTTGTCTCATTTGAAATTTATCAGTTGTAAAACCCAATTAACTCTATTTTCAAAAAAAAAAAAAAAAGTTTAGCTTTACAAGTAAGCCATTCTTCCGACCAGAGAGTTCAAGGAGCCGATATGGAATTCCACAGCCAGCTGTTGGCTGATTAATAGAGCTTTACAGAGCTTGCAGCTGGAGTTGACACTTTTGTTGTACGCTTTCTGGAATATTCCACAGTTTTTATGTACGCTAGACAAGAAAGGATACCTTCTTTTAGTGTTTAGATGCAACTGAGTGTTTCCCTAAACTATCACTAGTTTAACAGCAACCCATCCAATCCCTACAGTTGAGGTGCTTTGATCCAGTCCAAGATTATTCTTCTCAAGTCTTGTTTCAGCCCTCTACTTTTAAACATCATGCGTTCCCGGTCCCAGCCAAAGTGAGTGATTCTTTGCAGGTGACGTTAACCATTCAAGGCCTTCAATTTAAATCTCCTTTGGAAGCCACTATAAAGTTTAGTCCAATTGTTCTCTAATTCATGATGCTTGTCAACTGAATGCGTCAAACTGCATAAACTGGCCTGAAAATGTCAATATCAGCCTCACCTACTCTGCGTGGGTAATGCTATTTGCTGCATTGATTGAATAGAGAACAGCATGACGGTGTGTTTGAACGCTTTGAGGAGATCCACGAGCCTCTAATTCCATATGCACCCACACACACACACTTGCTTACATGTCTATGCGTTTAAGAGAAGAGTGTGTGCTTGTAATTTGCCACAAAACACTCCTTGCTCAAAACCACCAGAGAACACAAACGCACACGTGCGCATTGACTAGCACACGCTACTGTGGCCACAGAGCTGCAGCTCGCGGTGAGGAGACACAGGCAGAACCAGAGGAGCATATGTCCAATTACTGTAGGACTGGAAGTTAGAGACGCAATGCAACAATACGCCTGTCGAAATGCAACAATAAAACGCCACTGCATGCCTCCTGATCTGGGAACAGGAGGTCTGCCATTTGTGGTTAACCAAAATAGAGGAATGATTGCACTGTGGTAGGAATTCAAAAACCCTCAGCCTCTGTTCATCTTAACACGCGACTGCTGTGATAAAGCACCTCCTCTGCTCACTTTCATATATACAGTATTGTCACTTTTGGAGCTTTTGTGTTTTTCTCGTCAGTGGAACCATCTGTCCTCTTCTTTTTTTGGGCCTGTGTGTCTCAAGACTCTTCCTTTGCCAAAGTCTCTGGCCTGTGTTTTTTTTTCCTTCTTCCTCCCTTTTTAATCCTGGAAACCTTGTGAAGTGGTGTGGCGAGTTGCCGAGCATGGTCCTCTGCAAAAATGGAGGCCAGCTGTTGCCCGAGCGTGAAGAAGCTCCTTCACATGACAATAATCAAGGGGACCAATTGTCCCAAGAGCCAACACGTCCACACCTCACTTGTCCTCAGGTGACAGTTCCTGGACAAGCACAGTGTTTAAACTCTCCCTGGGAGTAAACTGGCCAGACAAAGGGTTGTCCGCCTTGCAAATGATTCTAGCCAGAAAACATCCATTTAGACAGGAAGTCTAACTGACATGTACATCAGCCAACTACAAGTCGTTCTGCATTCATAAAACATTTAAGTAAAGAGACATGTCAAGTAAGGCATTAGCTGGTCAGAGATCGAACTGTTTTGGCTAGACTCTTTGTTTGTGACCAACATCTTAATTGTTTTTTTTTTTTTTTTTCTATCTCTTCAGCAGGTCCAGGGTCAGTTGCCTCCACTGATGATACCCGTGTTCCCTCCAGATCAGAGAACGCTGGCGGCCGCTGCGGCACAACAAGGATTTCTACTTCCTCCGGGGTTCAACTACAAACCAGGCTGTAGTGAGTATTAAAGCAGCATTTCAGTGATGGGTTGTAAAATGAAGGACTTCAGTCCAGTTTATTGTTCACACGAGAGATTTCAAACCAGATTGCTGAAAGCGGAGTCTTTAACCCAATGTTGGGCAGCATCTCCCTCCTGTCTGGTGTGTTATTAAGATCAGCCAACACCACTGATGCCCGTCATCTCCCGCACATGTCAGACTCTCAGACTAGACAAACTCACTTGCTTTTGTGTCTCTGTATTTCTTGTTCAAAAGTAGGAACAGGAAAAAAAAAAGAAAACTTCCTCTGGGGTTTGTGTTTTGGCCGTAGCAGTCCAACTGTGAAGCAATGTGTTGTTTACCGCGAGAAACGAGGCGGCAAGTGCCAGCAGCGCAGCAGCAGAACGCTCGCACTCTCACGGGGGGGTAGAGTGACCTGCCCCAGGTTTCTTCATATTAACACGGGCGGCCGCCAGAACACGCTTCCAATACGCCTCGCACACGCCTCCGACTCCTCTCCAACTGTACGCGTGCACACACACAACGCATATATTGCACACTCATACACACTCATGAACGTACATCTCCCTTGTGAGACGGACCGGTCCGCATCTCCAGCTCCGCCCACTGCGCTTCACAGTTTCCCAAACAAGTCCCCCCTCCCTCTCCCTCCTCCCGAAGGCCCCCTCTCTCCCAACCATACACCCTCTATTTCAATTACAGCCAGCAGCACCATCAAACCCTGCCCAAAATTTCAATTACGCATGTCATTTAGTTACCATTACACTGCCTCCTCACGAGGGAGGAAGCCGACGTTTGAACCCCTTAAAACCAGAACAGAAAAAAGGGGGATGAAATCCCTCCGGTGGCAAGGTCTGGACTAAGGGGACGCTGGTTCCCACCCATTGCTCCCCGGAGCCAGGCCACGGAGCTCTTCCAGTCGGTCTGAAGATACTGCCTCCTCGCCAACAGCAACATGTTTGCTTTCCTTAGTTTTGCTCTTTTGTTACAGCTGTACCCGAGAGAGACATAAAATAGCTGGAATATTTGTGTTTGTTTAGGGACTGAGAGAAAGACAAGAAAAAAATGACAAAAAGCACACATCTCCCCAGAATACATCCTTGAACCGGGTCCAGGGCAATCTCTAACCTAGCGGATGAGTATTTTAGGGGGGGAGGGAAGGAGTGTATGGGAAAAAAGTTTTGGACCCACTGATAGGAGCGTCTGGTTTATTGCTTACTGAGACAAGCTCTGACTTCCTCTACAAACCCCCTTGTACAGATCCAAAACTGAAGCCTTATGCCTTTCTGCCCAATTAACATGCACTTTAAAACTTAAATGTTTGTTAGAATCAAGCAGAGATGCTGTAATTAAATGTATTAATTAAAACTACCTGCACAGAATGGTGGGATATCGTCAGGGTTGGGGAAAGTTATTTTAAAAGTAATGCATTATAATATTGCGTTACTCCCTAAAAACTTAACTAATTACGTTACTTAGTTACTTTTTATGGAAAGCAATGCATTACATTACTTTTGCATTACTTTTTAAAATGTGGGCAGAACTTGAGTGTTCGTTTTTAATATTAGAAGTTATGTTTATAGCAAATGTATGGTTTGTGTCATATTCTGAGTTTATTTTAATTCGTTTAGATGAAAACTAAATCTGTTTTTTGAGAGTGAGATGAATTATTGCACATTCACCTTTAGTCTAGAACTACTCTGTATTAACACACCAATGCCTCTGTATCTCTGATTTGTCCTAACAATGAGTCAGGAGACTTGTCAGTTAATAAATAAGAAAACAAGTTCTATTACTCTAAAATGAAAAAGTAATGCGTTACTTTACTAGTTACTTGGAAAAAGTAATATTATTACGTAACTTGCATTACCCCCCAACACTGGATATCACAGGCGAAAGGCACGTCAACGCTGGCTTTATAACACACACTCCATAAATCATTGATTCTTTAATAATAACAGAATTATGCTGTCAGTTATCTAGTTTATTTTAAAATCTATTTTAAATCTATTTTAAAATCAGATGCATCTTCTGCCCCTCTTTCTCAGAGTGCCTTTTCCGACCTCTCCTCCCCTTTCCACTAGCATCATTCCATTGTCCGTCACACTTTGAACTCAAAAAGCTGCAGAACATATTGCAGAACACTGAGGGCACACTTGTGGTTTGTCATGTCACAGGCCTTTTCAGCATGATGCTGATAACCCCCCCTGCCTCCTCCAGCCGAACTGGACTGACCTTTACCTCTCGGTCGTGTAATTATAAAGCCCATATCTGCAGGTGGACGCTAATAACTCTCGCTATTCACTCCTCGTGTTCTGATTCATCTCTCCAACGCAGAGGCTCTTGTGCGGGGCCCGAGGAGATGGGGCGCTGACGTTACCTCGTTAATTACCGTCCTCTCCTTATCATGCCTTAGCCTTCAACTGCTATTGTGCTCGGGGTATTAGAGCTGCAGCCACACAATCAGCCTTTCATTAGAATGGAGGGGGGGACTTCACAATGGAGGTCTTTGCCGACAGAAGAGAAAGCAGTGAATCTGTCGCTCCATGGAAGGAGAGGAGAGGGGGATGGTAGTGTAGAAGTGTAGGGAGATGAAAAGGATGGGTGATGTGTAAAAAAAAAAAAAAAAATTCTGAAGATTCTGACATGCCTATAATGCTCTCTTCCTCAGGTGACCCTTACCCTTTACAGCTAATCCCTACGACTATGGCAGCGGCTGCTGCGGCGACCCCTGGCCTCGGCCCTCTTCAACTGCAGGTAACGTCCATCTTGTGGTTTTGTTGGTTTTTGCGTGTTTCTGTGTGTGTGTTCGTCCTTTTGCAGTGGCGACTTTGTGCATTTTTTTTCCCAACCTTTCAAACAAAATCTCTTTTTTCTCCCCTCGGTTTTTTCCCCATTTTTTGTTTTGTGATCCCGATAGAGAACAACAATACCCACTGTTCTCCTCAACTCTTTACCTCATGCCAACTGCAAGTTGCCATAGAAATGGGCCTTTGTGAGGGGCCAGAGGCCAGAGAGAGAATGCCGCACTGCTGGCTCTGGGGTGCTGATATTGTTCACTGTGGAGCGAAGGGTACCATAGAAACTGTTTTTAAGGGGGACAGAGGGACACTGAACAGAGAGCAAACACAAAAAGATATTATGGGCTGTCTGAATAGAGTCAAACCCTAATGCAGCCTCACTGTGCTGCTCTGAAATTAAAAACGCCGTAAACATACATCTCCGTGTCTGTCCTATTTCCTCTTCCTCCCTCTTCCTGGCAGGAGAGAAGAGAGAGGTGAAGAGCATAAATCACACAGATGAGGGGGGGTATAGGTGCACATCTGCTACAACACTGTTGTGTAATAAGATTGTATTCCGACTCACTCTGGACAGGCTTCATGGAACCCCTTGTCACCAGGTTAAGAGCCTGGTTGTTTGAGATACACTAACCTAGGGACCCACAGGGTCCATAACCGGCCCGTCACTATTAGCAAAAATAGATGCACATTAGAGTGAATTTTAACAGGGCTTTGCACATACAAAGATACATGCACACCTGCACATCTGTATCACAGATTAAGCATATGTAAGAGGTATAAATGGCTCTCACACATACGTGCTCGCACCAAAACAGGTGGTATTCCCAGGTGCCCTCTGGATAACAGGTAATAAAACAGGATTTTTTGTTTTTTGTTTTTTTAAACCCTCGCTGTCTGTGCACTCACCCCGCTGTGCTCCGTATGACTGGCTTACTGCGAGAATCTTGTCCCGTCTGATTTTATCTGCTTCAGAGCTTGTCTCCATATGTTCCTTCGTGTTAAGATTCCAAAAATCCCAGATTGAACAGCTTTGTCAGGCGCAATTGGATTTCCCCAGAAAAACAACTGGGGAAAAAAAAAGAAACAACAGCATCCAATGCCACTGTTCTCTCATTTCAGCTTCAAATCTCCCTTGCAACACACACACTCAGAGAGAGAGAGAGATTACGGCTTTGTCACAAAGAAAATGATTTACTATGGCTAACCTAAATACAGATGTCTCAGACTGAAGCGCGTTGGATTTCCTCTGGGACAATCGGCGCGACTGCGCGTCTCATCTTTAGACCCCCCAACACGATGAGAGGCCCAAAATATTTGCTTTGGTCACTTCACGAGCCGTAGTGCAGTGGTTCATGCACTTAACCCAATGAGATCACACTTTCAGTACGGGTATGAATATGTCTTGCAAGACCAGAAATGCTACAATAATATTTATATTTGCGTTTATGCATTTGACAGACATAGCGTTTAAGATTCTAGCAGTTTGCATTTCCTGGGAATCAAACTCATCATACCGTTTGAGCTAGACCAATGCTTGATTAGAATTTTTAGTGCAGTCATTTAACTTAACTTAAATTTTATTACGTTGTAATTTGCATCTTGCGTCCTACGTAGTGTGAATTTTGAGTATTTAGAAAAATTCTCTTTAAGATATATGTTTTAACACACCTGCATTTGCCAGATGAACAAAGTCACATCTGTGTGAGACTGCTCACCTACGCTATGAGCAAGACCTTTAACTGTGTGTGTGTGTCAGAGTGAGAGGGAGTCATTGTGCCAGGGGTAACTATCTTCAAGGTGTCTGCCATTAGTCACTGCAGCGGTCTTTAAAACCGGGCCACAAAACCACTTTTCACAACTGCGTCTACAGTTCACACTGGCCTAATATTCTATTAACAGCTAAATTAACCTGCGTAACCCACCAAACCACACATATGTACGCTGAAGGATTGTCTTGAAAAGCAGAGACCATGACTAATGCTCTGTTGAAAATGTAGGAATAAAGAAAGAGGGAGAGATGAGGAAAGGAGGAGTAGAAAGGTACTAGCTGTGAGCAGCAGTACTGAAGAGGTATAAAGTGGGTCAATGGAGGAGGTCAGCCATCATATGTAGAGGCAGATGTTGGACCATATTGCACCGGATTACTGCAGCACACAGCAGAGCGAGCAGAGAAAGCGAGGGAGACTGCATTAAATGCCTTTTATCAGCCGTAAGAAATAGTACATGTATTTCCATTTGTAGTTCAAACCCCCAGCGATTTATTTTTTTGACAGGCACTTGTTTGCTCACAGTGATAAGCACCCTGAATTCCGCTCAGATAGCGATCTGGTGGCATTGTCCGAGCTCGATGAGGTCAGTGACACTGTTAATAGATAGCGTGGCTGGATTGATCCTGTCCAGCTAGCCCTATCTGCACCACAACATAATAAGCTTACATAACATTCCCAGTGTATCACACAATGGGAATGTTATTTTGACTCAGAGCTTCCCGTAAGCAGACCTAAAATCTGGACTGAGGCTCTTCCCTGACAATCCGAAAAAATAATTAAGCAGAAAAGAGAAAAAATGATCCTACCTCACAATAGATTTTAATTTGGCTTTTGTGGTTTTGTAAGCACTAGCTTTAGCACTAATTGACACTTAGGGAGGGAGATTTCTTGGCAGCCGCTTCAGTCAGATGCAACTCATGTCGAAGTTCATCCTGCCTGGCGCACTAATCAAAACGGCACAGAACTCGGCAGCAAGTGTTTAGTTTAGCATAAAAAAAATTACGTTAAGAATAGAAAGAATTGGCGACGACAAAGAAAAAAAGCATGAGAAGCATAATAGCCAGTGGTGACCAAAACGACAATAGCTTAGAGGATCACTCCAAACTGCTTCCATTTTGACAACAAAGCAAGATGGGAAAAGAAGCTCATAATCTGAGTAAAGCAGGGGATTACTGGAGAGCAAGAGATGTCTGCTCAGCCACATAAAGACACGCAGATCCACTCCGACCGGATAGCGCTGACAGCAGCCCATCTTCCTGCGCTCAGGGAGGGGACAGGGACTTAGCGAGGATGGGGGGGTGGCTTTGTTAAAACATGTGTCACCAACACTAATACTCTCCAATCAGCCTTACAAGTTAAAGCGCCAATGCCAATCTATCTCCTCCCGTCACCCTGCATACACACGCGTACAAACACACACACACTACTTAATGCAGTCACATCTGACCTGCTAGATTGGACCGGCCTGATATCAGGTGCGGCATCACTGACTGTCATTTCTTTTGCGTTCTTCCTCTGTGTTGACGGTGTACGTTTTCTAACCTTTGTCGCCTTTAAACACACACACAGAGTTCTAGTTAGAGAATTAGAGCAGGCCTAAGACTCCTCTGTGGGGATTAGCAAAGTGAGAGAGTGAAAGAAGCAAGGGGAGAAGCTTTAATAGTTCAAAAGGACGCAGCTTGACTGAAGGAGTCAAGAGTCCTATCAAATCCCTCACAGATACACCCTCCCCCATTCAGCACCTCTGTGTCTGTGTGTGTGTGTGCTTCTGCATAAGGCTGACATTTAAATTCCTCTGTTACATCCCCACTTTTGAGATCAGCCACCCATTCATCCCCCATTCTCACTGTGTGTGCATACGTGAGCCCGTGGGCACTCAAGGGGCATTGTGCTGTCACTTCCTGTTTGCTCACGCTGACGACGGGGTGGCAGCGCTTTGAGCGCGTTCAGTGGCAGCCCCTGTTGGAAGTGCAGTGTATGTGTGCGTCGGTCTAGCGCTTGTGACTGACAAGAGCTGGCCCTGTAATAGAACTCAATTCAGAAAGAAAATAAAGCAGTCTGATGCAGTGGACCGGACACGGAGCATCTCGCCCTCTAACGCACACACTCAGTCAGGGCCGTATGTCACGCTCAGGAACACACACACAACCAGGGGGTATGGTGGGAGTAATTGAACAGAAATGACCAACAAGAGCTTTATTTCATGTCCTGCTCCCCTGCACAGACTACAGCTCACAACCGAGGTCACCTCCTGATCAGAAAGCCCAGAAAAATGTGTGTGTGTGTGTGTGTGTGGAGGTAGTGTACGACCAGTGAGGAATACAAAAGTGCTTAGAATGTTTATTTTAAAGATAATTAACGACTGATTGTACAATGGCATGCTGATTTGAGCTGAGATTATTTTGGATGTTAAACGGGATAAATCAGTTTTGTAGGACAGAAGTCGACTATACAGTTTAGTGTCGGAACAATTCTAATATTCCCGCATTGTTTAAAAATTCCATTTTAGAAAAATTTCATATTATTTCAATGCAAGTCTCATTTTACTTACTATAGAGATTAGATAACGAAAGGCAAAACAGTGTTGATAAATATGGTCCATCATATTGGACATAACAAATATAATGCATACTTTTATGCATACAGTTAATACAGCAGTGTCCTGTAATAGGAAATATCAGTACTTATTAGCTCTCCGAGGTGCAAATTTAGGCAGAAAAAAGCCAGTGTGAGTGGATAGAGATGTCTCTCAGCATGATGGTGTGTTAATCTCTGTGTGTTCTCATCTGATAGAAATATTTAATTCTAGCAGATACAGCCGACAGAAGATTGTGGAGAATGTGCTGTCGAGGTTGAGAGAGAGAAAAAACTGCTATGGACATTTGCATAAACCAGTCTTTGTTTCCTGCTGGTGGCTGGCAGCCAGAGACGAACAGAAGGACGGAAGTTTTACTCACAAACAGCCACTCGCTTCCAAACCTTAAAGAGAAAAATACAATTTAAAAAACAGCCCGTCTCTGCTGCTACTGTAAACACAGATTTGGTTCCTCATCTTTTCCCACAAATACAATAAAAGCCCCCCTCTCTCTCTCTCTCTCTCTCTTCATTCTTAGCTTTCCTCAAAGTCCACAAAATTGCACATGAAAGCAGCACAAACACTTATTGCAGGAATTGTACGAGCAGCTTCAGGAATATGTTTTTCGTGATGTCCAGTTACCGTAGAAACATGTGCCGTGGTTCATAAATAAATTGTTGAAGAGCACATCAATGAGTTCCACGTTTGAGGTTGACTATTACTTATTTGCTTGAGGGGTAATGTAGATATCCACATCTAAAGGCTTGATAAGTACTGATATGTACATGTAAATATGCATGATAATACATTTAGTAAAAAATAACAAGTTGTCATATTTAACATCAGCCAACATAATTTTTTCAACTACTGAAAGGAGCAAAATGTTTATTTATTTTGTCAAATGGCAGTATGCTGCGTTTCATGGAATCATGCTGGCAGATATGTTTTCTAGTTTTAAGAGCGCTTTCTCATGGGTCCTCCTGTCCTGGTGTGCACTCTTAAACAAGAGTAAAAGAATCAACGGGGGGTCCGGCGTTTGTTTCCACTCCCGGTGGCAAAGAGATTCACAACTTCTCTCTTTACATAAACACATTCACCAGTTTTTCACCTTGAGAGGAACTTTTTTCAGTCTTTTCATTCCTTAGTGAATATGACCCTTATGGTGAGTGTGTCTTTTCCCAGGATGCACCTTGGCGGGGACATATCTCACTCAGGCGTCTGCTAGCTGTTAGCGTAGCCCCTTGAGGCCGGATGGTGGAACATGAAGTGACAGCTCTGTCCCCTCACACATAAACAACCATCAGCCCTCTCCACTAATGGCCAAACCAGCTTTTTAGCCAGTTTTTTTTTTCTTTTTGTTTGCTTGTGCGTTCTATGTATTCATTTATTCATGGACCTTTCTCTCTTCTTCATCCACTCTTCTGTCCCTTCTCTCTCTGTCTGTCCTCTCTCTTTCTCCTTCTATCTCTCTCTGTCTCTGAGCAGCAGTTGTATGCAGCTCAGCTAGCTGCCATGCAGGTGTCTCCGGGGGCCAAACACAGCACAGTGCCTCAGGCCAACCTGGCAACCGGAACACTCTCGCCCACCAGCGGCCAGAGCGAGAAAAACAGAAGCACCCCGCCACCAAAGCCCAAGGTATGTGTTTGTGGATGCATAGTAAGCTGAAAAAACTGTGAATTTACCATCCAGAGCTAATAGTCTTTGTATGTACTGGTTTTGATGGGGGTTTTTTTGGTTGATTACCCATAACTTTGCCCTCAATTTTCCGTGCCTCATTGCATTGTTCCATTTCAAGTGCTGTGTTATGGCAGCTTCTGAAGGTCCTTGGTTTTCGAACCCAAAGTCTAGCTACCACCACTGTGTTGTGCTTTTTCCGATAGTGTATAAAGCTCAGAACAGGTATGTTTCCCTTCGGCCAGCATGGCAGCAGGAGGCCAGAGCTATCGGAGCGGAATAAAGCTCCATGAATATCAGGCAGGGCAGAAATAAAAGCAGCCTGTCTGGCCTCTCTTCCCTCCTGCTGGGCTGGTCACTCTAGATGCCCGGACACCCCTGCAAGCCCATTCTGTCCCGCTCAGCAGTACAATAGCTGGACCGTGGGGCGGCCAGGGCTGGATAAACATGTGTGAAGGCCTGCTGCCCGCTCCCTCTCCGGCCTTGAGCCACGGCTGAGCCCAATGCTTGTCTGGACAGGGAAGAGAACAGACCTGGAGCTCAACCACATGCCTGTTGCATAGAGGAAGAGTTCAGGATATGTTTCCGTCTGTCAATCTCAGTGCAAGCTTTGGCGGTCCCCATCGATTGGGCCTGGCCCCATGCAGCTCACTGTGTCAAAGGCTAATGAAGGCTGGTTTCCTCAAACATTTGGTCCTTTGTTGTCACATGCCCAAATAAATGGAGAGAAAGAGAAGGGATAGGGATAATACAGATAATTGGGAGTGCTGCCTGCACCTGCTAGACCTCCGCAGCTACTGAGCCATGAGAAAACGACCTTTTTCCTAAATATATTTATCTGTATTTTTCATATTCCCTGTCAAGTATCTCAAAGTGGAGTCAAACCTCCTGTTTCCCTCTCCAAATCTTTCTTCAATCACGACTCTGTCACATGTTCTCTCTGCGTCTGCAAGCTTTTGCCATCATGAAGGGGCAGGCATGTATATTTCAGGGTTGCTGCCCTGGGGTAGTTGCCACTCTCTCATTTTAAGACGTGTGCCATGTGTCTGACAGCTGGTTGGACTGAGGCGTACAAAGCTTAAGTGCTTTACCCCGGGGGGAAGCCTCACAACTCAGGTGCATCACAGAGTCACTATATCACGGTTTTCACTCCGTGACCTACTCAGATTCACACATGCAGACCCTCACACCCTCATTCCTTCGCTTAGTCTCAGTGCTGCCAAAGTTAAATTGTTATATACGTACAAATTTGTATGGTCGGTCAGCATTTTGAGCTCTGACACTTCCGTTGGAAAGAACCTTAAGCGATCCCTTCCAGTACTGACACAATGATATTTTTTAATTTCTGAAGTTATTTTTATGGGATTTCTTTTGAGATAGGACAGTAAGGATATGACAGGAAAGCACTGGGAGGAGAGATGGGAGCGGGATCAGCAAAGGACCTCGAACTGCCATTAATCTTAGATAGCTTTAAGCGCAGTTGTGCTGCATGTCGATGCACTAACCACAAGGCTATTGGCACTTACATGTTATTGTTCATTTCTACTGGGGTTTTTTAGGTTTTGGATTTCTAAGTGACTTATATCTCATTTTATATGAGATTTAAGCTTATTTATTTTGTATTTGAGATGTCTCCTCCTGTAAAATGTATGACAGATCTTAAAGCTAGTCTTCCTCCTCTCACACGGCTTTGCCAGTCTTCATTAGTTCTCCTCTCACCAGCTACATTCTCTTTGGCTAACATCCCACCCAAGGATTTGCTTCTCGAAGAACAATCCACCATCGGGGCGGGAGGCAAGCATTATCTGTCATAAATATTCAGTTTTCCTCTTCAATGCAGCCTTGCTACACACCCGACACAATATGGGTCATGATACAGTATTCTCCTCAATCGCGTCTTAGTGTTCTCATTGAGTAGGGTCTTTTGTGTGTTTCCCTTATGATGGAGTCCACATCCCACTGGTTCCCTTTCCATTGAGAACGGCGCTAATGAGGACAATCCTGTTACGGCCTATCACAGCACGAGCTGTGAGGGAAAGGTCTTAATCAAGCTCTCCAGACCTCTGCTGCCTACAGACTCTGAAAGAGAGCGAATGTCTGCTGGTACTACTGCAGAGGCAAGACAAGGAGAAATGTGAGAGATGTGGTTGTCCTCTAAGGCTGTTTCTAGCCATTCATGACAGACGGAAAGGCTCTAGAAACAGGTGTCGGTACAGATGCTGCACTCCCCATGTTAGCACATATAAGATCCCACCACAGTTGGAGCATGCTAGTGACCTAAGACTCACTCTACTAGGCAAAGATGATTGACAGCTGTGGCTTAAACGAGGGCCGGTGAGGTCATGAGACCATGGAGGTCTGAGGTCTGATGTGGTTTCGATTTAGAGCTGTGAAGCTGTTAAGAACAATAGTGAGGACAGAAAGGTCTAAATGGCAATTAAGACAGGTTTAGGCCTTCATTGCAATGTTCTAATGATGTGTACAGGGCAGCATCTGCCATTCTGAGACCTAATTGGCTCTATGGTGCCTTCTCTGATGTGATTACAATGTCAGCAGGGTTGATATCCAGGTTGATTGTCGTTTGCACATATGGATAGAGACCACCACTGGTAACCTGGAGGCGCACAGAGGCGGTGTTTGTTTATGATGTAATTGAGTCTAACTGACATCCGTGAACATCTGAAGCTGGAATGTGCGCATCAAATAATCATTTGTGCTTATATTTATGAAATACTTGGTTATTCTGTGTTTGTGTGTATGCTTGTATGTTTGTTTCTTCTCAATGCGCAACATGTTTGGTAAATGTGTGTGAATCTTCTCACTTAAGCATGTTTCTTTACATGGTATGCTCGCTTTGTCCCTGTTCTCTTGTTTGATTGAGCATGGGTGTGCTGCATGTTTATTGGGCCATGTCATTTACGCAAAACGTCCAATTTTGGCAAGTTTTTCAACTGGCCTGCGCAGCCGCAATTAATCTTTCATTTCCTTGTGGTCTGGCCGCATTTCGGCATGCGGTCAGCTGATTTGACCCCTGCTGGGAGATTTGATTGGGTCCCAAGTCTCTGAGGAGAAAAATCACACCAGGCCAAACGTGTTGCTGTTTTGCAGGACGAGGGCGCTCAGCCCTTGAATCTTTCGTCCAAGCCTAAGGCATCCGAGAGCAAGTCACCCACCTCCCCCGCTTCCCCACAGGTCCCTGCCCTGAAGCTGGGCCCCGGGTCCCTGAAGCACAGCGCCCTCTCTAGCATCGGAGGACCGCCGTCCAGACTCAGCTCTATAGGTACCCACACCTCCACAGTTCACTGCAATTCAATAAACGCACACTAACCTGCTTAATGTTATTACATATTGCCCTGAATGTATCTCTCAAGAGCATTTCCTACTCCCTGGATATGTTTTTCTGCTGGCACAGGCTCTTGTATGAGATGGTAATTGATGTTACATTTTTAGGTTTGTAGAATTTAATTTTGCCTGAAGGGCACATTGTCAAACATTTATTAGTCTAAATGGTGGGGGAGAGCTTGTTAAGCAGCTGTGTTTGGAAGCGAAAGAGAGCGAGACAGCGAATGGGAAGGTTTAGCGGCGTTTATTTCTGTTGTTTAGAGGTGCTGAATAGAGCAACACAAGCCTTCCTGACAGGCGCTGAGATTAGACAAGCCTCTTATACAACTCTGTTACCACCCACAGCACAAACAACATACATTAATAACACAATAAAGCAATATTCTCCCCTCCCCGTGCCTCCCCTCCTCACAACAGTTAGCCATTTCAGACTTCTTCCCTGTAATCGCAGTGTTTTTCAACAAATCCTGGGATTTAATAGCAGATTAATGGATTTGCCGCCCAGATGTTTTTTGTTCTGAAAAAAATGGATTAGGAAGTAAAGTTTTCACTGGAATCCTTTAGAACATGACGCGGCGAGCGGTTCTTTTAGATCATTAAATTTGAAAGTGCCGTATGGCCCATGATCATTCCATCTGGAGCACATCTTTAAAGGGTCAGGAAGTATTGTGATATCAAAGACGTATTCCGAGCCCCACATAAAATGTTGTTTGTAGGTGCATGTGCTTATCTGGATGTATATTTATATTTCAATTCGACAGATGCCTTTGAACGCCCTTTTTTGTGCAATTTCCCCATCTTTCCATCATACTTGTTCTCCACCTCTCTTATCTGTTTGACCTTGCTAAGTGACATCTGTCCTGAGACTTTCCAGCATGCCCGACCCCACGCGTCCCTTTCTTTTTGTATCACTGTCACCACAGAAACACAACAGGGGCTGTCAAGGACTGTGTCCTCTAAGGCCATCACTCTCTCTTGCTTTTCCTCAGAAGCCAAAAAGAAAGTTTCACTCTTCAGGTCACCGTAATGTTAAAAGTGACGTACTGTTTATGTTTTGTGCTATTAGGCTGATAGCCATCTCTTCTTTAAACAAGTAATTTTAAATGTAAGAAAATCACATAACCATCTCTTTAGTGGGGTCAGTGCTCTCAATTAACACTCCAGACATTTTTTTTTACCCCCTATTAAATCGACTGTCAGGAAGTGTGTTGGCTCTAACACCCTGTGACCTGTGGCCACTTTAGCAGATTCCTGAGATATGACTTTTAAAAGAGTTCCCTACTCTGTCTTTTCAAATGAAATGCATATAATCCATCCTATCCAGCATTAGCGACCGGATTAGGGCAGATAAAGACTCATAATCTAGCATAGGTCTTTGTTAGATCTATCCTGGCAAGATAATGCTCCACCACACACATACACTAGCCAACAGATGCGGCTAACGGCTTGGGCGGTTAAGCTGCTGAGAATAATACAAATAATAGCCATGAAAAGATGGTTGGAAACATCTTTGATATGCTCGGAGGCAGATGTTTCGGAATGGGCCAAATTAGGCCGCTTATGGCTTGAATATAAGTAATCTCCTCTCTTTTTTTTCTTTTAAGATTTATATGAGCTTTGGTCTGAATAAAAGCGTACAGAATGGCAGACAGAGAGAAAGAGGGAGAGACTGCTTTTATCTATGTGGGATATAAGAGAAAAATGCAGATTTGGGAGATTTCCATCAGAAGTCAGCATCTGTTTTCAACTGGATCTCTTATCTTTTATTTGTGTGTGAAAGTATTGCTCTGTTCCAAAACCTCCTGAGCTGCCTATAGAGGCAATATTTTAAGGCAAAAAAAGTAGACATATATAATTATACAGCCTCCTTCATTAAGGCAACCACAAAATGCATTGTGACAAGTGCAATGAATTGCCAACAATTTGTAAAATTGCTAAAAGGGATTGAAAATTTGTGATTTGATAAAAACAAAAATCATATGAAAATGACTGCTTTATAGCAAGACACATTTATATGCTTTACCGGTCTCTTGTCTTACAGTCTCTTATGTTATGTTTTGTGCTCTGTCTCCCTCAAACCTGTCATGCTTTCAGACCTGCTGTCATCCATCACCTCCGGCGGCTACCTGAACGACCATGAGGCAGTGACCAAAGCTTTCCAGGAGGCCCGACAGATGAAGGAGCAGCTAAAGAGAGAACAGCAGGTTCTGGACGCCAAAGTAGCGGCAGTCAACAGCCTGAGCCTCAACAACGGTCGCTCTGAGAAGGTTCGATAAACTCTGGCCTTGCATTTATCTACTCACTCGTTCTTTTAGTTGTGAAGGAATAAAGCCTGCAGATCCCATCCCGCTCATCACCAATGAAATGAGGTTTAAAAGAGCCGAAACAACACAAACAGAAGCGTTAATTACAACAGAACGTGTTTATCTCCGAACAAAGCGATTTCCCAGAGCTGTTCTTGTAAAGATGAGCAGTGGAGGTGACTAAGATCTGAAAGCTCTTTTGTTGTACACGATGGTCGTGTCTGGGAGGCAGGCTGAGGGCAGGCAGGGCGCAGTGAACGGGCCGCTAATTTTAATGGCGTAGCTGATGCTAATGTGAAGTGACTAGAGTGACTCCTCGGCTGTGCGGCTAAATTG
Organism: Enteromius treurensis; assembly: GCA_032275025.1. Lineage (NCBI taxonomy): Eukaryota > Metazoa > Chordata > Actinopteri > Cypriniformes > Cyprinidae > Enteromius > Enteromius treurensis. Next base: position 8,513,254 of record JAUCMU010000080.1, on the reverse strand, counting down.
GGCTTGTTTGCTAAACACACTGGAGTCAGCTGGTCCACGAGCCACAGCACAGGAAACGCCTTCGACCACAGATAATAAAACACACTCGCTTTCCGAGGAATTTGCATACAAAAGCTTTAAAAAGCAGAGTGTGTCAGTAAACAAGCATTAAATTACGGACAATTTTGCCTCGTCCATCTCTAATGGCGTGATTGTGCACATCAGCAGAGGAAGGCGCTTGTATATACACAGGTGTCCTTGCTTCCTGATCTTCTTTGCCGCACAGAGATTCGGTTTATTTCATAAACTTTTTTGTGTAAACGCGTATCAACATCTGAAAACACACAGTAGGTAAATGCTTAACAAAAGCATGTTTATGGGTGCGTTGATCTCTGCTTCAGTTAAGCACACGCACACGTTGGAGGGCTTTTTTTTCTTCTCTCGACCAGGCTTAGTGGCTGTGCTGATTGCTACTAGGTTAATGAAGGTGCATTAGGAATAATCCACATCTCCCAAGCACTCTATCCTTATTATGATTTACAACAGATCAGCTGCACTTTACCCTGACCACAGCTTTATGCCCTTACACACACCGCCCTCCGTGCTGCACTTTTGCACACATTTAGAGTGCAGAGGGGTTATTTTTGATTAAGGCCATACATCCGAATGCTGAACAAAAAGCAGATTAGCTGCAGTAAATATGAGGCCAGTTTTAATACATGAAATGACTTCAATAAATCAATAAAAATAGACTTTTGGATTTTGTTACATCCTGACCTATGTTTTGCGACTTACTAGTCTTAGCAGGGGAGGTTTGAGGCGATGCATGATAATTCTACAGAGCATCTGACTTGATGAACATCTGTAGTGCAGGATGAGTTTTTCCCATACATTTTTAAATGTGCATTTCTGTATTTCCAATTTTTAGGAGTACTGTAGCATACAAATGACTTCAAAGCTAACAGACATCGACTATAATCCTCAACATTCAGTTTTAGAGTCTGGATTGCAGTGGTTTGTGCTGAAATGCCACATTCTTCTTTCACTATTTTTTCCCCATTCATATACTGTTACTTGACTTTACCTCCTACGTGACTGAGGTCCACATCAGCCAGCCCATCTAATGTTTGTTTTTCCTCTTCAGTCCATTATCTGCTTATTTTAGTCAATTACTGTCCCTCTCCATTTTAACCTCGACTCTCTGAGAGGGAGTGTGCTGCGCGCTTTGAACTTGTTCGCAAAGAACACGTTGTGCGGGCAAACCGAGCCCTGTTCCTAAACCCTTTTGTGTCACACTAAGCTAAATGGATTGTGGGAGATGAACAAGGCCAATCGTCTATGAGATGAAGAAGTTTTAGTGTCAATCCAAACAAGGTTTAGCTTGTTAGAAAGGCCCAGTTTGCCTCTGCTGGTACATGTTGTAACTACACCAGCTTAACGCCATCTTTCTCCATTAAGGCTGATTCAAAATTAGCTGATAATTTGTGAATGTAAATGTTTTTTTATGAGGGCTCTTAAAAGTAGTAAATATACTTGCAATTGAGATTAACAGGAGTATTAACAAATAGCTTTCGCCACATATTACAGACCTTCTACTGTATAAAGCCTAAGTTTTTATGTTGTCACATTATCAAACCTGACCATCTCTCCATTTCTCTCTCTCTTTCTCTTTGTCTCTCTAGGGAGAGATTCTCTCTCCATTACACATTCATTTAAACCCCACTCACTAACTCAGTCTGAACAATTAAATCTCGATGGCTGCGAAATGGTGTAATGCATTTCATTACAGAGTCGCAGAAGGCCCGGGTCACTCTCTAATGGTGAGGACTCTGTCTGTGAGTGTGTTTTAAACGTAGCGTGGATTCAGGATGGAGTCTAATTGACTAATTAAGCCCCAGATGCAGCTCCGGGGGGGTGACGGGGGTGTGCATGTTTAGAGAGAGCAGGGGGTGTTGTGTTGAAATATGCGGCCCAGCTACATTAGCCATGTAAATGCATAGTAAATCTCTTTTTATTGGGCGTAATAAATACCCAGGAGGCTGTGCGGTCCAGCCCCGCTCTCATCTCTGGAGCGCTCACTCTATAATGCATTGACCTTAGGGCTAAGCGAGAGAGACAGCGATCGAGTGAGTAAGAGAGGGAAAGAAGGACTGTAAATAGATTGCAGGTGGCATCCAGATTACTCGTTTTTGATGGATAAACATTAACTTGCGTTTTCATTCATGTTTTTCTTCTGAGGCTTTTTCCATGCACTTGATTTTTCAGTTCATTGGTGCTTATGCAAATGAACCTGTTGATTTGTGGATTATGAATCTAACTAGATTTGTTGTATGTTATGTGTGCACAGGATAAAGCCGCTCTTGAAAGCCTGAGCCAACAGTTAAAACAGTCTGAAGAGAGCAAGTTCACTCACGCAATGATGGACTTTGGCATCAGTGGCGATTCAGATGGTAAGACACTCTTTTACTGCCCATTATAAATTCATCTCTCAATTGATTTTATCGCGTAATCAAAAAGTTCAGTTTAAAGTCGCATGAAATAAAAATGCATATCTATTTTCTTTTTATTGATCTTATCGTGAACCACTAATCCATGCATGTGTAATTATTTTTTTTGACCTCGTAACGTTTAATTTAAAAAACTATTTAATTTCACGTCCATAAATTTCTGCCCTTTTCTTAGTCAATTGCAAGCTTGCACCATCACTAGTGAATGAAACCAGCACCCATTTAATTTTTTTTTCGTTTACACGTTTTATTTGTGCATGTCATAAAAAATGGGAAAAAAAATATTTTAAAGAGAAATTAAGGTTAACGTGCAATGATTGTAGACCCTATTTATTTCCCCATAATCTTCATTGTATTCTTGTTGTCAATTTAGACTTCTAACACGCTTTGCTCCATTCTATTTTTCGCGACCCAATAGATTCTCAGTGGAATAAAACTATATCCAACCCTACGTTTCCATCGTATTTTATGTGTACTGTACATATATGTATCCCCACACTAACGGTGATTCCGTGCTCTCCTTCTCCAGGAAGCCCGAGTGTGTCAGACTCTCGGATCTTCAGGGAGGCTCGAGGACGTGGCAGCAGCGAACCGCACATCAAGCGGCCCATGAATGCCTTTATGGTCTGGGCTAAAGACGAGAGGAGGAAGATCCTTCAGGCCTTCCCTGACATGCATAACTCAAACATCAGCAAGATCCTCGGTGAGAGAGAGAGAATAGTCAGTGACGGCGCTAGTAAATCACTCCAGCCACTTATCTAACCACTTCAGGTTTACCAGCGTCATCTCGTTTCCAGCTGTGCAGTTTTTGACTCAAGGCTTTTGATCGATTCATATTCCATCCGTCTTTGATTCGCCATGCACTGTATCCCCTAATTGGCTGAGATTTGTGGGTACGTTAAATATGGGTGGGGCTTGACAGCTGGAACTATGCAGCCAGCCACAGAGAATCCCCTCTGTCCTTCCTCCTCAACACACACACACACAGCCCTCTCCCGCACTGCATTGTGTAACCACAGCCTAATGAATCGCTCTAGAGGGCTGACTCCAACAATGATGATATAATTCATTATGCATTAAACCAGCTCTCCAGTCTGTCTGACATTTTCTCCAGACCTCTGGGATTGTGTTTGACATTTTAAAGAGCTCCTAAGCGTTTTATAACGCTGGAAAATCTGGTTTTAATAAGGCCCCGCTCTCTCAATTGTTAACAGAAGGAGTTTCCCCTTTCCAGTGCTGGGTGCATGTCAGGGCCAGTGGTGACAGCTTTTTCCCATTAAACATACAGTAGGACTGTGTAAATTCAACACAGACTCGCATATACACACATGTAACACCCTGAACACACATTTGCGGGAGTTTCTGGAACTGTGGCGTGTGTACACAGTTGTGTATGTGTTCACACATCTCTGCTAATGAGAAATAAGAGACACAGGCCACAGGTACGCCTGTTGAGCTCTGATAATTAGATGGAGTGTGTTAGTGGCCCACTTAACCCGCTGTCACCTGGAATAATGTCGCACGTCACCAGTGTGTGTGTGTGGTTTGGAGGGCAGAGAGCTCACTCTATTCCTCTCTGTTTGACATCAGCTCCACTCAAAGGTACTCATTAGACCAAACAAAAACCCTCTCTTAGTGCAAAGTGCCAGTTCTGAGGCTAACGATAGGCAGTTAACAGCCGTACTGGGCATTGAGAGTGTGCAAGATTGCATATTTAAAAACTGAATGATTAGTCGTCTAATCTGTCTTAAAGAATCCCTGTATTAGTCAGGGTTTGAGTTCAACTGACCACGATCTGCCAAATATTTCCTACCGCAAATGTTTATGGCTATAGCAGTTATCCCTGTCATTCTGCAAGTGTGTTTGTTTCTTTCTGACACCTTGTTGTTCTTGCAGGTTCTCGTTGGAAGGCCATGACCAACCTGGAAAAGCAGCCATACTATGAAGAACAGGCCCGTCTTAGTAAGCAGCACCTAGAAAAATACCCAGACTACAAATACAAACCACGGCCCAAACGCACCTGCCTAGTGGACGGAAAGAAACTGCGCATTGGTGAATATAAGGCCATCATGCGCAACCGCAGACAGGAAATGCGCCAGTACTTCACCGTAGGGTACGTTTCATTACATAACAGCTTCCAGTAATGTATTCTTTTAAAGTCAACATCATATTAACCCTGTAGAATTTCATAATTCAATTAGCCCTCTAATTTGTCTATTCCTTTCCTTTTTTATCTAATTACCCATAGATAAAATCAACCCACCCTACTATTCTTTTGTGCATTTTAGGTTGGCTTTCATCATTCTTAACTCAAAGTTGTATTATTGTGATATACATACAGTACCAATCATTTGACTGGCCACCCAAGTTTACACTTTTAGCAAACAACAAATGGATGAATGTTTTCACCCAGGCTCTGCTAACAGATTGCATGTTTGTTGTACAACAGGCAGCAGGCCCAGTTGCCCTTGTCCTCCGCGGGTGTTGTGTACCCAGGCGCGCTCTCTATGGCAGGAATGCCCTCTCCACAGATGCCCTCTGAGCACTCGAGCATGTCCAGTAGCCCCGAACCAGTCCCACCCACAAGCCAGCCCTCTTACCTTACACACAAGAGGGAGGGGCCTCGTGTTAAGGAGGAGGAGCTCCGAATGGACGACGGCAATGGCGACGCCTATGATGACTTTGACTACGAAGACGATGACGGCGACTATGGAAGCGACAGCGAGAATCACATCACTCAGTAAACCTGCCGATCAGACATCCCAACAGTCACCTGGCATCTCACGCAAGCAAACTTCATTCCGTCCCCATACACGTCCAATCAGGACACCTCCAGAGCCAAGCCCGATATCCACAGCAAAGCACAGGACCTGTCAATCAAAGTGACTGTTACATGGAAAGGAGGGTCTTGTAAAGGAAGCGTAACACTTGCCCTGGCTCCCACTGAGCGAACGTACCGCGGCAAGTTCACATTGAATCACGAGTAAGCTACGACGACATAGGAAAAATGACCCTTAACCGGCTTGTTTATCGAGACATTTATTACTAAGGACCTGTCAGTCGACCCGTCATAGACACTTTAAAACGGTGGACCTGTTTGTTTCTAAAGAGACACTTTTAAACAGCTTTTTTTCTTGGTTCTATAAAATTCTCACTCAGGTACACAGTGCCAACAAGTGGCTTGTGAATGTGATTTTGTTGTTTTTGTGCTACAGTTTTAATAGAGAAAAAAGACATTTATTTTCCTCTTCACAGTAAAGCACCTGACAGGAGTACAATGACAAACATTTCCTTTTGTTTTTTTTTTTGTTTTTTTTCTTCGGCGTGCTATTAGCTGAATCTTTCTATCATCCTCACACCCATGTCCTCTCACTCAAAGATGTCTTTTCTGTTGGACGAAAGGATGGAAGGGAGGATTCGCGTCCCTTCACTCAGGAGTTCGGACATCGCTGGATGACAGACAATCCCTCCTTCCTCACATCTTTTCCTCTTGACACGCTTTTACTGTTCCTTTCTCCTCCTCTTCTGTGGGAGCTTTGGATGTTGACGTCTCTCAGGTGTGGAGACAAACTTTACGAGATAGCACAAACTTTGTGTTTGGTGAACAGCTGACATGGCGATGGTTATCGTGGAGAGTGAAGCCTCGAGCAGAATTATTGTACGCGTGCACATTTTTTGTTTGTGTGTGTGTGTGTGTGTATGAATGCGCATTTCGCTAGATTTTAAGTTCATTTTTATGACATGTAGACGGTTGATGTGCTGGTCATGTGAACATTTACAAAAGGAAAAAACATTAATATTCAACACGTACGATTCTTGCTAGCAGCCAGATCTGTGCGGAAGCAAGCCAAACGTTTAATAATAATGCTGCATTTAGTTTTAGTTTTCGTCCAATCGTTCAGATTTTTTTTTCCTTCAGTCTTTAATTCATTTTCATTGTCTCCCTGAACAACCTGTTTCTGTCATTGCTGGGTGCAGGGAACATTGCACCTCGTCCTGAAAGGAAAAGAGGAGACGCGCAGAGAAAAGCTCTCTAGAGGAGAGGCTGTGCTTGAATGGCCTATTGAAGGAGGAGAATAGAGTTCCCACAAGCCCTGGTGCTCAGCACTCTGTTTTCAAAGGACAGCTCTGAGAGAAACCAGGGATCTCCGTACAAGACAAGCACGAGTGTGCGCGTTTCAATCAGCGGCCCTTAATATATCTCACATCTCCACTCCTCCGCAGGGGTTTGTGTTCTGTCTCGCTCTCCTCTTTTATTTCCCACCCATCTATCACTCGGTTTATCAGTGCAGAGGAGTCTCCGAGCCGTGCCATCAGTCATCCGCTCTCTGTGTGGCTCTGACTGACCCACTCCATCTTACTGCACCTGTGTGGCTGGTGCTGGCACGTCGATGGTTCTTTGATTGACGGCTGCCCTAACTGTAACTACTCTGCCAGCCTCTCTCTGGCCTGGTGTGGGCATAAGCAGGCAGTTGGACGAGAGAGACACAAGCTGTCAGGTGAACAGCAGCCAGACTCCAGCCATTTATATCAGTTTTCTCCCCTCTGTTTACATCTACCTTAAGGCCGTCCACTCACGACACATATCAAATGATATATTTCGAATGCAAACGTGCAAACTAAAAAACATATTTGAATTTTCTGGCCTACTTGACATTTTTTCTGACGATAAATGTTAAAGGTACTCTTACGCTTGTTGCGCTAGCAAAGTGATGACCAATCGCATTCTGCGTGTTCGTCTTTGTCTAGTTTATTCGGTTCGATGAGGTCCAGTCCCGTCTGTTGTTTGTATTTGTGTTTTGCCTCCATGTCAACGTCACTCTGCTGTCGAGGTTGGGAGGAGCCGTTTCAGACTCTGCATGTTAATGTTTTAGTTTGTATTTGCAAATACTGTATTTTATTTTCATTAAAACTGCCTCTAGTGTAATAATATTATTAACAATAATTATAAGAATAGGCAGCATTTCCTAAGTTTAGTAAGTTATGTACAGTATAATTTATTATTTTCCTCCAGTTGGATTTTTTTTTATGATCATATGAAAACTGCGCTTGATAAAGCATTATATTTAGCTGGGTAGGTATTTAGATCTAATTATTATGTTCAATATTCTGTTTTTTGTTCTCCTTTTTTATTTTATTTGTTCTTGTTTGGTTTTTTTTGTTGAGTTAATCCTGTTCTGACGCTGATATATCTCTGAGAAAGTGGTCACGGTGAACTGCTGATATGAAGGAAAAGAGAGATTTCTCTTTTTTTCATTTTCTTTTTCTCCTCCGTGCATCGTTCATGAACTCCAAACACATTTCTTAAAGCACTAGGACTCTGGACACTCAGAGACAAACATAAGAAGAACATGATATTTTTTATTTGTAATGGTTTATGTATAATGTGAAGTTTCCTCTCTGTTAATTCTCTTTTTCTTTTACTGAAGATAAAGAAAACAGCTATATTATACCCCAATTGTTATTGAACGGAAAGAGCGTGGATCTCGTTTACTGATATTTGTCATCCTCTCTCTTATGTTTCATTGGAACATCACTGGTTTAGACAAATCCATTTGTTTACCCATTTTTATCAAAATAGAGTACAGTTAAAATAACCCTTAAGAGGATAGCTCAACCAGAAAATGAAATTGACAAAGGCTGTATGACTTACTTTCTTCTGTAGAACAGCAATGGAGATATTTAGCAGATGGTCCAAGCTGCTTTCTTCCATACAATAAGAGTAGATGCGGAACGGGGGCTCTGAAAATACAAAAAGAAGTCCTCTAAAGACAGTTTTGTATAAGAAACCGACTGAAATGTAAGTCATTATCCCCCGAATTATCACTACGGTCACCATTCAGCAGCTTGGACATTCTGTTAAACATCTTTTGTGCTTCACAGACGATTAGAAGTGAAACGAGTTTTGAAAGATGGTGGCAGGTAACTATCCCTTTTATCTAGAAGACATGACTTTTCTGAATTGCTCAAACTGTCTGATTCCGGTGAAGCTCCACTGAATGGCCATATTAGATGTTTTTATCTCCAGAATTGTTTTAGCTCCACACACTGTCTCCCTCTGTCAATCAAACTCACGGTAGTGATGTCACAATCACACCTTGTCAGATATCGAAAGTCACAATCACGGAATAGCCACCATCTGATGTGACTATGCATTCCCACAATCATATCAATCGATAGGGACACGTATGCTGGCTGGTTTAACACATTCCGTCAACAAATTATCTGTCAGCATGCTAACCTCATATTCTGATAACGATGGCCTGTATTACGAACAATAATTGATAAGACAATCAAAGTCATGTGTGGAGCTCAAAACAACGTTAAATGACATCAAACAAAAAGTACTTATCTTACCATCTCAACTTGAAAATCGAGAAAGATAATTATGTAAATATAGCATAGAGTTATAGATTTATATTTTGTTCATAACACAGTGTAATATAAGTTGTATATTTCTTTCTCTCTTTTATTGATGTTATTCATGCCACAATAAAAACAAGAGTTACTGTACTCTTAAGAAAAAAAAAAAAAAAAAAAAAAGCAAGCCGTGGGTTACCACCATCTGTTCTAAGTTGACGTTTTTCAGTATTACTGCCAGTCAAGGCTCAAATAAAAACAGCAACGTGTTCTGTATCTCTACTGTGTCTCTGTGGCTCCTTTTTCTGCCCTACTGCAACTCACCAACTCCATATTTAAACTCTGGCAGTCCAGAACTGCCAAAAAGCACCACACTGCACACTAAATACTATCTGTCTGCTGTAACGTGCCAACACATGAAGCAATCGCGACAATTTTACACCAAACAAAGGGAATTCCCAGTTGCTGAACGTCATCGTACGTGTCTGGAATGAGGTACGTCACACCAGACAGTAGGACACCTGCTGAGGTTACAAATATTTGTAGAAGAACGTTCATGAATTACACAGTATGCTTAACAAGTCTTAAAAGGTTTGTCTCGATCGCTCCCCCTCAAGTAGGTGGTCGAAGATGCTTTAACTTTCATACCAGACTTTCTAAACCACACATTTCAATGAGAAATAATATTTGTGCCACAAATCAAAATAATTGCCCGGTGTTATCATACAATTAAAGAACCCAAAGCAATAAAAATCCCCATTTATGTGCACACGGAGTATGTCTGGATTAGATTTCGGTCAAAATAAGGCTCTGGTGCTGCCCTCAGAGGAGCGCAACAGTAGAATTATGGTAGTAAAAATTGCATTCATTTTCTAAAAACTGCATATTTTGTGCAACTTTATGACCAAAGGTTAACCAAGTGCATCTGCCTTTGTTTATATAAAAAAGTGAAGTACTACATTACCCACAATCCTTAACCAGGGTCTAACAAAATAGTTGCTGTTAATATGGAAATGGTTGTCTCCCTTAAATTTACTGCTTTCATTTTATATTAAAACTTCACATTTTTATTCTGCACGTTTTATGTTTAGTTCACTCCCTTATAAAAAAGGACACAGTTGTGTACTTTTGTCTGTTGTCCAATTTTCAAGTTCCAAGGCTTGCAACTCTGAAATGTCTGAAATGCCTCTGGAAAAAATAGATAAAATACTCCTAAAACCAAGGCTGCTTAAAAAGACACTCAATTCTTCCACCAATCAGAAGGCCAGAGCACAGTGGATCACATCCAATCAAACAGTTGGTCTAATTAACCACAATAAGCATGGTGGAACGGAAATAACAGAAAGGACAATGGATGAAGGTGAGCTTATCTTTTGAAAATCACAAGTTTTATGTGAAGAAATATGATAGATGTGTTAATGTCAATGCTTTTGTAAAAGCTGCCAGGTTCAGTGCTCTTGTCTTTTCTGGCCCTGTAATGCTTTTCCTCTCCGGTGGGTCTGTGCTACTGTCTTGAGTGTTTGTCTGAGAGGGAGTTCGTTTAAACGCAGTGGAAAGTGGGCTGGAAAATTGAGTCTTTAAGTCTTTAAGTGAAGTAGCGTAGCTCAGGGCACTGTAAATATTTGATTTTTTGCCTGTAGCTAATTCCGAATAAAGCGTTTGGTAGGAGAGTGTGTGTGCATTTCTGCTCAGTATGAGGCTAAGTACAGAAAAGAAACATCTGATTCCTTCAGTTATCTTTCCTGCTGTCTGTTTCGCCGTCTCTGCTGAGTCCCGAACGGTTAAAAGGGGGGCAAGATGTTTTCACGAGGCAACAGCATCATCTGAGGGAAGCAATTAGCATAATTCAGAGTGTGTATTTACTGTTTTTACATGTTTGTAAGCTCATGCTAGCTTATGTATTTTTACAGTTACCATGTCTGTGCGCACGATGCATATGTCTGTGTGTGTGTGTGTGTGTGTGAGTTCCACAGAGCTTCTGCGACAGCTCAGTGAAATGTGCAGATTTGAAGCGTGGGTGTTTGGAGATTGAGTGAAAACGATGTCACATTAATGATTTAAAGTAGGTAATAGGATGTGATGTGCCTCCAGAGCCGCCAGCTAAGCTGAGTTTAAGACACTCCACTAATGTATTCATGAAGAGGGGGGGATTAGAGAGTACTCAGAACTCTAACACACACACACACACACACACACACATTACCAATGACAGACAAATGTGTATGCACATTTAGACACCTTAGCGCGACCGAAGCCAAACGCATCTGCACTTGCACTACAAAGGCAAAACGTTAACACGCATGCCATTCAACATCACAGCGGCCAAATACATACGGCTGCCACCAGAGCGAATGTCAGACAACAGGTTAAGCACTAAATATAAACCAAACCTAACGAAATCTCCAACCTCCCAGCACTTGCAACTTCATACCTCTACTGAAATATGACAAAACCCCTAAACAAATAAACTGAATGACAACTGACAGTTGCGATGCATAACATTTTCTTTTTTTTTTGGATGCAGAATTCTTTATGAAAAAGCCACCCTTAAATGCCCTTTACAGTCACTTTCGATCAACTGAATGCATTCATCCGAACAATTAATTTCTTTTAAAATTGCTACCTGACCATTTGAACGGTAGCATATGCATTTTAAAGTATGCAAGTAAAATATTTTGGTACATGAAGTGCAAATATTGCATAATTTAAAAGCGTCAGCAAAGTGCTTAATTATTTTGGGACGTTGTGTTTCCAAAAGTATTTGATGTCAAATAAACAATCAGACATTAAACTTCATTGTGAGCTACCCTTTTTTGGTTTTACCTTTAAATGTGCACAGTCTATTCTAAATTCTCAGTCATTCTAAACCTGGATGGCTTTCTTTTTTCTGCACAACACAAAAAAAAAGTTTCATGGGGATTTATTTATTTATTTATTTATTATTATTTCATTATTATTTTTTTTTAGCTGAACATGACCTGTGAGACTATAAATAGGCTACAGATAAGCTTATTTAATTTTTGGAAGTGTAAATGATTTTAATAATAATTAAAAATCAATGAACAATGTATGACAATGTTTCGCATCTTGTGGCCCGGCAAAGTGAAGTCAGTGTGTGTGGTCTGGGGATGTGCTAGACCTGCAAACACCGCTGTAGATGGTTTATTCTGCTGTTTAGCTTCAGTTTAGCAGTAGGTGAGAGACAGGCATGGCATTGAGAGGAACAGCACAGCCTAAGGCTGCTGTCCAATCAGCTCTGACACATATTTCCCCTTACAGACGACAAATTACGTTTCTTCTCATTCAGTGACTTCATCAACAGCTGGCCTACTCCACCCCCCATCAATGTTCATTCATAGGAAATCATACTATTTTGTCTTTAAGAGACGTCTGCCTGCCTTGCATCTCACTCTCTCTTGTGCATTTGACAGTTCTTATCTCAGATAGTCTCAGTCTGAGCTGACACGTCCATAGTCTCTAGGAACACAGCTTATAACACATTATACATGTTAAAGGGATAGTTTACCCAAAAATCTAAATTTAGTTTAGACATGAAACAGTAACTGAACAGCATTCATATAATTTTTTTTATAAACACCACAATGTCCGATTATCCTGTGTGCATTCACAACATGAACATGTAACATGCTCTGGCACATAGATAGATATATATATACATAGCTGCCTCGTTAGCAACTGTTTCTATGGGCCGCGATATGTAAGGATCTACGTCATGCGCCAGATGATGTGAATGAGACAGAGGTGGCATATCAGAGGTAAGAAATCATATAAATACTGTTCAGTTTCTTGCACAAACCGATTGCTTCGTGTCTTAGGACATCAATGTTTTGCATAAGTTTAATTTGGATTTGTCTGTGCTTATTTTTTTTTTACTCTCAAAAAATTGTGTGCTCATTGATTTGCATTATGTGACTCACAGACTGCAACGGTTTAAAACCATTTAGTTTCAAAGTTTAAGAATACTTTTTGTATGTGAAGGGAAACAAAAATAATGATTTCATTCAACAATTAGTTCAGTATTAGTTCAATTCCGGACGTTGATCATGTTAATTGCATTGCTGTCTATTGGAGAGCTTTCCGAATGCATCAAAATGTCTTAATTTGTGTCCCGAAGATTAATAGAGGTTTTACAGGTTTGGAACGACATGAGGATGAGAAATTAATGATGACATTTTCATTTTGTGGTGGAGTAAAGTTGTAATATTTGCAACTGACAACTGCTGGCAACAAACCATGAGTTGATGAGTTGATTTATCTGTGTTTTAATATGCCACTTTTCATAGAGAGGAAGCCAAGGCTTTCTAGGTAAGGTTGCATGTATGATCTGACCCAGTTCGTTTGTTGGATTTCATGGCTGCAATCCACTGTGTTCTCTACCAAAGCAAAAACAGACATTCCGACACGGAATGCACTTCATTATTCAACACAGAATAACCGCCGATACCATTGTTTTTTGAAGAAACAAATATATAAACTTCAGGGCCGGGACTTTAACGCGTTAATTTAGATGAATTAATTACACAAAAATAATATCGCACTTATTTTAGCACCGTTTCTCACTGAATGAGTTTCTGCGGACCGATTATACTGGAGCACCGACTAGCGTTTCTAATGTTCTGAATGTACTTGAAAGTAGGGATGCACCGATCCAGATCGGCCAATACTGTATGTTTGCTTGTTTTGTCAGTAAAGCCGGTCATGTAATCAGCGGTAAACGCCATCAGGTGCGTGATTTCACCATTGAGCCGTATCTACTACACACAGCCGTTGTTCACTTGCGAGCTGATAATGAACATGGTTTTGTTCGTCAGTGAACAATGGCTGTGTGTAGTATATACTGTATACTGGTCTGTTGGACTTGGTTGAACAAAAATTAACAATATTTTGTTGCTTAAGCTTATGTATTCAGTCATTATTCAA
>JAUCMU010000080.1:8459682-8489542 GCA_032275025.1 Enteromius treurensis | reverse complement strand
AAATTGTTCCAGAGTTTGGGTGCTAAATAGGAAAAAGATCTGCCACCTGCAGTAGATTTTGATATTCTAGGTATTATCAAATGGCCAGAGTTTTGAAAATGCAGCAGACGTGGAGGACTATAATGTGATAAGAGCTCGCTCAAGTACTGAGGAGCTAAGCCTTAAGGAGCTACCCCTAAACCTACCCACCTACACCCCCTTGATCACCACCTGTTCCATTTACTCTTATACAAACTGCTGTTACAAAATGTAGCTATGTAATTCCTGTTACATGACTACGTGAAAAAAGTGTTGTTACCAATGTCCTGTTACACATTTGTACCTACACACACCATTCTGAGGGTTGTTACATGTGTGTAGTTACAGACATATTACAGCTGTACTATGTAGCAATGTGTACTTACACTGTGGTTACATACTAGATACACATCTAGTAGTCTCAGCCTCAGGGCTCAGCGGCTATGTAACATCTAGTTACTATGGAAGTACACAGGTATTAGGGACACTTAATATAAAGTGGGACCAAATATTATTTTACCAAATACTTCAAAATTTGTTTGTAATTTTTAAAGTTCTGACATTTTTTAGACTGTTTAATGATAATAAAAAAAAAACTTTCCAGTGTAATTAAAAATAGATTATTGCTTATTAGAGTATCAAGCTGTTACTTGGCAACATGCTAACATCAAACTCTATTACAATCAATTGCAAGTTGGGTCTCCAGTGCAGAGCGATATTTATGTGTTGCAGGGAGTTTGCTGTCTACATTAATACATAATGTAGAGCATTTCTTAGAATCGGTAAATATGAGCTTTCATTTAAAAGCAAAGGTTAATAGGTAAAGTAGACATTCTTTGGAGTATAGAAATTAGGTTTTTGGATCAGAGCCCTATTTATGCCTATTCTCCCTCTTAGACACATGTCCGTCTTTGCTTGTGTACATAGACTGTCTAGATCTCACAGTGTATGTTTATCAGGGTGCAACAGAGTGCATCCCTTGAGCAAAAAACATGTTAATAATACTGACAGTCCTGATTGGAGGCCATGCTGGCAGGCTGGCTTCTCTAGCTGGTTAGCAGTGGAGAGCTTAGCTTCACCTGCCAGCCTGTGTTAAAGAGGTGAAGACGCTTCCACTGACTGGCTTAGTGTCATACACGCAGGGCCTGTGTATGTCTGTGTTTGTTCACCGGAGCCCTGTGGGGGTTTCCCACACCGTCCGTCCCCGCATGAGGGAGGTGGAGCCGGGTGTCAAATGCTGTCAGAGCCCCTCACTGCACCCAGAGCGAGAGACGTGTGTGACACATTTTTTTATTTCTTATCCAATCACAGTGCTTAGATGTTCAAGAATGGGTGGAGCTTGTCTTGACTGACAGAAGTATGCATGCCCTGAGCCAATGGGCACTCAGGAATCTGTTTTGATGATTTTGTTAGTTGTGCTTGGTGAGATATTATCACCCTGCTAATAAGCCCAGACAAATCTAAGTAAGCAGTCTCATAAAGTGAGCATATTGAAGATTCAAACAACAACATGTAATGTTTTGTCATAAAACGAAAAAAGAAAAGGGGATTTATAAGGTGGTGCACATTTACTGTTTGAGCCCACCTGTGTTCCATTTAAATTAAATGTATGAATACTTCAGATTGTTTAAAACTTTTTATTTTATAAATATTTTAAGATGGACGCATTTTAAAAACAGATATTTCCACAGTGATGCCCTAGAAGAACCATTCTGGGTTCTAGAAAGAACTTTTAGGGAACCATTCTTTTACCAGACAGATATTTCTTTTTAGTATATTTTAAATGTAAAAATCCTTTTTTCAGCTATAAAGAACCTTCTGATGAATGGAAAGGTTTCATAGATGTTAAATGTTATTCATGGCAAAGAATCTTTCAATTTAAGAGTGTGGATTATTTCACTCAGTGTCTATATTTTCCATGTCAGTGGATACATTTTAGGAATTTAAATGATGTATTCTGAGCTCAACAAATTCAGTAAGAGTTTTTTTTTTTGGTATGAGGTTTACTGTGTTCTTAGCTTAGTGAGCTTATAAGGAACAATAGGGGTCAATGAGATGATCCTAATAAACTCACTTGACAAAAACATAAGATTTCTGGATTAAAATAACAGTATAATTACATTATGATAATCTTATTTTGGCTCAACATAGATCTGTAATATTGTACCTGAATATCAGCAGTTTGTACTCATTTTTGTTGTTGTATGCAGAATGCAGAATATTGCTTTAAAATACCAGATATACAGTATATATAATTCTGATAATAAATATGTTCACTTCCCCCTAAATAGTGAGCACTTCGATTATTGGCTTTCGAGGCTTATGTTACATTTCATTGCCTCTTATTTCGAAGGCCAATCATCTCCAAAGTCTGCTTTCTTCCATCATACTTATTTTACAAACTCTTCTACTTCTGGTCTGTTTCAAATGTGGTCCACGTAGTCCATAATGCTCCTCTGATGAGAGAGCCTATAAACATTCTGCATAACGCAAGTGTTCAAGGTCAGGCAACATGGTGGCTAGTCAACTTCAATCCACTCTCGTTTGAGATCACACATACCTGCGATCTCCTCGGGTCTCTGTTTCAAGTCACCCACAGTGCTTAATGTCCTGCAGACCGGTCATCCTGGTGAGCTCATTGACTGACTCCAGCTGTAAGGTTAAATTACACTTGTTAACATCTTTCATCATGGCTTCTGGACAAACTTCATTTTTGACAGTCAAATGATCGGTGAATTGCTCGGTATCAAACAGACAAGATCCCTGCAGTATGAGATCATTCCGCACCATGTCTTTCCTTGATTCTGATGTGCCTGACGTTAATACAGTGAATTGGTGCTCGAAATAGGATTCCGGGCAAAGACTCAATACTTGCGTTGTTTTTAGAGTTTTTTCCCCCCTTTTGGGGCAAATTGCACGCAGGAGACAGGTGAAAAGTGACTTTGACACTCGCTCATGCGTGCACACGCAAACAGAGTGGATGGTTGCGTATCGCGCCCACGCAGGCCTGGTTTTTCCCCTCGCCAAGTCACAGGGTGCCGGCGGGGTTCGAGGTGACAGCGCGGCATCAATATCACGCGCCGCCGACGCCTCCTTGCTCTCTCTGGCAATGTGCACCTCGCCAACCTTTCTCTCTCTCTCACACACACACACATACAGACATACACACTCACTTTCACTCCTCTCACCTTCAGTGCTGAGCGCTCACCATCTGCAGCGCTGCTAACACCCAGCCACTGCCAAAGCACAGGCCCCCGCACGGCCTAGTCACACACACACACACAACATACGTGCAGTGCTCACGCACAAACTGTCATATCCTCACACACTTAAGCACAGAACACAAGGGCTTTTTACCTACTAGTCTGAGACCACAATCAGTCAACTGACCGCACATCACATGGAAGAAATCGTCAGCTTTGTTCAAACTGGCTGGTCTTGTGCTACTTCAAGGATTGTGCTACCACTTGATAATACAAGTGGTATTAGTCCACCAGTAATGAAATAGCCTATTATAAAGGTTCAGGTTGATACAATGGTGTGAGAAAGAACTGGCAAAGTTTACAAAATAGCATTAAAGTTTTTTCAAAACTATCAACTAGCAGTACTCTTTATTCAGATTTTTTTTAGTGCATGTAAAATTGCTAGGGCTTTAATAAATAATCAAAAGTCTTTTTATTAGACTTTATTTTTTTATGTAATTGTTATGTTTCATATATTCTAATGGCAGAAATTCTATTAAATATCTAAAAAAAAAAGATATACAATTCTG
Organism: Enteromius treurensis; assembly: GCA_032275025.1. Classification (NCBI taxonomy): domain Eukaryota; kingdom Metazoa; phylum Chordata; class Actinopteri; order Cypriniformes; family Cyprinidae; genus Enteromius; species Enteromius treurensis. Next base: position 8,485,752 of record JAUCMU010000080.1, on the reverse strand, counting down.
TTAGTTTTAAAATGTGAAATATATTTATTATATTTTATATTATATTTTATTATTATTATTATCATTGTATAAATTTATAAAATGTAATGCATTTAAATTATATTTATTTAAATAGTAATATAAAATATAATGGCACAAATTATATGAAATATATTAAGATAATTACAATTCTTTTAAAGTTTTAAAATGTTAAATAAATTATTATTATTATTATTATTATTATTATAAGTATTTATATAATTTAATGCATTTAAATTATATTTATCCTGGTAATATAAAATATATTTAATAATTATTAAATGTTTACCTGTATTTTGTTTCTGTTCAATTGCTATCAAAAACTGCTGTGCTACTATTAAAAATCTCATCTCATCATTTTTTATATATTTTATAATATATTTATATTATTGTATAATGTTATTAGTGTGTGCTTGTGTGTGTTCAATAAAAAAAAACTTTATTTATAAGACTGCTGTACCATTATGTTCATTGATTTTCCTCATTCGTATCTTTAAGTTTATTTTAAAATGTGTAAAAAATGTGTTAAAAACTCTTAAAAATAAGGTGCCTAAGAAGATTCTTCAGATTATAAAAAGGTAAGAAAGAAATGTTTTTTTACAGAACTTGGCTATAGGTTCTTTAAGGAACAAAAAATGTTTTTTCTATGGCATCAATGTTAAATACCTTTATTTTTAAGAGTGAATATTAAGTGTAAGACTGGAGTGCCATTATTTGAATTAATTTTCCCTGCTAGTCTATTTAAGTTTATTTAATTATGTATGCATGCATGTGCGTTTGGATAGATAGCTAGACCTTTTCAAAAGAAACCCACTTTAAAATTGCATGTAAAAACAAAACAAGCTGTGGTTGGTTGCTTTATATGTCAATCAGATGATCTTTTGCTGTATGTAAACTAATTCCCTACAAACTCTAATCCAAAGAAGGGGGAGAAGAAGATTCTTTTGGCGGAGAGAGTGAAAGCGCATGTATGACCAAAGCGGAATGTTTTAGCTCTTACAACAGAAAAAAGCCCCACAGGTTTATTTAATTATCTCTCAGTAATCGAGGTCCCAGGTGATCGTTCCCGAGAGGAGAGCATGAGGGCTTGATGATATTACACACTGAATTACGCTCTGAGTGCGATATTACTGTGAGAAATTTTACGTCTTCCAGGCTAAACGTCTTGTTGTGGAGTGTCTTAATTCATTTACCGCTGTTTGCTGCCTCGGTGCCCCTGAGCAGAGGTGAATTAATGGTGGTCATTTCTCGCCCTTCCTCATTCCATTAAACGGACACGGGCGCTCGCAGGCACTAGTCGAAGAAGAAAAAACTCTTTCTCGCACAGGCCTCGAAGAGAGGAGCCCATGAAATTTGTAGTGGAGTTTAATGACTTATAATGAGATTCATAAAACATGGCTGAAATTGCTTGAAAAAAGCGGCGGGAGAAAAAGCGGTAACGAAACGCGTTGACAGCAAGCAGGCTTGACATTTGGCCTCGTGTAATTAGGAATGTGCCAGCCTCCCTTCCCTCTAAATCTGGGCTCTAAATCATTATTCTCCACGGTGTTGACTTTGTCATGTTTCTGCGCTTAAGCTTTACCATTTCTGTAAATATTGCAGCCAAAAATACATTACAGTTTTTTTCTACCCCTTAATTGCTTGCCCTCCAAACACAATCTGCTTTGGCAGTACATAAGATGGTATAGGAGTTAACGGAGGCTGGAAGCTGGCACGCAAGCTGCACGCGCTCAGAAGAGGCCCGCTAAGAAGAGGAGATGAAGAGTTGAGAAGCTGGAGACAGCTGATCACACACACAAGCTGTAGAGCAGCAGGCAGATGCCATCGGAACATGGCTGTCTGTCAGCAAAACTGGCAGTACAGAGCAGCCGAGAGAGAGAGAGAGAGAGAGAGAGAGAGGGAAAAAAAGCTGAAACGTTGAGGGAAAGATGGAGTAAGGGTGACGGGAGGACTCGAGCGGAGACTGTAGGACCGAGCGGAGAGATAAAAATACCAAAGTACAGGAAAACAAAGGGAGGATGTGTCAATGGAGGGAAGTGACAGAGCACAGAGTCAAAATTGTGCATAATGGCAAAACAGCTCAAGATTTACCGTTTTACTCCTTAATTGGTTTGACAGTGGCCTCAACGTAGTTAAAGACGGAATAGAAAAATCTAAAAAGTTCATAGTAAAGAAAGTAAAACATTCGCAAAAAGAAGTTTCTTGGCTTTCAGTTAATTAAACAATTGATATAAACTGTTATACAGAGGTTTACTTGAAAGTCGGGGGTCAAACTTGCAAACCTCTGCAATTATGTGAATAGAGTAAAGCTCTAGCATAATTTTGTTGCAGATTCCACTTGTTTTCTTTCATTTGTAATGTTTCAAATCAATGACATTTCATGCATGTTAAGTGTCCCAATCTCCAAACTGAGGTCGGTGCTGTCAAAACAATTAACATAGCGATTGAAACAGACACTTAATTTCCCTAAACAGTTACGTTTCACTGTATAATGAGGTACATTTTTTTCACATAACACATTTCTTTCGTTGTGGGTCAGATTGGGGTTTATTTTGTTTTGAGAGCACTGGCGTTAATTTAGAAGTACGTAAAAGCACCTGAGAAATTCTGTATCAGAGAAACAAGTGGGGGACTGCAAAAATAGCTCATACCTCATTTAAAATACTGAAATAAAGAGACCAATTTTAACTGTAGGGCCCCCATAGACATAGAAAACTATATATTTTATTAGTGGAAATCAGTCGTTTCTAGGCGCCCAATTATTTTAAAAAACAATCTTTGTTAAGGCTGCATTCTCGAACACAGAAGTGGGAAAAATAGATCAATGTATCCACCTTTTTCCTCAACGCGGAAGTAAGCATATTAGTGAGGCTTCCGGTACATCAGACCTAAGTAAATAACAAGGAGAATAACAACGTGCAGTAAACGCTACAACTGTGTGCCCTACAAACCAGTGTGTCCATAATTAAGATAATACATTAAAATAACATACGACACATTTTCAAACAGCAAAACGAACAAAAAACAGCTGGACGCGGATGACACCGGAAGCTATAACCATAGAATTTAAAAATGGTGGCGCCCATTTTTTCGTCAAGAAAAAGGTGGATATAGTAGGAAATAAAACGTGTATACATTATTTGATTGTTTGTTGACTGTTTATTTAGCCTATTCATTTTTATCAAAATAAAGAAAGACTATTTGAGAATATCTGGTTTCATTCATTCATTTATAAATTCAATAATGTGTCTTTATTATTGTTTTTAGTATATAGCCTATTTTTAATTTTTAACCATGTATACATAGAAAGTGCTTTCCTACGTTAATAATGTGTTTTCATTAATGTCGTGTGAAACTGCTCTCGCCGTTTCTCAACTTCTCTTCGGTTCCCTCATCTTCCCTTTGGCTCCGTTTGATGCGCGTTTTGAGCTACACACTTTCCCCAACTTTCTTTCCCTAAGAGGCTGTTGAAAGGGAAGTCATCGGGGTGGAGAATCTCCGTGATTGTTTTTGCGAGGGATTGACGTGTCGTATTTTGGGAAGGGTTCTTCTCAGCGTCCCGCTAAGCCGCTAGCTCTCGGACTCTAATCCCTTCAGGCAGTGGGGAGCGATGACACTCCGTAAATACCAATAACAAATAATGAAGCGTTGCTTTATCTGTATGATGGGAGCCGAGTTAATCTGTGGACCACTCTTGACACTCAATTAAAAGTGAAGAATGTGTCCCTCTCCGAGTTTCGGAGGAGTTCAATGGTGGACCGTGCTCGCTAAATACACGGAGATGAGAAGTTCGGTGATATGGTGGGACCTCGACTGCCTTGTTTAGCTTAGTGCTGCGGACTTGATACGAACAAACAGAGATAAGAACCTTACATTGAGTCTATCTGAAGCAAAAACAGAACAGCTAAAAACTGAACGCACTACATTTTAATGTGTCAGGTGAACACTAATGAGCTTGAAATAAACGTTCGGTCAAATCAGAACAAATATTACACAAGGGCATATTTCTCAGTCAGTTTCTACATAGGCATTACGCAATAGTGGGGTAAGATGTCACAATCATATAAGCACAAATGCAAACAATAGAACAAAATTCGTGAAAAATCAGAAATGAAAACAGTAGCATTTTAGCCATTTGTATTTAATAAAGTATTGAATTTACATAGCTAACATTTAAATGCATGTGAGAACTTGGCAGTTATGTGAAAGCCTATAGTTCAAATGAGTGGTTGCCTACTTGGAGGCCTGGGGCCAACTAGAGGGCCTCAATCAAACTTGACAAACCTTTTATTATAGGAATAAAGCCTTAAGATGACTATAATTTATTTTAGGAGGGGAAAGCAAGCAAACAAAAACATTGAATTGTGCTAAGACAACTAAAAATCAAGTCATTTATTTTTTATTCTCCTCCTCTGCAACTTTTTTTTTTCTTTGAACCATCTGGATATATGAAGAAACCTATTTAAAAAGACCTGGTAATGTCATGTGCATTATTACAATCTTGGCATTTTTAATCACATTTCTTAATACACGTGTTTAGTTATTTTGATTAATTCTAAAATATTTTAGCATGCATCTAGTAAATCATAAACAACTGTAAAAGTCATGGAGCCTTTAATCTTTGTTGTGCACAGTAAGGGGCCTTGGAGTCAAAAAGGTTTAAAGGCATGGATGTTTTTGAAACCAAAGAGTCATGTGTGCCGTTTTGAAATTGTAGGGTGAGGTCAGAGGGGACTATGTGCCATACTGCATGATCATCTGGACTGAATACTGCAAGCATGTGATTCTATCACACAACAGGCCCAGGTAAGACCCGCTAATGCAACACTAAACACCCCTGTGCACCCCTTTTACAGTATATTCATGATGAGATTTATATATGGAGTGAAATATTGGGTTTACGTTAGGTCTGAACCACCAAGCTTTTGGGTTAGTCCACAACCAACGCTATGCAAAAGGTGTTCATTTGCTGCAAGTAAATATATAAATATGATTAATAAATCAATAATTTGTTAGTGTAAACTAACAGTCGGTGGGCGTCACAGTCTGGAGCCACATTGATAATGTGAAATTTAAAATCTGATAACACAAAGAAAGTTTTAGGATTGTAAAAACGAATAAAAAATTCAGAAAAAAAGTCTAGGTTAATGAAATAAGCACATTCATGAAACTGTATACAGATGTTGTTCTATAAATCGTTTCAAAACATCATCATCAGGTTTCACACAATTATCGCTGTCAATAAAGGAAAAGAGCTATAGTGACATGCTGTATAATAAAAATCTATATGTTCAATTTAACATTCCGCTCAGAAAGCTATAGTGACATAGAAAGTGCAATTCATGACAGTAAAATGTTGCATTAGCTTAAATAATACAAAATAGCTTTTTGCCCAGTAATACTATATTTCTGTGCGTGTGCTTTATTGGCTTGAGATAACTTGCCCTGGAACAGCATGCTGACATCGATGTAGACCACTTAACGTTCATACAGTGGGTCACATGATCTCGGTAACTTATGAATCCATTGATCTAGAAGAGATGGGCTAGCAATTTGTGTGTGAGAGTGAGTCTGTGTCTCTGACCCGAGCGTGTCATGTGGGCAGGGGGGTAAACACTGTGGTGCGCTCCATCAGCACGGGGCCACACGGAGCCAGCCTTCTGCAGTCCATTTCCCTCCACTCACAGAGGAAATACACAGGGCTTTGTTTATGCTTCAGGGGCCTCCACTGTTCAGAAATGTGAGAACGGCAGGCAGAGAGGAGGAGGGAGACAGAACTTATCTTCTACTTTCCACGACGATTTAGAGGTTTTTACGAATTAAAAAAAGAAGACACCTCAGTCCCAGCAGATGGTTGTTGGGAGCCGCGTGTTCTTAACAATCTGTAATTCCCCCCGTTTAAAGATGTTCTGTGGTCACCCACTCTCCCCTCAGGACTGTATTTGCCCTCACATTATTAAAGTCTGCATAGAGAACAGTCTGACATTGCTGGCCCGATAGAAATGTTTTGACACCGGCACCGTGCCGCCCTCTCACCAGACGCAATCACGCCGGTTTACCTTCCAAACAACAACGCCATCTATTTTTTTATTTTTTTATTTATCCTGCAAAATGGATTTTTTTTGTCTCTCGCTCTTAAACCCTCCATTCTTCTCCCCCAAAGAGGTGCCTCTGTTCGCTGCAGATAAATAGGAATTCCAAACTCCAACGCTTCATTTGTCATGGTATGAAATCCAAGAGTGGAATCTAGAAATAGCTCCAGCAATGTTAATGTGCAGTGCCTGAGGCCTGATAACATGTAGGAGGTTTTTAGTGATATTTGCCTCTTGCATATTTTGTTCCGGGATTTTTTTTTTCTTTTCTTTTTCTTTTTTTTTTTTAAGAAAGAGAAGGGCAAAAAAACAAGATCTGCACTTTTTTTTTTGCTGCAAATATTGCAAAATGATATTCCTTTTTCCTCCACACTGGCTGAGCCCATTATTTGGCTATGACATTACAGTTTTAATTGAATTGAATGCAATTTACTCTTTAAGAAAACTTTTAATTAAACACCATATGGACAGATCGTGGGGAGAAGTGGCCTCCACAAAGTTCCCTGAGGGAAATTTGCGGTATAATTAAGAATATGAACTGTAATGACACTCCGGGATTTAATGAAACTTGCAATGCAAATAGGGCTATGTATAACCAGCATTCATCTGACAGAATGACTGAAGTTTGGAGATGCGTCTAGGGAAACCTCATTCCCCTGAGCCCATTTTGTGGAAATTTTAAGTGTATTGTGGGGGTGGGGACCTGAAAGACCGGCCACATGAGAGCTCACATGACCTTACCGAGACTAATGGCGAACCCTGGATCGCTGAAACATTTTGTAAATGATTTGCAACATGTCCCAGACTCTGTGTTCGAAAATCGTGGGATGACGCCTCGGATTCAATTGAAATGTCGACTGCAAAGCAACCTCGGTTATTTTTAAAATCAAATGTGCCAGTCGCTCGTGGAAGGTTAGCAAGAAGTCACCTGTTTTCTTTTGACCGCTTGGCCATCTTTTCACACCACATTACTGCTGCGAGCACTTATTTTCGGCTCTGCTGAGATGCAAACTGAATTCAATTTCTAAAAAGGCTTGTTGGTATAATGGAGCTTTGTTACTCTTTATTTATTCTTCACACATTTAGTTTTTGACCTTCAGGACTAAAGTTCAAACTTGTTTTTTTAAATAATTGCCCACATTTTTAAATAACAGCAAACTCAATGAAAGTAATAAACAAAAACAAAAAAATGAAAGTATGTTAAATTATTATGTGATAGAGATTTTTTAAATATTTATTATTATTATTACACTGAAGGTGTGCACATATGCTGGATACTTGCCTTTCCTTTTTTAAAATATGTTATAATGTTATTAACAATAGTGGTTTTGCCAATAGATTCATACTACATATTTATCCATAAACTAATAAATCATTTTAAATAAATCATATTTCATGTTTATTTACACACTAATTCCAACCATTTAAGTAACAATTATTATATACAATTTATACAATTTTATATACAATTTATGTACAATATTATATACAATTTATACAATTTTGTTGTGTTAGTTACCTGTACTATTTTTTTTTTCCTTATCAAAATAACCCATCTGCAGTTTGATTAAGATTAATTGTAATACACAATGAAAAACAAGAGTTTTGAAAAATCTTTCTGTTTTGCAAACTTAATATATTATTTTCATTATTTATATTAAATATAATAATTATATAAATAATATAGCTAAAAATATAAAAGGCATTTGATATGGAAGTCGTCCCTTCATGCAAACGTTACAGCACATACAGCAAATTGTTTCAGAATATTTGCACTGAGACATCGAAAGAAAGAAACAAACACCGAGCACAAGCCATCTCTGTGCGTGCAGCATGAGGACCTTCTGTGCTTGTTTACTTTGTGATCCTGATGCATCTCGCAGGGGTCACGGGGGTGAGGGAGGACGTCGCCTAATTACCAATAAAAGCTGAGGTAAAATGTCTTCTGTTGCACAGATTCAAAGTCTGGGGTGAAAGCAGAGAGGAGAAATAAATAGCCGGGCAAAGATGTTAAAAGCCTGGTACACAAAAGAATTTGCAGCGGGAGCTCCATGAAAGCCAGGGAGACAGTAAATATGAGAGCTGGGATGACAAGAAACAAAGGCAAGGAATAGAAAGAAAGAAAAAAAAACTGGGAGCTGTATAAAAGACAGGAAACACAGTGTTTTCAGCACAACAAACTCATTTACAGATAGCCTAGGACTTGAAAACAATTATCAGCCATCTTTCCTATCTCTATAGCTCCGTCTCTCGCTTTGTGAGGCCCCTTTGTTTTTCTCAAGGACATATTAATTATTTTAGATCAGCCTGATTTTCATGCTCAGAATAAAGCTCCTCTTTGTGTCGTCTAAGATTGGTCAGCCTTTTATGTTTCCCTTGCATGTGAAAGCTGGAGAGACACATTTCAAAGTTGTCGAAGAGTGTTTGTTCTAATGTAGGTTCGTTAAGGCTGATATGTTCCGTACGTTCAAACTACTTCAGTAATACAGGAATAGGCTTTCCTGCATTTTTAACGTTTGTTCTAAGCCAAAAAACAACAACAAAAAAGATTTAAAGAGCGGCTCTTGTGTGTTTGAGCCTATAGCAGAAACGCTGGAGTTAAATCAGATGGCTAAAAAGACTTCGGATAAGTGATATCACTCTCGCTCGATCCGCAAACCTCTCTGAAGGGAGCTTTATATTTGCCTATGAATAAAAAGAAAGGGCACATATACACACAGGCACCCCCAAAAAACTCTGCATTCCACATTTAATTGAGAACAAAATCCTACAAACAGAGTCGGTCCAAAGTAAACGATTCAAAACCCCAATTCAGCCAATCAGGTGAGAAGCTTTAGTCTACCCGGCGATGGCGTCTCCGCCCTCTTGTGCGGGGCACAGATGACCTATTGTCCCACTGACTCGCAAAGCACACAAGCTGTACTGTAACACCTACCGAAAAACTCTGTCACTTTTGAACGAGAGACTAAACACACTGCTGTAATAATACAAGTGTTCTGCTTGAAGAATGACTTCATTCTTCATTTAATGTGTTAAATACATGGAGGGAGGTAAATCTAAACATGTCCCTTTAATATGGCCTAATTATATTATTATTATCTTTTCCATGAAAACATATTTTGTATGAATGATATGTTGAATGCATGGTGGAAATATTACCTCCAAAATGTACAGTTCAGTAAACATTTAATTAAATGCAGAAATGATTAAAAACTGTTTGACTTAATATATCAATTATAAAATGTATTTATGTAAATACAGAGATTCAAAATGTGTTTACCCCATAATTTAGTATAGTCTTTAATAAAATAATTATAAAAGCTTGGATAATGTTGTAATTGCCCCTAAAATAATACATGAATTAAACATAGAACTGACCAATAAAACAGGATTGGTTGATTGTATGGTATTGTAAAATATATTCACATTAAAAAATGTGTATGATTAATTTTTGCACAATTTTAGTTTTTTTTTTCAACTTTAAGTAATTTTCTAAATTTTATGAGATCTTAAAAACTGCATACGAACCATATATAATCTGCACTAAACACAGAAGGACACCATTATATCAACTGCTTAGATTTTGTGCATTAAAATACAAATATTACTTATATTGCTCTATCATGACTGTATAGAAGAAACTCACCTCAGTTCTACTGCCATCCAGCTGCTCATTTTAACATAACTAATAGGACATACGGTATTGCAGATCTTGCAGTTACTGTAGCTGAAAGTTATATACCTCAGAGAATTTTATCATTTCATGTATGCTTTAAGAGGCCCGTTTCAAGTCCAAACCATGGACAGCACACTGCTGCCATCTGTTGGTCATTTTTGGTGGCGCAGAGACACATGCTATGTCCATTACATTATTAGATTTATACCACTATAGTCTGCTTTTAAATAAAGTCACCTTTAAAGCATTCTTCATCATCCTATATTACCCTATCTATCTAAGTGTGAAAGGTATGCTGATTTAAGACAGAAAGATTCATCGTCAACAAATAAAAAACTTGCCCTTTGCAGACAGCAATACAAATGACTCCAGGCTTCTCTGGAGTTAAAAATACACAAAGAGCAAACCAAATGTTTTGAAATTGAGCTTCCGTGAGAAACTAATGGGAAGCATGCAAGATTATAATTAACGACCCATTGCACGACATTACCAACACCCCAAAACCGGTCTATAATGACCTCTGACCCCTAAGGAAATGTCATTAGGAACATTAGGAACTGAAGGTCAAACACATGATTCCTGGTGTGCAGTTATGCGTACTGGGCATTTGTATGCGGGGTGTCAGGAAAATATGACATTTGTCAAAATATTATATTATAATACAATATTATAATGTGTTTGGGTCCGATTTTGGCATCTTAGTGTGAACCAAATGTCCTCTCGAGTACATCTAAACTTAAAATCACCCACATCGATGAAAATTACTTAATTAGCATGCAAAATGATGTCTTATTTAATATATAATATTGCCAAAAAGGTTTTGGGGGATAGAAAATATCATAAGCTATTGGAGTCAATGGATGGTCTCCCAACATGATAGAAAAAAGTGTGTGTGTGTGTGTGTGAATGCATATATTTATATTGTAAACAAAGTACTATTTCAAAATCCATGTGTAATATGACATTTCATTTGTTTACTTGTCATTTCTTTGTAATTATTTGTGAAATGTGCTAGAAATAAATACGTCGGAAAAAGTAAATCACTGAAAAATATTCCTTTCAAACTATTTCCACTCAGAAACTGCTATTTAATTTCACACACAAGTACAAAGAAACGTCAGGTATTGAATTTTACTCTAATGTACTCAATAATCTTTGTCTTGTGTACTTATTTTACTGTCCATTTTATAGTGAATAAGACAATAAATTAAGAAGCTAGTCTGATGATGTCATGAAAATTAAAAAGACTGGGCAAAGGCAGCTGTTTTACATGTATTTTGTTCATGATGCTTTGGATATAAGCCTACTGTACAGTATAAAGCAAGTAAAACCTTATGGATTGATTGAACTATTGATAACAACAGCAATTCTATCAATGGAGGCCCCACAAAGTCATTGTGTGTGGACCACACAGGCAGCATCCCATTGTCATAGACTGATTTGCTCCTGCTTTGACAACTGACAATGGCGTTCACTTCATCATTTTTGTTCCACAGACAGCAGGCCTGTAACAACACTATGACAGTCAGGATTTGCTCAGAGAAAAGCAACGGCAAGATTAGTTTTGGAGCCCTCTCGTAAGAGTTAAGTGGCGAGCGGCGCGCTGATACAAAGCCCATTTGATCCTCGGGGATTGCAGGATGTAAAGCGTTTGAGTCTGTCAATCCCTTTGTCATGATAGCACATGTTTTTCTCCATCTTCTTAGTCCGCTCGCCCGTCTATTGTTATTATCCGCTCTAGCAGCAGCTGCTGGCATTGTCATCGCTGTTAATCTGAGGGAATATCTTTAGCTCTCCGTGTTACGAACAGCTGTCGGTATTGTGCGAGAGTCGTTAATCTGATTCACGATCTTTAGCTCCTCAATTTGGGGCTTTGATCCAGGCCATTACGCCGCATATTGCATGTAGTCTTTGTTGTAAATCTGAGCTGGAATTGTTCCACATCTGTAGACAAACACTCCAGCGGCCTGCTGTTGCCAGATGTTTCTCCGCTGCAATCTTTCATTGTACAATGGCTTTATTTAGTTGAATCTGAATCTGTTTCAACAATGACTCCTCTATGAAGGGAACACAGCATGGACAGGTCTAACACAGAGCGCTTTGATGAAAACAATTTGTCAAAATGCACCTGGATAGGATCAAGCCACATTCATTTAAAGGGACAGTTCAGCTAAAAATGACATTTCTGTCTTAATTTATTCACCGTCGTGATGTTATATACATGCATGACTCTGAGAAGGAATTTTCAAAATGTCTGGGTTTTTTCTCAACACAATGAAAGTAAATGTGATTCTAAAATGTTTGTTTGGACCCCATTGGCTTTCATGGTATGGTCAAAATCAGAAACTTTGCATTAACACCTTATTGATGCTGCAGACTTGGTGTTAGTTGCTATTTAAAGGCAAAACACTCCAGGCAAAATCACTTTCATTCATAACTTGTATTTTTTTTTTGTCCACTGAAAAGAAAACATCCAAAATACACCGTTGAGTGTTAACTTTATAAGACTTTATCTAATTGCACCTGTAGCACCTCTTTCTCTCTCTCTCTCTCTCTCTCTCTCTCTCTCTCTATATATATATATATATATACACATTCTGAAGGTTCTTCCAGAGAGACTTCTTCACATATTCTGCTTTTTTACAATAAAAAATGGGAGATCCACTTTGTAAATATGTTAATAACATGAAGTGAGACCTTTGGACCTGGCTTTATTCAGGTTTTTAGAAATATTTAGTGAATGTTTTGATAATAACATAGTTTCGGGAGGATCGCTGTACGAATTAATCACGGCTGGCATCGCGTCATCTAATCAATCTGCTCGTTACGATTGCCAATCAAATCCTTTATCCACTATTAATAAACCTGTTTTCCCCTACTTCCGCATCTCGCTTTTGTGCACCCCTCGTCCTCCCCATCTCCTCCTTAGCTCCCCGACTTCCTCCAGGGGGCCATGACGGAGATCAAGCCAGACACTGAACCACTAAACCTCGCCTAGGGTTCAGAGTCTGCCGATTTTCCCGGCTCGCTCCCTGGACAGCAAGCCAAATCTGCTTTATTCATTCATTAATGATGAAGCGTGAAATCGTGAAAACATACTAACTTAGAAAAAGTGAACAACTGTTCAGCTGGGAGGGCTATCTGTAGTTAAAGTTTTACTCTATTTACCTGTGATGCACAGATGATTTCGCATTGATCTCTTTTGACGTGCTGCTAGCCATAAACAAAAAGTCTTTATTAATACCCTGGAAAACATCAGATCAGCCTAGAAGCCTATTACAGTCATCTCATTGTGAAGATACACACATTAGCTGCGACAAGAGCTTCCATTAAACAATGAAAACTAATGAGGTTACAGTGAAATAAAACTAGATCGAGCAAGCTGAGTACAATTACCCCAAATATAAATATCCCCCCCATGTTTAAAGAGCCATTAATCAGATAAAAATAGACTGAAGAAGTCTTTTGTGATTAACGAGGTGAGACTTGTGCTAATTACTGTTTCCTCCGCTTGTAATTAGGTTGGCACATCTAATCAAGATGAATGAACGCCCTGACCCGCTGCACATTGTTTGTGGCTCACAAACCCAGCGGCTTTTACATCTTTATTCCTCAAACCGTATTATCATGACCTTGTCTCTATGAGACACGCTCCCATAACTGCGTATTGCTTTATCACACCCTCCTGCGGTGTGTTAAAAGAGATGCTGTGAATGCGGGCTTTGTCTGGTCCGTTCTGCCTTCAGCTGCTTTTAAGGTTTTTCAGTCATTTAGTCCATGTCTACCACCTGTTGTGGAAAAAAGCAGAGGCATGAATAGATGCGTGCAGCGTGCACAGGCTTTTTGTTTTCGATGCATCTTGCTTTTAATGATGAAAAATTATAGGGAAGTTTTTAAGGAGCAAACTTTTAGGCGCGTTACGCGTTCGAGGCACACGAATTGTCCTAATATCTCGATATGTTTGCGTCTCGGCACTTGTAATTATTTCAGACAAGTGTTTGTAATTTGACCTTTGTGAAATGGAAATAAGTTGAGGCGTGAATACAGATATTGAATTTGGTAATTAATGCAGAGCTCTTGGTGGAAGTCGCTGGAGGGACTGGAACTAATTCAATTACAGTCTGAACTGGAGCGCCAATATAATTATTTCTTTCTGAAACACTCTGTTGCATAAAATGCAGGCATGCTTTTTATTTTTTCCCCCCATTCACTGCTGTTAACTACTTTTGCAAACAAAAAAGGGTGGCTTAATACATTACTCATTGTAACATTGTGCTCTACTTAAAAAAATCCTTTAACTAATTTGGTGTAAATTGACCAATATATTTCATAAATTGCTTGGAAATCTCTCATTATGCTATATTATAAGCAAATCTTGGACTGTATATTTTTGTGAACTTGTTTTCTTCCAATTAGCATGGCTTTTGTGTTTCCTTTTGGAACTGGTTGATTGTAGGCTTGAGCCCATGCACAGAGAATCGGTGCAATATTTGTAGACAATTTCTCTCAAAAACTGAGGTGCATGGGCTCAGATCAATGAGGCCTATATGATCAGTCAGCTCCAAGTAGTCAAAACAAGCTGAAAAAAGATTCAATCCGATATTTGGTATGTAAAAGTATCACAATAATAATAATCACAATGTGAAAACAATTTGGTAACACTTTACTTTAAGCCTTTATGTATAATTCATTATAATAGGCTATTACATTATATTAATATATTTTAATTATTCATAACGTGCTTTGTAATACATTATATCTTGTCGTAAACAATTATAAGTGAATTTAAAATGCATAGTGTCACAGTAAACTTGTGTATGTATAATTTTATACAGCAATATGTTTTAGTCTAATGCAATAGTAATAACTTACATTTTCAGAAAAACACACTCTCCAAGGATGACCACTGATCGAACCACAACATATATTGAGTTATGCACGCACATATTACAGATGAAGAAGGTTAACGTTTCAAGGCACAATCTCTTTTTTAAGCAGAATGGGAACTCAAGACAAAGGGGCAAATATCATTTAATTTGTTTCTTTATTTCTAGTCAATGGATATGATACAGAATCTACAATGCAACACCTTAGAGATTATTATTAAATCTAGCAGTTCTTAGAAAAAGAATATCTCTGTTTAGTTATTGACAACAGGCATTGTTTAATATTAAGCAAAGATTTTCTTTTACAGTTTTACAGTTGTACATACTACAAAACCGCCCGTAGATGCTTGCATGAGGCAGTTCTGTACATCTTATGTTCCCCAGAAGCACTTCATTGGCTGAATGTTGGAACCACCCGTCACTTTTGGGTTTATATAAATGCTAAAGAGTGCAAAGAAATCAGTTAATCTTCACAGACAGTTAAAAGAGAGACATTTCCCACTTCTATTGTTTAATGAACATTTCTGGTGTAAAAGAAAGAAAGAAAGAAAGAAAGAAAGAAAGAAAGAAAGAAAGAAAGAAAGAAAGAAAGAAAGAAAGAAAGAAAGAAAGGAAAAAGTACTATGTAGCATTCTGTGTGGTCTTTGACAGTTCAAAAACGTGATCAATGTGCAAGCTTGACAGTTACAAAAGAACTGGAACAGAAAAAGAAGCTTATCTCAAAATACAATAAAACAACCAGAAATTCACAGTTTCTAGTATTTACAGAATTGTATATGGTTGTTTGTAGTATAGGCAAACTGACACTGGAAACTGAGGTAAATGAGGGTAGCCAAGCGGTGCGAAGGCAAGTCTCAGAGCTGAGGTTTGCACCAAAAAAATTTCTTGGTCACACTTTATAATACATGGCTCGTGTGTACTGAGCAGCATCAGAAACTAAGTGGAATTGATTTCCGGGGCATGTTTTATCTAGGATATTTTATGTCAAATAATTTGAATGAATTAGTTGATTTAAGTGTTTACTATGGTGTCTAAACACAAAATTAGACCAGCAAAAAAAAATAAAAAATTAATACAATAGAAAATAAACTAAATGTTCAAAGGTTTGGGGTCAGATTTTCTAATATTTTTGAAAGACTACTCTTACTACTCACCAATATGATTACAGTTTAAACACTAAATACCAAATTTTAATTAGTTCTGTTGTTGTTGTGTTAAGTTGAATAAAAAAAATATTGTGGTGCTTAATGTGTGTGGAAACGCAACTTGATACTTTTTCAGGATTCTTAGATAAATAAAAAAATGAAAAAGGAGTGAATAAAAGTATCAATAAATTCAAATCGACTCCAAACTTCTGAACAGTAGTATAACAGATAAAAATATATATATATATGTGTATAATTTACACAAGGACATTTTATGCCCTTACATGGACAACATGCCCTTGAAATGTTTCAAAGTCCAGATTCATTTCTGACCTTGGTTTGGGGGTAGGATCTTATTAATAAACTACTATGCCATTACTGTGTAACTAGGTTACACATAAATAGTTTTTCCTATAGCAGTTAATTTAGTAACAGGGACCCTGCAAAAAAAAAAGCATTACCGAAGCAGGAAGAGCGGCCCATCGCAAGGTGAAGTGAAGACTGATTTTGTTCTTAAAGCAATCAGAGTTTGTGCAAAAAGGCCTGTAATTTAGGAAGGGGGTTACAAATACAAAAGCTTTAGTGCGTCCAGCAGGCGATACCATCGTTAAGGCTTCCAGGAATTACATCCGTTACAAAAAAAAAAAGTTCACCGATACCTCCCAGAAAAAGCACACGTCTTGAGAGCGACCTCTTTGACAGCGCCATTTAAATAAATACAAAAACCACCGCTCGAAATGTAAATGTTACCAAATGTTATTATGAAAAATACACATAATGTACAAGCAAGAAATATCAGCACTTTGGTGTGGGCTTCAGATTAGCTACCGGCTCGTTGTAGCCATGGCTACTGTGCGTCTACTTTCTCCAAGCACCACGCTGAGAAAACAACGAGAAACTTTATGAATGCGCTATACAGTGGTTCACAGTGACAGGACGGGGGAGGAATCGTCTGCCAGAAACGAACAACGAAGCTTCTATTGGTCCCTGAATCACACATCTTAACGCAGCTGTGCCAGGAACGACCCTCGTAAGAACAGACCGGCCCAAAGTTCACCGTTTATAGACAGAATCAGCGACTATCCATACAGTAAAGCCTACGTTATCTTACAGTACACTGATTTCTCCCATTACAAGTTGTGTAAACAAGCAGGAATGACCTTTAGGATGATGGTTAGTCACTGGAAACAGACTCAGCGGCCCTCCTCTCTGTCTTCAGATAGTAATTGTGGTCAGAGGTTCCCTTTCCTTGGAGGATCGGTATCTGGGGAGCTTTTCTTAATCTGAGATTCTCCGGGGATCGCTCTTCCCTTACACTGGCAAGTCGAGACTCTAGAGTAAGCCATCTATGTGAGTTGTTTGCTTCCTCAATTGGCAATTTCACTTCACTGTTTATGGACTAGGGCACTGGGGTGAGCCTCTCTCTCGACCGCCACGTAAAAGCGAGGAGGAGGAGGGTTTGGGTGCTTGTTTTTTTTCCTACGACACTAAACCAGCTTTGAGTTAAGAGGTGATTTGGGGCTTATCTAAAATGATGTGTTCAGACAAGTAAGTGCAGTGTTCAGTCTACAAACTGAAGAGGTCTCCGGCTAGTTCTTGTGTCCACCAGGGGGAGCCCTTTTCTGGAGTAGCACAAGCCGAGACCTGTGAGACTATTCTGGAAGGTGCAGTGACGTCACCTCTGGTTTCATCTTGAAGTACTGGCTGAAACGGAGAACTGCATATCTGCAGAAGCAAAGTTGGTGGGCAAGACTGAGAATATGCCGATTGAACCCGTGATTACATGGATGCTGTTTGTTGTTGAAAAGTGAAAACTTACCCCAAGAAGTCAAAGTCAATGGTGGAGTACTGAGCTTGGATCAATGCCCACAGTCCCCAAAAGAAATGAGATGCCTGGGGAGAAGAAAGACCAAACATAAAATGAAGAATGAAGATATCAGGGTATTGAGGAGTAAATATAAAAACAAAAATTCATATTTTGTCCCAAAATAAAAATTATATGTAACCATAATCATTAGTGTTTTCATTGTTAAACAACACTTTAGACTTAAATAAGACTTTTTTTATTAATAAATTAAATATATGGTACATTTTATAAAATTTAAACATACCATATCATAAAAAAAACGTCCCTGAAAAATATTAAAAACTTTCTAATAATAATAATAATGACAATAATGCATACAAAACTACAACTTCAACTAAAATTAAAATAAAAACTGAAAATGTACAAATAAAAGCCATTTCAAAGTATTAAAAAATGCTATAATAGTACATAAAACTAACAAGGAGTCATCTGAATATGACATTAATATTTAACTTGGAGAGAGAGAAGCCTTCAGTACCTGGAAGATTTATTTATAAATAATAAATAAATAAATAATATGACAATATATCCTCTTATCAAATCAGTGTAATATTAATTCGGTACAACAAATACTAACTTTATGTATTAATATTTCAAATAAACATTAATATATTATATTGTTCCCAAACTTCCCATTGCATGACTGAAAAATAATTAGCTTTTCATAACTGAGAAGAGATGGAGGATGTTTAACATCTATAAAAAAAAATAATATTTCATTGGATCTTTTAATAAACACAAAATATCTTTCTTTTCTATTTTGAACAGGACTAAGAAATGTTCCTGACAGGCTTTGTGAGATTCACCCTGACACTGGAGTTAACTGTGACAGATTGTATGTTGTATTGTTGCTTGGAAACATTTGACCCACGCCTTTCTAAGCAAAGACGGCTTCCTTTTAGTGGACCCATTAAAAAAGGAGAAAAGATAACTGCGTGGAAGTTATTTGTGTTGATTCTGGATCACTGACAGTGAAGTAAAAGCTTATAAAATGTGGCATTTATATAAAAGCTCTCAGATGAGACTGAATCACTCCTGCCATCATGTGAGTAAAGATCACGGGTTTGCTGGCCTATAATAAAGTCTCTATCCTCGTTTTTTTCGCTCAACTGCACAGAATAAATGTTTGCCTCTGCCAGAGTCAAGGGTCTCGATCCCCCTCAGACACAATCTCAGTATATTCAGACCATCTTTAATAAAACTGTCTCCTGGCTTAGGCGTCTATCAAAAATGACAAGTCCTTTGAATGTATAGATATTATTTGGAAATATTGGTTAAATAAATTCAAATTATTATTTATGAAATCATTTAAAATACACTTCTGTTGAAAATGCAGGTTTGGTAAAACTTTCTAATGGATTTGGAAAAAAAGTCCATTATTCTCACAAAGAGAATTCTATATAATATAATGTAATTCACTCCTGTGATGGTAAACTGTACTTTCAGCTCATTACTCTTCATTACTCTTCAGTGTCACATGATCCTTCAGAAATCATACTAATATGCTGATTTGGTGCTTTAGGAACTTTTCTTATTATTACAACGTTGAAAACATATTTTTGTCTCATCTTTTGACATCTTTAATGTCACTTTCGATCAATTTTATTCATCCTCACTGAGTCGAAGTATTCATTTTTATAAAAATAAAAAAATTAAATAAAACATCTTACTAAGCAAACGGTTAAAAGGTGGAGTAAAAAGCACAAACATTTTTTGCAATTGTCTGTTGATTTGGTCTTTTGGAAAGTCTTTCGCTGCCGTATTTAATATTATTGAGAATTACCATTGTTTGATATAATAATCATCTAAATTATATAATATAGATATAAATAAATAAATACATTTGATTTCTGGAAACCATAATATTCTCTTAATCTGTTTATAGCAGGTTAGTGCATTAAGATTACACTTATTTAATCAGAATATGCTCATATTCTGAATAATACAGTAATAAAAACATGCAATGCTTTTCTCTAGCTTTCAATTGAGGCCGCAGAAAAAAAGGAATCCAAAATGAAGGCAACAAATCACATTCATGAAGCCTCACATCATGGCATTCCTCTGGCATTTGTTTTAGCGTCTCTCAAGGTCCCTCTCAGGGACAGGAGAGAAAACGGAGCCTCCCACAGTTTTGCTAGAGCCAGAAGTAGATTTTTTCCTCTCTTTGTGTTTTTTTTATTTTCTACCCTGCTTTTAACCCATCGATTGCTCACAAAAGAATAAACAGCGGGAGTAAGCCGGATATTAAATTAGTTTTCCTCTCCGAAGTAAATATCATTATCAAGAAAGGGCAGGTGTACTACTCGCCCGTCAAAGAATGACCCGAGGACGCACACGAACACCCAGAGGTCCTCTCATAGGATGTCAAGGCTCCTTCCCTGACAACTTGCAATCACTATTCATACCTTCGTCTCCACTTTAATGCGGACCATCAATCTCCTAAATAGTTCAACTGCTCACGGTGTTCCAGTTTACTTTGTAAAATGCTGCATGTCATTAAAGACAGTAATTGCATTGAAAAAACAAAAGTCTGATGTTTAATTTGGCAGGGTGCAGATGGATGGAAATGCGTCACGACTCCAGATAGTGGCGGATAAATCCAGTTTAGACTCACCAAGGCGAAGCGGTTGACTTGCACGTAGAGCACCTCCACTTCAGTGTTGGAGACCTGCGTGCCCTGTGATTTGTACTCCTTGTAGGCCTCCAGGTAGGCCCGGAGCCACTGCAACTGGAGCTCTCGCTCAGGATACAGGGTGTAGTCCACCTCATTCAGACCTGTCAATCACACCAAGGCCACACGCACCTGGTAAAGCATTTTCTCCTCTCTTCTGCACAATAGTTTAATTCGTGTTCGTATCGCATTACCTGCAAATTCATTGAAGTGGTTCCCAATGTCAAAGGCTTGATAATTGTACCCAGCATATTCGTAGTCAATGAATTTGACATTTCCTGCAGGAGGGGAAACAAATAGCAATTTGTTTAGAAAAGCACATGGGCATCGTCTTCTTAATAACCCTTTTTTTTTTTTTACTGTAACAATCTATTGCCTGTATTAGCAAACCAACACTACATGGGCATTATCTGCAATTTAAATGATAAATGATAATCTGCAATTATCATATTACATCTGGAAAAAGGAGTAAGGATTTGCATTCTGGCGCAAGACAAGAAAGAATTAACAAAGTGAACAAGACATGGGGACAGATTACATGCACTTTTAGCATGCATGTGGAAAAAAACGGCATGTTATATTTAGGTGATTCTTCAATTAGGGTCACTTTAAAAAAAATGAAACTTTTTTTTTCTTCCAGACAGTTTCATTTCATTTAAAATAGTTGTCACATCCTGTAATAATAAGCTGATCATCTGTGTGCAATATTGGGGGGGGGGTTCTTTTTCTCTTGTTTTTGATACATTTTGAAATTACAATGTTTCTGAATTGAAATTCTCAGAGACCGACCATTTTGGTAATGATGTCAAAAAAGCTACTTATCAGACCATGATGCAATCTTTATAGTATTTTTGATGTTCATTATGCTTATACCCCATCATCTATAATTTAAAACGTAACCATTATCAATTGTATAATTTAAATAAAAAGGCACAAAATTTATTTCCCTGGATTTGAACAAAGGGGTACTCTTTAAATAATAATAATAATAATAATAAAAATAATAGGAAAACTCTCATCTGTTATTAATTTAATAAGTTTATCTAATTGATGAATCACCCTATACATGAGCCTGCTGAGAATAAAATTAGAAAACTTGCAACTTTCGCTTTATTTTAATTTTTAAAAGAAAAAGTGTGTTTATTTTCATTTTTATTTATTTGAGATTTTTTTCAACTGAAAACAAACAACGACATCTTAATTACCGAGTGGGCAAATTTTACTTTTTTTTTTTTTTTTACTAGTTACAGGTGACAAATCAACTACAAAATAACCAAGGTCAACAAAACAGTGGGCAGGTGGGCAAAGTTATTGCAAGTTTTCCAGGAAATCTCGTGACTGGTGACACAAAGAGCGCCTCGCGCAAACAGTCTTCTGCTCTACAGGAGGAAACACAACAGTAAAAGTAGAAAGAGAGAGTAAAATGAAAGCGAAAATGGATAAACAAGTCAGGTTAGACAAGAGTTTACGGCTTTAGAATATGCAAAAACTTTTAAAAATGAAAACAAAAACCAAAAACCGAGACGGCTGTACTGTAAACCACAGGGCTGGAAGAAACCACAGGGCTGGAAGGACAGAGGAGTTAAAGGAGAGAAAATGGGCAATGTTGCCATCTAGTGGCACATAGTCTGTATAGCAGTGGTCTAGCAAGCAATGACTTGATGGTTCAGGTGATGTAGACAGTGTTGACTTCAATCAGAATACAAAGCCTTACTCCTCTCTGTCTACATATGTGTAATGCATTATTCATTAATCACTGCCTTGTTATATGTAGCATTACTGCACCTAAAGTAGTGCGTTTGACTTTACGTTGCCTTGCATTCCCAGTGCTCTAGAGCTTATGGTGTGTAGAACAAAAAAAGTTGATTGTAATTGGACAGAAGTGTTGGTCTACAGAAAGAGACACGTGAGGTGGTTACCGGACCCGGTGGCGTCCTAGCGGGACACACTGAACACCTCCAGTCAGTGGCTATAGCCCTGTGCAGCAGATGAAGAGATTTGGGCAAACTCACATCTGTCACAGAACACACACAGCTTCACTGCAGAGAGGCCATTGGGCGCCTCCCCCGTTAAGAACAAACACGGCTCATCTCATAAACGCACACCCCCACCACACAACATCCCCATTGGTCCATTAGCCAGCCAATGAGGCCCCAAGTTACTGGCTCTATGCAAACGCCACAGCGGCTTCCTGTGCAGGTCGAGCCAAACGTCTTCGACTCCCTGAGTGTCGACGAAAGCTATTGTGTAACACTCCCGTTCTTGCTTTCTATAAGTCTCGTCGGGAAGGGGCCACGAGAGCAGGCATGTCAAAAACTTAAACATTTTACTTTGAAAACTTCCTCCCACCCCTTGGTCTGCGTGTTAAAAGTGAGTTGGAGGAAGTGGCTTAGCTTTTTTTTTTTTTTCTCCTTCCTCTCTCTAAGTTCAAATACAAACAAGTGCCCAAGGTCACAGATGCCTTTAAACTCTGTTCTCCAAGCAGATTTCCCGTGACCCAATCTCAAATCGCTCGTTGTGAATTATTTACTGCTTCGAGAACAGTTTTTAGGGGCAAGTGGTACCTTCAGGGCAACTGATACGGGCCGGTGCTAATCAGCTTGACTGTTGCTGCCACTTCAAAAAAAAAAAAAAAAAAAAGTGAGAGACAGGAACTACACATTCTCACACAACTGCTGTGGCAGAGCAGCCATTTTCTCATGCTCATACTCTTCAAAGTGGGTCATTTCTGTTATGCTAGGGATTTTTTAAGTGAACACAGGGTGAATTATAATTAATAATGTAAGTGTATGTGTATTTTTATTTATTTATATATTTTAAATAGCAAATAATGTATGATATAATATAAACATCTAAATAATTAACAATATTATTTATAAATATAGTTTATTATATTAAAATATTGTACTTTATTAGGTTTAGTACCGGAGAATATGACAGAAATGTCGACCACCAAAGAGAAATTAAGTAAAAATGACAAATGAAAAAATTTAATATGTTATTAAAATGTGTATATTTCTAAACTTTGGAATTTATTTCGATTTTTTTATAAAACTAATTATACTTTAATAAAATAATTCATATAATATATAGTTCTATAGATAGATGCTTTTTTTTTTTTAAATAAAATATATATAATATAAAATATTTTATTATTCATTTTCAATTCATTCCTGGTCTAATTTTACATGTAGCTAGTAAACACTGTATTACTAAAATATTTTCCTCCTGTTATTTTATTTTGATTTTATAAATAAAGCCGAAGTGCCTTCGTCGGAGCTGGGCATATTTATGAAAACCTGATACTGTGTTTTATAGAAATGCTTCCTTTTTTCAAAAATATATTTGCAGAAAGGAAATAACTGAAAACGCTGTGCATAACAGGAATGACTCGAGTCACACTCGCATTCACTCTCCATCCTGTGGGTCAGTCGCCGGTCTGCACATCATGAAGATAGTAAACAGCATCACAGCATTCAACAACAATCCCCAAAGCAAACACAAACACACATTTGCTTTTGATTTCAAGAACAGAAAACACATTTTATGGAAACCACTGGATTCTCCTGATGCCTTGATGAAATCGGATGAGACTGTAATTTTACTACCCTTTAGGAAAGGGCATCCATGCTATATTTCTGAGGTGAAAACACTAAATTTAAGCCTACCTTAGGCAGGGGGGGTTGGGGAAACATACTCTGTGGCTGAAGGAAGCTGGTGGGGTTTGTTGGACTCACCTTCCTGTTGGTTGTAGATGATGTTCTTACAGAGCAGATCATTGTGACACAGAACGACTGGGGAACCCAGTACAGATAGGTTCTGCTGAAGCCAGATCATCTCGTCCTTAAGACACTCGAAACTGGGCACCTCACTGTTCAGCCTGGAAACAGTCAACACATACATGCATTCAGAAAACACAAACGCACTTTTGTGTTTCAGTGTGATTCAAATAAAGCACGCTGTATACAAACCTGCCTCACTCAATAAGATAAACATCTCAAAAAGCACTGTCTATAAATATTATACTAACCGCAGAGACACTGTACGGGTGTGTAATTTGTTGCGCAATCGTTTTTGGTGCCTCCAAGGTTTAAGAATAATCCACTTCTAATCCGACTCTATGTTCAAACATAACTGAACTATGACAAACAATCTAGAAACCCACACAGCTAAAAAAGAAAGAAGAAAAAAATCCATGTCCCAGTTTTGCATGTACCGAACAAGCACTCACATTTCCTATTTCCTCCAAACAATGTACAAATTCAGTTGCATCTGCAAAAACTTGTCAACAGATATTTAATGGATACGCACACACACAGTAGTCCATATTTTGAAATGGATCAAAAAAGGTCTTGCTCCACTCCAAATGTTAACATACATATGTGGGTATTTGTATATAAAGGACTACTTTATATTTAAATGTAATGGTACTATACTTCCAAACACCTTACTTGACTATTTTAATTTGTTGTCCATAATAATATGTGTTCATAGTATTCTATAAATAAGTCTTTATTATATTTGAATTAGTGTCACTGTTGTCATAAAGCACCTTGAGAATCTATTTTTAAAAGATTTTTTATTAAAGAGTATTTCCGCTAAAATCATTTGTAGAAGTAAAAAAACAAAGCATGTTGTTCTCAGCTTGCATCTGTACAAACACATTTGATTGTGCCACGATGAGTCATGTCATCTAATATTGTAACATTGGAAGGATTTTCAAACCACAATGTAAGCAAAGCATATCGGGAGATAAAACAAACCATGAGAAATGTCAAAGATCTAAAGAACACCCTGTACTTTCTGTACGTCATAGCAAGTGAAGCTGAGATTTAAACCTCCTTGTATTGAAAGCTTCAACATTCCCCGGAGACATTCCTAAAGGGGGTGTTAGTCTACACGTTCTGCTTTGCTTAAAACAAATGTCAAAACCCAGGTATACCATACACAGCTTTAAAAAACACGATGTCATCCTGCAAATTAAAGCTCACCTCTGGTCCTTCTCAGGGTCGTCAAAGTGTGTAGGAACAAGAGAAAAGAACTTGCTCATCCTCAGCCAGAGGTCTGATTGGGGCATCCATCCATTGTGGGCATGTATGGCATGGTACTTTGCCATCTGCCTTGCAATATGCCTGTAAACAAATAAAAAGGGCTTTTTTAAGGATTGAGTTTGGCCCTAAGGTGTGCAATATAAAACAAAAGTTTGGGATCGGTAAAAATTTTAAATAGTGATGTCAAACGTTTAATTGCGATTAATTGGAACGTTTTTGTTTACTTAAACACACATGTGTGTATATTTTTTATGTATGGTAAAGACAAACACAAACAGCATATATGTTGAAACTATTTTTTATTCATGTATATTATATAATATATAAATATATTTAATATAAAAAATGTAAAAAAAAAAAAAAAAGTATTGTATATAGGGATGCAACGGTTTTCGGCACACCCACGTGAACCCCGATATTTCGGTAGCCTATTTGAGGCATTCAATTTTCCTTTTAATCAAAACTGGCATTTTCTGTGTATTAAGCGCAAAGATAATCAGGCGATGGTCAGAAATTCTCAAGACTAGCGATGTGTCGTTTTTGAACGAATCTTTAATGTGAGTCGGGAAGAACGAGTCGTCTCGTGGGATTCGTTCAGTCGCGCACGGCTCAGGCTGCATAGGTTAAGCTTATGGGGCTGTCACGTGATGAACGAACGACTCGA
>JAUCMU010000080.1:8429348-8444414 GCA_032275025.1 Enteromius treurensis | reverse complement strand
GCTACATACCTTCTATGTACATATCAGAGAACAATTTAAAATATTCTCTCAATGCATTCTATGGCACCTTTAAAGAAGTACATGTTCATAAAAATGCTCTTTTGATTGTTTGTCAGAAACTGTAGCTCCAGCCCCTGAGTTTGTGCCCGAACCTGAAGTGGAAGCCGAGCCTATTCCAGTTGTGGAAAGACCAACCAGGAGCAGAGGGAAAACGCCAGTGACCAGCAGAACACGCAGTGGCCAGCACAACAGGGTGAGAAAGAAACATGTGCATGTGCTTTTCCCTTTCTGCTTTTTTTGCACACCTGCCAAAATGCTTTTCAGTCAAATCCAACTTTTCAGCCCGTTTACCTGCTACAAAGGAAATGTGCTGTTGTGTCTCGTGGTTGAGCTTTTTCAATATCTACGAAGCGAGGTGGGAGATAAACACTACTGTTCAAATGCAGGACTGGTGTAATGGCTGCTAAAAGTGATGTTTTTTTCCATTTCAGGAATAAATCTTTTTAAATGTATTTGGGGGGAAAAAAGTTTTTTAAAATTGTAATAACATTTGAAAATGTATTCTGTATTTGTGATTAAAATTCTGCCTTTAAAAGCCTAAGAGGCTGTTTTTTAAAAACATCTGCAGACTAAAGATGTTCACATGATTTCAATTATAGCTAGCGCTCCCACTGTCTCATATCCCTTCCCTAATTCACTTTAGCTTCAACTTGACCCAGGCTTTAATCCTCTTTTATCTTCTTATTCCCTCGCTTCCTCCAGACATGCTTGGTTTTCCCATTCCTGTATGACTTTACTCAGTTTTGCATCTCTCTGTAGTCTTGTTCAGGTCACATAGCCAAGAGAATACTCTCATCAAAGACTTCTATTTTCAGAGGAGCTTGCTTCACATAAAAGCTGTTCAAGTTCCCTTCAGTACAATTGTTGCATCCTGTTGCCCTTTACTCTTATTAAAAAAAAAAAAGAAACGAGAGAAAGAAAAAGTTCTTTTGTCTCTAATGCAAACAGTTGAGAATTTTTACCCATGTGACATCCCCACCTGCATATCTTCCCAGCATTATCTGTTCAGAGTTCAGTAGCACCACCTGGTGTAGAAGAGATCTTACCTACTGCTGATGGTCACACGACTGCTCTATATTTGAAAGTTGTCATACCTGCTGTCAATATCAGATAAGCTCCATACGCAAGCATGTCAAGTTCTAGAGCTTTTTGTCATGTGATCTATAGGAGGAGGAAGATGAGGAGGAAGATTTGCCGGTTTTGAACATTAAGAGAAAGTTGAAGAGATCTTTACACAGGCTGGATCAGATGGTTCCTGCAAGCGACGACACTGTAACATAATCTGTGGTTATGATGTTAAGGCTTATCACATGGTTTCTGGGTGTGGTGATTTTAAAGTTATAAAACACATTTGGTTTTGCACATGGGTTTGGTCGAGCTTATATTTGTTTGACAAACGAGCCAAGACCATAATATACTTTGTATACTCAATGGTAATCCAGGTTTGTATGCATGTGTGGTGTTTTCAGGAGAACTCTGATCTCTCATCTGCAGAAAACTTCTCTGTTTCTCAAGACAGGAGAAGAACAGGACCTGTGGTAGGTGGCCATGACTCTAGCGTAGTGTCAACTGCCTGAATTATTATCCTGACCTCATAAACATGCATTTATATTCACATTAAAGGTAGCAAGAAAAGAGCCCAGACCTTTGCTCACAGACAAGATGTCAAAGCTCTCATCAAAGACTGAATCTCTGAGACGACGCAGTGCACCAGTTCGCTCATTTCGGCCTGACTTAAATGAGGCTCCTACTAATAAGGTGTCATTTTGCAAAAAAAAAGGAAAATCTCATCAGAGACTTCAGTCAGAAACTTCTTAGAAGTTCTCTAAGAATTTTTAGCCCTTATGCACAAGTTATTCCAAACCCATATGTGTGAGTACAAAATTATATTTTGTAGAACGTTGGTAACCAAACAGTCGCTGGAAACCTTCCACAGTAGGGGAAATTTGGTTACCAACATGCTTCAAAATATCTTCACGTGTTCAACAGAAGTAAAAATGTATCTTTTTCATGCCTCATAGGATTTTTCTGAGCCCTCAGTAGTGAAGGAGGTCTCTATTTCTCTGGTAAGGATGAAAGCACAACCTTTGGTAGGTCCAGAAGAAACCTCACACAATACCGGCTTCATCATGTTCTAGTGCCACAGTGTTTCTTATGGTGTCCTATTAAAGGCAGAACCAAAGGATCCCAAAGCCACAAAACGCTTTTCTATGTCTGCGACTGTCTGGTCAGAATCACCGACACGTCACAACTCTCCTTACCAGTCAACCGTATCCAGTTTACATAGCACCACTCCCGTTGACAAGGTCCCAACTTTCTATAAATCTTCTATGTTTTTCAACTTGAGTATGAAAGTGTCATGTTTAATAGAGTCGGTAATTGTTTTTATATCAATCTTCTCTTTAGTTTGATGAGAATGCCGCTGAAATCACTTCCCCTCCAATTAGACCATCCAATCGAGAGCCACTAGTTTCCCTGCTTAACACTGCTTGCGTTGAGGTGATGATACACACACGTCCATCTTTAAATGATCGCTTTTAGCTCTAAATGCACTTATGTCCATCTAGTCAGCCTCAAAATGCGTATTTGCCGAACATAAACGATCTTAATTGAACTTTTCACAATCTCAGGTGGACGGCCAGGGTATGCAGGACATGCTAAGCTGTAGATCTTCAAGCCTTGCTTCTGTGGTATGTCTCGCCGCAAGCCACAGCTGTTACAAACACTCGTTTTAGTAGCTCATGAGGTCCTGTTTCTTTTCTGAAGACTCAGGAAGACAGATCTGTCCCTGTATCGAAGCTTTCAAAGCCTCATTTGAGTCAAACCAAGCCTTCCAAACCCTTGTTAGACATGGTCAGCCGGCTTTCACCTTCCTGTGATAGCCAAAGAGAGGTTTTCCCATCACACACAATTGCTTTTAGGGATTCTGTGTCCCGTGTGGCTTCAGAGGACTCTCTTCCTGTCTCGTATCACATTTCCCAGGTTTGTAGTTGCTTCATTGTTGTTGTTTTTGACTTGGTAAGGGGTTACATTGCAGTTTACGTTGTTGGTTTCTCAGGAGAGCTTTGGCTCACCAAAGACCAAGTCCAAGACTAGACAGTCCAAAATCACTCCTTTCTTATCCCATGTCACTTCTGTCCAAGGACTTGACAGCAGCCAGACGGAGACACCAAAGACAACAATGGTAATTTAGTGAGCTGTATGGTGCTTGGCTTCACAAGTGTATCAAGGTGATGAGGAAATATGGGGTTCACAAGCTAACCACGTGGATCTTTAGTATTGCAGTGACACTTGTGGTGGTGTTGTGTCCTGCCCCAGTGTTTCACGTCTTTGTGGCTCTGTCTTTGTGCACAGGTTGAAAAGGTGTCTGCTATTGATCAGACCCCGAGGACAGTAGAGAGAGATGTGCTTAAAGAGATCTTTCCCTCTGAGAATCTGAACACTCCTACTGGAATCAGGTATGAAGAGAAGATGCCTTCTCACTGATAAAATACTAGAGCCTTATCTACAGTATGAGGGGTGAAAGCTGTTCATGTCTCTAAAATGCCCCTCAAAGCTATAAGTAATAACCTTTTCTCCTTAAACCTTGAATGTATGTGAGTGTACAAATAATAATCATCATCATTTATTATTTTTCATTAATGTTATTAGGATTTTTGGAGTCCATATTAATCCAAATGTCAAATTAATTAAGTGTATTTTTTTAAATGCATTTTTAGTGCCACCTGTCGCCGACCAATCAGAGGAGCAGCTGGCCGGCCCTTGGTTGGTGATGCATGGCTGGACGAATCCCGTCTCCGTCTTAAGGAGCTCAGAGAAACCAGCTCCTCCTCCACTTACACAGAGACCCGATCTGTTCCACGTGTGGCCTCCGTCCCTCTAACCGCCTCCAAGCCCGCGGCGCCCCCTGTTGTGAAGACCAGAGCGCGCCGCAGCCTGCCGGTGTGGGTGCAGCTGCTGTTGCTCAGCGTCGCCGCTGGATTCCTGTTCTTTGTCTACCAGGCCATGGAGACGAATGAGCTTGGACTCTTCAAGCAGAGCGGAGCAGATGATAGCACCAGCAAATGAATGTCATGCGGATTGCCCCACTCTCTGCCCCCTAATCGTACTCAGCCAGTGCATCTCTTTGTTGACTCAGCAGCCGTGGACTTTTACCTGCGATCTTTATAGATTCATACAGAGACAAAAACCCAGAGCTTTTGAATCATATGTCTGCTCACACTCTCTTCCAAATGAACCGGTTTAGAGGAATAAAACCTGGTTATAATTTTAAAACGGTGACTTCTCTTGCCTTTTGTACATTGAGTGAGTGGGTTTGTTTGTTGTCATTTGTACTTTATATTACAGAATAATGTTGGTGCTGTCTATGATTGGGAGTCTGAGTTGAAGTGCCAAAGGAGTTGGCTAAATACACTTGTTTTCTTTGTAAACTACATTTAGCGTCTACTTGTGAAAATAAATGCAAAAATATTGTCACATGTAGCTCTTTAAAGGTGCCGCATACATCTTAACGTTGATGCCCCTTGTAGTATTTATGTTTGTTGTTGAAATACAAATATTTTCAATAAACTTTTGCAATGTAAGGTCGTTTTTATTATTTTAATCTTTACTTTTTACTTTTTTTTTTCTTTTTTTTGAAGTTGCAAGTCATTTTCTAAAATGTCAATTAATGTGAACAGCCTGATAAGATTGACAGTTTGCAGGAAGATGCTAGATGCTAGTTTAAAGTCAGTTTTGGAAAATGTACTCCATAAATTGTCAATATTGAGTTTCAAATGACTTTAAAACAAGAATTTTGTTTAATAAGCATTGCAAGATCTTTATACTGGTTACATTAATCGAATTGGACAATGAGTAAAACGCCCACAATTATGCCCTTTACTCTGCTTTTAGGACTACGGTACATTTACAAATCAATATTCTGAATATGTATTTACTTTACATTAAAAGGTGCTGTGGATTTGTGAGGTAAAGCTCAGAAGGTTCAGGTACTTTTTATGTATATTACAGAATATGGTTTAATAAAGCAGTTTACCTCAATTTCAGATTGGTTTATTTCCTATGTTTAACTTGAATGTTGTATTGTCTAAAGGGTGAGAGAAGGAGTTTGCTGTAGTACATTGCTGTTCTTCACAGAGACACTGGAAAGTCTGACCTCACTTTGATCTGGTATAGGTAAGGAGGATATAACTGCACGGCCCTGTGCTCTGATCCAGGAATAGACCGTCTCATTGAGTTTAATCGTCTTACACTGGCCTCTGCTGTGCGTAATAAGCTCAAACAGGCTACCATGAGCTCAGGTTTGCAGTGAGACTCGACCATCACTTCCAACAATTATTTAGTCGGGCACGGATTTGCACTAATAATATGCAGAGTGGTGTAATAGATAAATTGGTGGTGATTTATGTTTTATTTTTTATGAATGCTAATGTGACCCATCATTCCTCTTTCTAATGGATTGGTGTAATGACGTCACAGAAGGTCAGGGTGATTTAGTCTGAGGTCATCTGATGTCTCAGATCCGCCTGCCGCTGATGCACTCAGGAGGCACCGTTTCTTTACAACCGACAGGTGAGTGCACTAATTCTTTCAATATGAATTTTTTGAAATACGTGAATGAGAAAAAAACGAAAAAGGCTAACTTTTGTTTGATTTTAATTGTCAGCTGTGTGTTTTAGCAGTAAACCCTGGTGAAAATGTACCCAACCACCTTAACACAGCTGGCACGGTCGAATCCTTTCCAGGCTCCTCTTTTTTCCATTAAAACAGATCAGCAACAAGAGAGCCTGCAGGTAAAACGCAAACTTGCTGCAGCAGCTTATAATGGTAAGAAGTTATTCTTTCTCTCCTGAATTGGAAAGTTGGTTGCACAAAAATAGTAGACTTCGATGCATAGATTATTTTTTTACATTTGTGCCAATTTAGTTTTTGTTTTCTGTGTCTGTTCGTATTTCAATATTTTTTATATTTCTTAAAAACGTTTTTGAATTATTAATTTGCCAGTACTTTTTTAGAATACTTTTTTGTTTATGTGTTGCAAGTTTTTGCAAAGGTTGCTGTTGTTGTGATGACGTTCAGTTCAACGCTCAATTATTTGACTATATTTAAAGTGCACTCGGGCTGTCAGAATGATCGTCATTCCATTCGTAAAGAATTAACCTCCACGAGGATTACACGTCTGGGGAATAGACTTTACCTTGTCATTATTGGCTGTTAATTCCCTGACACTTTTTCTCAAGAAAATATTGCACTTGAACACGAAGGACACCTTTTTACTGCTAAAAGAATAGTTAACCCATTATATACATTAACCCATTATATGGGTTAATTATATTATTAACCCATTATATATGTACTTCTCTCGTCCTGCTTACATGCATGGGACGCAAAAGGAGAAATTTTTCTGCTGATTGGTTTCTACTATTAAATTAAAATGAATGAGGACAAAACATGCAAAATCATCCTGATTGCAGTTCTAATGGTTTGTAAAGAATTTGCACATAAAGTTTTCTGCAGTCTTGCCATAGTTTTGTGTCAAACCCAATTTATTTAGTTATTTAGTGTTAAGTTGTTTAACTGCTGCAAACTGTTCATTGAATTAATAAGTGGAACTCGAAAAAGCCACAATAATCATTCAGAATTTGGGAACTGGATCAGACTCAAACAATCAGTTCATCCCCCAACTGTAATGAACTCTAATGATTGTGTCGCGAACAGGGGCGTCGTAGTTGGGTGAAAAGTGGGACCCAAGGTGGGGGAAGGGGCCCCTGAATAGTGACATTTTATTTTCCTTTAAATATAATTTTAAGATCACAAAAAATGTTGTTAACTAATGTAAATGCTAATATTTTGGGTAAATGCATCAGTTGTATTAAATGGTTCTTGTGCATAGGGCCCAGAGTTTGGTGCAACGTGAACTCTATCTTTTTTCTCTTTCTTAGGCTCCAAACATATTGAATTGGCTTAAACTTACTTAAGCTCAGTGTATATATATATATATAATCTGTGATGTCAAATGTGTGTTTCTGTCCCTCAGATACAGATGTGAGCTGTGAATATGGGTCAAATAAATATTACGCCCTCTGCGGTTTTGGTGGGGTTTTGAGCTGTGGTCTCACACACACAGCAGTCGTGCCCCTCGACCTCATTAAATGCCGCATACAGGTGTTTGTTGTACTTCTCTAATGTAACATTAAATACTCTATGTGTAAAAACTGGAAGTTGCCTAGTTTGTACTCAGACTTTGGGAAACGCATTATCCCTGTTTTCTTCCAGGTGGACCCGGTTAAGTATAAGTCCATCTTTAATGGTTTCTCAGTGACCCTGAGAGAGGATGGCTTTAGGGGTCTGGGCAAAGGGTGGGCTCCTACGTTCATTGGTTACTCCATGCAAGGCCTTTGCAAGTTCGGTTTCTATGAAGTCTTTAAGGCCCTGTACAATGATATGCTGGGAGAGGTGAGTTTCTACTTTCAAAATACAAAGAAGATCTGCAAAGGAACTGCAAAGAACACACATTTTTTTGCATATTTGTTTGTGATCACTGCTGTGCTTTGTTTTGGTCTGCTGAGCAGGAGAATGCTTATTTGTGGAGGACATCAGTGTATCTGGCCGCATCTGCCAGCGCTGAATTTTTCGCCGATATTGCACTGGCTCCTATGGAAGCGTGCAAAGTGCGCATCCAAACGCAGCCCGGCTATGCTAACACCCTGAGAGAGTGCGCTCCCAAAATGCATGCTGAAGAGGGGCTAAATGCGTGAGTAGATATTTCTCACTTAGGGGTCTCTTAAAAAGGTCTAAAGAATTAAAATAATTAATAAATGTGATATAATTAATTAAGAAAATTATAAATAAATTAAAAAATATTAAACAAATGCTATAATATGTTTCAGTAATATTTATTCTTAAATAAATATTTCATGGAATGTTCAAAGAAAATCTCCGTACTAGCAAAAAATATGTTTTTTAAGATTTGTTCACTGGTTTTAGGGGGAACCCAAAATGGCCATGGCTGTGAAAACCCTCTTTTGGATCTGTTATTATATAAGAGTGAAGCCCTTGAGAGGACTCTTGTGGAGTCTTAATTGTCAGTGTTATTGTCTGTGCAGGTTCTATAAAGGTGTTTATCCCTTGTGGCTGAGGCAGATCCCCTACACCATGATGAAGTTTGCCTGTTTCGAGCGAACCGTGGAGATGCTGTACAAGCACATAGTACCAAAACCACGCAGTGAGTGCACCAAACCTGAGCAGCTGGTGGTGACCTTTGTTGCTGGATATATCGGTGAGTTAACCTCAAAAGGGGCCCTTAGATACAGGGTTGTTATAAACAATTAAACATACCTTTTTTAGCATATGTCTCTGTAAAGAGTGCCAGCTCAGGTTTGCATCGAATGATATAGATACTTCTAAGCTTGTATATCTGTCCTCAGCCGGCGTGTTCTGTGCTGTGGTGTCTCATCCCGCTGACTCTGTGGTGTCCGTACTGAATAAAGAGAAAGGCAGTTCAGCTGTTGAGGTGGTGAAAAGGCTGGGACCCGCAGGTGAGTCACTACATATGCATTTATATGGCACTTAACAGTCAACAGCTGTTGATCAAATAACAAAGAAATAACCCTGAGGGGTTTGTTTTGCCATAATGTCAAGCATAGCTTTATTATCACCAAATAAAAACATTCATAAACATAAAATACTGACTGAATTGGAATATAATATATACACACACACACGTTTATTGCTATTATATTGCTCATAAATTGCTCATAAAAAAACTTTAGACCTTGATGCGTTACAGAGGGATGCATTACACTTTATTACCGAAAGAGGAGGCTGTTGTTCCTGAACTTACTCCCATTGGATCATCTCAGTACTATCTCATTAGAAATTACAATTGACCAATTATTTTTATTCATTTATCTCAGACAAATAATTATTGGCATGTTTAAGTGTCATGAGATCAAAGGAGTAGAATAGCACCGCTTGGTAACAGGTCTATCTGTGTAATGTATATTCATACAGGCACTGTTTTTCCCACAGGTGTGTGGAAAGGTCTTGTTGCTCGAATCATTATGATTGGAACACTGACCGCTCTACAGTGGTTCATCTACGACTCAGTGAAGGTGTATTTCCGTCTGCCCCGTCCACCACCCCCTGAGATGCCCGAGTCCCTTAAGAAGAAGATGGGTCTCCTGGACTACTAGACTCCTCCTTTATCAACAGTATCCTGAGTTACTAAACAAAGGCAAAGATTTTTTCCACATTCACCACTTGCAATAAACTCCCCAGTCGCTGGAGTGTTTATCAGTGATGAAAGTACTATTGAATGATCACTAGCTCCTTCCAGTGTCACTGCATGTCTGTATGAATATTAGAGTAAAATCAATCACACACTAAACATCTGTTGATTTTTATGTGATTCCTGTGTGTTTTTTCAAACCTATTTACTCTCGTTAGGCAACTTAACTGAATAAAACCAAAAAGACTATTGCATACATCTTCTGGAAATAGAATTTTGAAAACAGACAAAAGTGTTGTCATTATGTGTAGAATTATTACATTTTTCTATAATTAGGATGCATGTATTTTATATCTAGTTTAAATGTATAGGACTATTTGAATAAACAGGATTTTACAGTTATCATTAACTAAATCAGAAAGTTTTTAATTAAAATGAAGCTGAAGTAAAATAATGTTAGATGAAAAACATTAAAAAATAAAACCAAAAATGTTGCCTTAAGCTTGAGCTGAAATATTAGAATTACAGAAATTAAAAAATTTGTAAATTAAAATAGAAATATTAATAAAATACTTATATAAAATATTATAGTAACAAAAGCTCATTCAAAACATTAATATAATAGTATATACATAATACTAACATAACATTGTGAGATTGTTATACAAATATAATGCCAAAATGCTGTTATGACATTTATTTTTTAAAGGGCAAACAAGACAAAACTCCTGCTCTGGAATATCACCACAATACACCTTTAATTAGTTTCATTTATGAATGTTTTCTAGTATTTTTCAGTCACATTCACAGATGTGGCATCCACGGTGTCTCGATAGGTTTGAGAGGCCTGTAAGAGTGATGAGCAGATCCCGTCTCATTGGGATGTCACAATGCCCTTGCGTTCTCGCTCCTCTTCTGTTCTCATCAGCTTGATGTAAGTAACAGGAAAATAGTGAACCGTGACCTCAATACAGCTCTCAAAGAGAGATCTTATCAGAGGAACAGCAAGCAAAGAGGGGTCATTTACTTCATCTACGTTTGGGTCTTCTTTGTGAGAGGGTATGAGTTTTTGAGAGGGAGGGATGCTCTATTGTTGTCATTATATCCCATTTGGTTTGTCTTGTTAATGTGGTTTGCAGTGACAGAACCGGTAAAGTTGAATTCTGAGAAACGAGCGCTCTCTACGATTTGCTTCCTAGGCTGCTGATGCTGAGGGTCAAAGGTCACGAGGTTCCGAGTTGCATTTCCCCGCAACCTTTACCACACAAATGCATTCACTCTGTAATGGCTCCACATGCACCTTCACCTCCCTAGTGAGTAATGCAGCTTCAAGCCATCAGAAGTGTGTTGAAAGCACATGATTTCACTGCGCTTTTGGGATGTAAATCATACAAACTAGAATGAATAAATGAATCAGAACCCACATGAATGCAAAATACTGTTAGTCCAGATGGCTATCTTTAGTGAGCACATGCCCAGCAGCTGTTTGTGAAGCTCGTGTGATCGTGCGCAATGAAATTATACCAGTTAAATCTGAGTTTGACATTGCTTGAAAATTTAAAAAATAATAATTTTTGTATAAACTTAAATATATAGCATTAACTAACAATGAGCAGTACATTTGTTTTCATTTTTATTAATTGTTGTTAATGTTAGTTAATAAAAAAATACAACTTAGTTGTATTGTTAGTCCATGTTAGCTCAGGTCAGTCAACTAACATTAATAGATACAATGTTTAATTTTTTAATAATGTATAATAAATGCATTTAGCAATAAAACCTGTACAGCTTCACCAGCAAATACCACCCTCTATGTGAGTGTGAGCTAATGTGTCTGTCTCTCTATTGTCACAACCCTTGTCTCATAAAGGTCAGTCTGAAATAGTATGCAGTCCTCTGTCCGGGTCACATGGGTTCATTAATATCTAAAGGATTGGCAGCCGCTGTAATATTCCATGAGAGAGACTGAAGAGCCTAGACACTGGAAAATGAATTTGGACACTGGAAGGTGAATTATAGCAACGCGGACATTCCCGTCATGTATACAGTTATTGCAATGTTAAGACACTACACACAATTATCAGCCACGGCAATAGATAAATATTTAACTCAAATTTCTCAACTAGCATCTGATAACTCATTTCAGGGAGATGACAGGTTGTATTTGTACTTTGGTATTTACAAAGTGCCATTTTTAGACCACAAAAATCTAAATTTAGCAGGATTGGCACAATGTAGATAACAATATGTGAGTCAAGCGTTTTTTGACAGCTTGATTGTCTTTATTTACTCATCCTTCCAAACTGTGGAACACAATTTGTACATTTTTGAGAGCTCGCTCATTTCAGTTAAACAACTTTGGTACAACATGAGGAAGAGTAAATAGTAGAATCTTACATTTTCTCGTATTTATTGTGGCTGCCAGGATGGCAAGACGGTTATGTTATACACACAGCCTATTACACAATCTTTCCCCAAAACCCAGCACTAACTAGACAGCAAGCACACACACAGCTCCCCGTCTTCTCTTTTGCTCTTTTTTAATCTTGCTCAAGTGTCACTGTGGGATGAATGTTCTTATTGGACAAGCCAGTGGGAGGAACAGGAGCCTCATTGGTCCCCATATGTAGGTGTCAAGAAACTATTGTTTGATCATAAGACAAAGGCTTGTGTTGCTGAGGTGCTGTAGCACAAACATGGATTCATTCCATCCATCTATCTATCTATCTATCTATCTATCTATCTATCTATCTATCTCGCTCCAAAATGAAATAATGTTATTTGACACGTTTTTAAATTAAAGCATGCTTTGCTTTATTTCAACCTTTGATTTTTCACTATAGGCATGTTTCCACTTTAATTAAAGTCTGCAAGCATTTTTTTTATGTTTTTGAGTTACCACCAAGGTCACGTTTTTTAGTGTATGCATCTGGATATGTTTACTAGGCAAAACCTCAAAACTTTTGCAGGTCATGGTTGCACAACAGACAACCCCGCCATGCAGTTCCAGCGAATCCATTGGACTACCAACATTACACATAATCAAATGACAGCTGAAAAATGCAATGTTTTCATTGTAACATTTAACATTACGATTCTGATATGTGGAATGTATTGCATTAATACAGATGCTATTAAGATGCAAGGTCAGTGAAGAGGAAGTATTTTTATGATGACAATGAAATCCTTGACATAGCTCTCCAAGGGGAAAGTGGGCCGGTCTGTCGTTCTCATATTCCTCATATCAGTAGGGCATCGCATACACTTGTAAGAGTAGGTCATACGCTCTCTGCGTAGCGCCGCACGCTCAAATCCTGCTCCTCCGCGAGTCACGCGATCACGCACGCTCGCTCTCTCACCGGTGCTCAGCGGCTCTCACTGCCCTTCCTGCAGCTAAGGATACTTTTTTAACATTCCTGCAACAAATGTAGGTATATGGTTTGAATGGCTATTTTATTGTTTCGCATATACCTCATTTAAATAGATTAGCATTGTGTTTAACGAGCACCGTCGTCGTCATGGTGCGATCTAAGCACTGTCGTTGACATTGAACAGTGGCGGATAAATGCGCGGTTTGGTGATGATTGCTGCACTTCCGTGTGCCACATCTCGAGATTTACCGTCTTTGGTTGCATAAAAAGTGGAGTAACAATCGTATTTCCAATCTAAATTGTTAGATGAGCAGCCAAGGACGCATGTGTGTGGTGCATGAGTGAATATGGAGGAATGCATTGCAAGATGAACTTGAATTTGGCCTTGTTTAGGAAGAGCTGATGGAGGGAGGCCAAACTGCCAATGTATGATTAACTCGAGGCGCTTAAAATGAGAGCAGATCGATTACCATCATGATTTTACAATTTACTGTTTGTTTTCAAACGCAATCGCTGCTTCTGAATAGTCAAGGACGTCATAAGGGCAGTTGCGTCATGATGGGTTTTAAATGCGCCAATTTAAATCTTTTTCTGATTGTGTGCACAGTGGCAAAAAGCATGTATCGTTTTCGTACCTAAACACATTTATGCGAATTGTTTACAATTTTAATTTAAAATGGGTTTTTAAAAATAACAATTTTAGTTTCGTTAGAATGAAATTATATTCGTTTAACAATATCAGTGGCTCGAGATAGGCTCTCTATTTACTAAGTGAGTTATGTTAATTAACAGCAGCATTCCAAGATAAGGGTTGGAGATAAAAGCACACACGCATTATGCTTTAGCTGTGTTATGGGCAGGGAGAATTGCACTCAGACATTTTATGGCAGGAATATCTAACGTCGAATATAATCTTCATGAGCCCAATGAAGATTAGTGTCACACGTGAGAGTGTGTGTGTGTGTCAGGTTTTTATGCTCATAAGCCTGTACCTCTGGTGGTGTCTCATCCAGGTTTGTCTAGTCAACTGTAATTATCCTGATTGAATGGAATTTTAAGAACCCAAACATAAATTATGATATAATTTGCATAATGCATCTAGAGGTCTCTTAGATGCCACAAAGTATTAATTAGCTTTTGTCAGTAAAATTTATTTTTTCTTTTTTTTTTCTCTAGGACATTGACTAGCATGAACACACATTGCCTAAATAAACGTACTCCTTCAGTTTGTCTAGATTTAGCAAAGGGGGGCAGAGAGGGGAAAGAGTGACCTGACTCTAGTTGCTAATAATATTACAGAGTAGGCCTCAGCTTTCAACTCAGGATCTGGGCAATTTGCTCAGTATGGAGTAATGGTTTTGCAATGAGGGTGACCTTGTTACCTTGACCCAGCTTTGGTGCCAGGCTGTTTTCAACTTTTACCCAGTTAACGTTTACCCCACAGATTGCTGTCATTTTCTTTCATCTTTTCTATTACTCATCGTATGCTCCTAATAGTTTGCATTGTGAACATGATGTGTCCCGTTCTTCCAGCGGGATCATGGCCTCAGTAATGCAGAAGCTGATCACCCCTCTGGCCAGCGGCCCCGCTGAGCCTCCCAGGAACAAAGTCACAGTTGTTGGCGTGGGACAAGTGGGCATGGCATGTGCCGTCAGCATCCTGCTCAGGGTAAGACGCCCTCATTTTTATCACCAAAATGTTTTTTAGCTTCTATGGTTTTGGTATAAAGGTGTGGCCATATTTACCGTACTTCAGTCATTGCATTAGGAATCATTGTGATTGAGAGTTTCACTTGAGGGCATAAATGTACTCTGCTTTCACCTGTAACCACACCTTTTTACTAAGATTGTGTCCGGTATTTCAAGTAATAATGTTTTAATATTGTCTTGTAGGAGCTTGCAGATGAGCTGGCTTTGGTTGATGTTGTGGAGGATAGACTGAAGGGGGAGATGTTGGATCTGCAACATGGCAGCCTTTTCCTCAAGACGCCTAAGATTGTGGCTGATAAGGGTGGGATGCACTTTTTTGAATAAAACTCTGTTTTATAATCTGATTAAGTACAAACAGGATTCCAAAAAAGTTGGGACACTAAACAAATTGTGAATAAAAACTGAATTCAATGATGTGGAGATGGAAAATGTCAAAAAAAAAAAAATTGTAATAGAACGTAGATGACAGATCAAAAGTTTAATCCGAGAAAATTTATAATTTTAAAGGAAAAAAAACATGTTGATTCAAAATTTCACGGTGTCAACAAATCCCAAAAAAGTTGTGACAAGTACCAATAAGAGGCTGGAAAAAGTAAATTTCAGCATAATGAAAAACTGAAAGACCAATTAACACTAATTAGGTCAATTGGCAACATGATTGGGTATAAAAAGAGCTTCTCAGAGTGGCAGTGTCTC
>JAUCMU010000080.1:8386696-8420367 GCA_032275025.1 Enteromius treurensis | reverse complement strand
TACGGTGTCTTATT
Source organism: Enteromius treurensis (assembly GCA_032275025.1). Lineage (NCBI taxonomy): Eukaryota > Metazoa > Chordata > Actinopteri > Cypriniformes > Cyprinidae > Enteromius > Enteromius treurensis. The sequence goes on along the minus strand of JAUCMU010000080.1, from coordinate 8,420,353 downwards.
AGAAAATACGGTATTTAACTGTAAATTTAAAATAAAACCGTAAAACTATTGACAAAGCAACACATTTTTATATTAGATTTTTCAAATTTTTGCCGTAAAAAAAATTAAGGTTTTACCCATATTTAATGGTAGAATTTCGGCAACCACAGCTGCCGGTATATTACCGTAAAAATAACTTCTTCTTTTTTTACAGTGGACTGGCGTGCATCTTAAGACAAAATAAAGGCACTGACGTGTTTTAAGATCAGTCAGTGCAGGTTTCTTTTAGTTGAAACAACTCAGATTTACATTTTAGTCTAGTACTAGGGTTAAGCCTTGTCTGTGAAACCGGGGGTTATTCTTGAGCAAATAGTTAATTATCAAAGGAAAAAAAAAGAAAACCCATAATATGAACTTTTCTAAATGCTGTGATACTGTGAAGGTCAGATACTGTTATTTTCTTCTTACATAGTTGATTTCCCCATTATCTCTTCACCTGATCAGTTAATGTTGTTCTATATGGTATCATTGTGGTCCTTGACCATCAAAACATAGGAGGAGACATCACCTTTTCTGTGTTATCATGTTTGTTTCATGGTACAAAACGCATAATTTGGTTATGGTGGAAAGTAATGGTCGTCATAGCAAGCGTGCTTTTGTGATGGCTCCATTTCTGAAAATGTTTAGGGCTGCATATACAAGCGTACCAAGTTTCATGCTGCTATGAAAAAAAATAAATTAAAAAAAAAATTCAGGTTTAAATATCATTTGAAACCGTTTTAGTTTGAAGTTCTAATTTCTCTTTATAAATATTTTATTGCCTTCACCACTGTGCGTCTGTCTCCAGTTGGGGGTATATACACTGTTATTCAGACTAAAGCAAAGATCACCGTGGACGAATGGGGAGAGAACTACTTCATGATGGGACCCTACTACGAACACAACTTCAAGACCCAGGTGGAGAAATGTGAACCTCCAAATCAAGCCATCAAATCTGCCATGGACTCCTTGATTAACAACGGTTGCCAGGTATTGAACACGTGGTTATTAGTGATGCTCTTTCTCAAGGTCTGCATCTTATATGTAGACCTTGGCCAGGTTCATTGAGGGTTGTCATTTGATCAGTTAAATATTTTGTGATTTTATCAGTAGCAGAAGGTAGTATTAAAGTTAGTCAGAAAATAAAGCCAATTTTAAATGTATGCAACAGTATTTTTGTATTAATAATATATATATATATATATATATATATATATATGTGTGTGTGTGTGTGTGTATATGTATATGTATATATGTATATATTTATTTTTTTAATTAAATTTTTTTTTTTTTAATTGTCTTTCTGAGACTGTCATTTTGACCAGCAGATGACGCTAGAGTGTCACTTTAGAGAGAAAACATGAAGGTTTTTTGGTTATTGATCTATTTATGAATTATAATTCCTTACATGTTGTATAACAACAGGACCTTTAATAGTAATGTAAAAAAAATAATTTTGGATACATTTTTACACACACACATAACTTAGAAAATCTAAAGTCTTGTCTTTGCAATAAACTAAGTGAAATGCTAAACAGATTTGTGAAATATTTTTAAAGTTAAAACCTAAACTACATTTATACACAAACTGAACATAATAAAAAAAGTCTAATTCAAAATATTAAAAATTCAAAAAAAAAAAAGAGGACTTTTCATACCAACTGTTTTTTGGCCCTTACTTCTTCTCTACCTTCAGGTGCACTTTGGCCGCTGGTTGATTGAGGGCAGTCCATATGTCATCCTCTTTGATATCGGGGCTGCTGCCTGGAACCTGGACCGCTGGAAGGGGGATCTGTGGAACGCGTGCAGCATCGGGCTGCCCTTTCATGACAGGGAGGCTAACGACTCGCTCATCTTTGGGTCACTTGTGGCCTGGTTCTTCAAGGAGGTGAAGAAACGTCATTTCTAAACACTTGCCTGATTTACACTGGATCATTTTTAGTCGGTTTAGTGTATGTAAACTTGGTAGAATAAAGCATTGTGGTTAGATGGAGTAATGTGCTGATGATGTTTAACCTGTTTGTCTCTCTCCGCAGTTAACAGACCAACTGCAGGACAATCCCAATGTAATTGCTCATTTCCACGAGTGGCAGGCTGGGACAGGACTTGTACTGAGCCGATCCCGAAAGATTCCTTTGGCAACCATTTTTACCACACATGCCACCCTACTGGGCCGGTACTTATGCGCCGGTAATGCAGACTTCTATAACAACCTGGACAAGGTGAGGATTGTTTTGACAACATGCATCATTTTTTTTCAGCCTGTTTGACTTGAAAGCCTCTCTCTGTCCAGCACATAATCAAAGGCCTTGTACATATTATAACTAGTTCTTTCGTACGTCTGGGACATACAGGGGCAACTTGTCCTAAAGGCGATATATTATGTATAAATTCTTTATCCTACTTGGTTTTCAATGGTTTTTAAATTCTATTCACTTTTGCACTTTCTGTTTGCGCTTTCTGTTTTTTTTTTTTTGTGTGCATTCATTATGCTGCAAGTGTTCAAGTTCAAAGGTATCCATCAATTCTATGATACTCCAGGGTTTGTATGAACTCAATACTCTCTACATTATTCATATGAGCTTTCGATCATTTGTTTGTCACATACAATGAAATCTCCAGAACAACACAAACTAAATAACACATTAGAAACAAGCCACAACAAAACCAAAAAAAATGCAGATGATATTAAACTATATTAAAATAACCAAAGTTTGCTTATTTGGAGTAATTTTATTTACGTTTGTATCGATTATGTAGTTTTATTAATATGTCAATATTGGTAAGATCATGAAAATAGGTCACCAACTTAATGATCTTGCCTGGGGCCCCACAAACCCACTGGCCAGCCCTAGGGAGAAAAATAGATGTCTATATAGGTGTCGATATAGCTGAATTAATGTAGTCACAATCCGGAAGTTTCAAAAACTGTGATATGATATGAAAATATGATAATGTTCCATTTCATCATTTTATTTACTTTTCTATTTTTTTTTGTGCATTTTTTAAACTATAAATATTTTAAATAATCGAAACATTTTTAATGGCAATAGTGATATGTTTATAATATTTATGTTAATTATGCATTAGCTTATAATATGAATTATTATATTAATAGTAAAAGTATAGTTATCATATTTATTATTATTATTATTTTTAATACAAAAAAAAGAACAATACAACACCCCCCACATTTTCTGCTGTTTAAAGTGTGTCCCACAGAAATCAATCTAGTGGGTTAGTGTAGTGAGCACTTATTAGAGGTGGAACTGAGCAGGTGTGAGTGCATGCAGTGATAATTGGGCCTGGTGTAGGGAGCATAAAGGTCATCATGCCTGAAGGTTGCAGGGGTTGATTGAAGAATAATTGACAGCATCTTATGATTTACTGGCTGATGCGAATGCCTTTTGGCCCCACAGAGACTTCTTTTACCTGCTGATGAGGGGAGGCTCTGAGACTTCTGATTTGTAAATTCTTATTTCAGCAAAGGTTGCAAAAATGAAATTTAGACTCTGCACAACATCAGTCCATAGTCTTCCCGTTTTAAACCCTTTTTAAGCTAATTTTATTATCCATTCCATGCAGTTTAACATAGACCAGGAGGCAGGGGAGAGACAGATCTACCATCGGTATTGTTTGGAGAGAGCAGCGGTACATTGTGCACATGTCTTCACCACTGTGTCCCAGATCACAGCTGTGGAGGCCAATCATATGCTCCATAGACAAGCCGGTATCCCCTGCATTACAAAGCACCTCATCTGCTCTTATTGGCTTCTAAATATGTTGGAAAGATCATGCTTGCATTTCTGGTCCATGCAGATGTCGTCACCCCAAATGGTCTGAATGTTAGGAAGTTCTCAGCCATGCACGAGTTCCAGAACCTGCACTCCATGAGCAAAGGCAAGATCCAGGAATTTGTTAGGGGTCACTTCTACGGGTTAGAGCTCTTTTCTGTCTGCACAATAACACACACTTTTCAAAATATGGCAATTGTTATAATTTCAAAAAATCTCATTTCATCTGCAGCCATCTGGACTTCAATCTGGAAAAGACCTTATTCTTTTTCATCGCAGGACGATATGAGTTTTCTAATAAAGGAGCAGATCTGTTCCTCGAGTCTCTGTCCAGATTAAACTACTTGTTAAGGGTACAGTATGAACTTTTGAAAGCACTTATAGTTTCTTCATAAAATGCATTAATTTACCAGTCAAAGCCACAAAAATGTGTTCATTACAGGTTCACAAGAGTGATGTTACAGTGGTTGTGTTTTTCATCATGCCTGCCAAAACTAACAACTTCAACGTGGAGTCTCTTAAAGGACAGGCTGTACGCAAACAGTTGTGGTGCGTAACTGCTTGAGTGTATAACCTTTCAGGGTATTAATGAAACAATACTATTATATATTATATGTGAGTGTTCCTTTTGGATTTTGCTAGTGTATATTATTTTTTATGGCTGATAACACTAGATGAGCCCTGGTACTGAATGAATGTTCCCTATCTATATAAATATTATTTATTGGGCAATGAAACGAAACCTTGATCCAGAAGTGCCTCTTATTTTTAGATGGCTTTAGTGCGTAAGACTTTTGAAATATTTCTACCTTCTGTCTGTCAGGGACACCGCTCAGTCAGTGAAGGAGAAGTTTGGAAAAAGGCTTTACGAGAGCTTGTTAAGGTTGGTGATTCATTCATACAGAGCTCTCATAACAGGACTCAAATAGATGTGACTGTAAATGTTATCAGTACATGCTGACGAACAAAAGGTATGAACATCTGACGTCATAAGCTTGAGTGGCTGTGTAACCTTCAAGTGTTGATATTTCACAGCGTTATCTTGGTGTTGATGAGAGTACACCACACTTCCCCAGGGAGCAGTCAGATTATTTATAATGACAATGTGTGATGTCAGTGGGTCATTTCAGATAGGATCTCCTTTAAAAAAAAACTCCTGTGTTCACAGAGGTGAAATCCCAGACATAGGCAAAATCCTGGACAGAGATGACTTCACAATCATGAAGAGGGCCATTTATGCGACACAGGTCAGACAAAATGCTGTTCTTACATCACAAGAGCTCTCATTTAAAAATGAACCAAACTTATATTTGGAGTACACTTCTGCAAATAATTATCCAGTTTTGTATTAAAAAGGTGTGTTGTTTAGTATAATTATGGTATAAAGCTCATGTTCACTACATAAATAGCAAGCTCATTAAATATAGCAAATATGTGTGTGTTGGATTTTTTTTTTTTTTAGTTTTTTTATATGATTTGTTTTCCTATATTAATTATAATTATATCTATATTATTTCCTATATATAATTACTTAAAAAATTATTAATAGACATATTTAAAGCTGGTTAAGTGTGTTATGTGTGAACTATTGTTATGTATGAACTGTTCAAATGCAATTTATTAAAAATAAAATTATAATAAAATGTTTCGAATCTATTTTTATTAATTTAGTAGTGGTAACATTAAACAAAATTTTTATATTTGTACATTTTATTTTTTTCTATTTTTAAGTAGCTTTAAAACACAAAAGACCACGTATAGTCAGCAGGTTATTATCACAAAATAAATGCCTATATATGCTAATAGCCTACTGTACATTATTTTTTAACTTAACATACTCACTGGTTTTTTATTTAATGTGTTTTTATTAAAATCATTATTATTTCCTCACCTTTTTGCCCTCATTATTTAATCGTGGTGTTTTAGGGCAAATTAGGATACGGGTTTAAAGATGGTATCTTTCATTCATCCTCCCCTGCATATTTTTTTATGAATGGACTCTAATCAAAGGTCAGCCTTAGGTTATAGTGATTATCGAGCACCTACACCTCTGTAAATCTGCGCTGGAATCCCCTGCATCACTCAGCTGGATTACTTGTTACAGACCTTAGTGACGTATTTAACCGCGTTTCCTGACTGTCTGCAGGCGATCGATTGAATGTGTTACTGAGATTTATTCTACAGCGTTTTAATGGCAGTGTTATGAGCAGCCAGTCAATATACAGCCACTCCGGTTAGATTTATCTGGGTATCAATATTTCGGCGAGAGATATTGATCTGTTAGCGCTGGTGTTTGTTTATCAGAAGGTATGAGAGTAAGAAATGAGTCTAATACTTCTGGAGGGTTAAAGTCCATTTACTCTTTTCCTCTGAGGGACTCAATCTCTGGAATTTTAATGGGAAACTAATGTATAGGAAGCATTAAATTGGCGCAAAAAGAAGAATAGCAGGCAGCAAGTTATGATATCAAAATAAATTTTTTTAGATAATTGGTATCAAATTACATGAAATGGGAAAAGATTTAGATTTTTATTTAATGACTGCTTATGAATTGCTGTTTTTATTTTCATTACACTTCCTTTGTCGAATACACTCACATGCATTTGCATCCATGCCTTTGTTCTCCATAGAGACACTCTCTTCCTCCAGTAACAACTCACAACATGCTGGATGACTCCACGGACCCAATCCTGAGCAACATACGCCGCATCGGCCTCTTCAATAGTCGCAATGACAGAGTGAAGGTGTGCAGTTATCTGTGTCTCATGCCAGTAGACTTGAATTAAAAGCAGCTAAAATGTAGGGCTCAGTATTAAAGGGATAGTTCATCCAAACATTCTGTCATTAATTACTCACCCTCCTGTCATTCCAAATCCATAAGACATTTGTTTATCTTCGGAACACAAATCTGAGAGCTTTCTGACCCTGCAAAAACAGCAACACAACTGACATGTTCAAGGCCCAGAAATATAGTAAGGACATTGGTAAAATAGTCCATGGGACATCAGTGGTTCAACCATCATTTTATAAAGCTATGAGAATACTAAAGTAAACAATGACTTATCATACAAAATATTATACACAAATTATCTAATTTTAGGTTTTACATTTTACATTAATTTTTTTATTATTTATAAATTGTTCATTGTATTTGGTCAGATTGTGTTCCATCCGGAGTTCCTGTCCTCTACCAGCCCCTTGCTGCCCATGGACTATGAGGAGTTTGTGCGCGGCTGCCATTTGGGAGTGTTTCCATCTTACTATGAACCATGGGGCTACACTCCAGGTTTCACAGAAACACGCACACACACGCGTTCACAACCATTGTAATAGCTCTCACATTCTTACATCCAACATTTACACATCATGAAAGGTTTAAGGCTTGATTTGATTGATTATATGTTAATGCTGGTCCATTTTCAAAGGGTTTTAGGAGGAAACAGAGAAAGACTACAAAGACCACACATTACCACACTTAATATTTTCTCCTTTTGTTTATATATACTTCATACATAAATGTTATTTAAGGTCCATATTTTTAATACATGCGATCAGTGTTGGGAAAGTTACTTTTATATTGTAAAGTATTCCCTAAATGTAACTAATTATGTTATTTAGTTAGTTTTTATGAAAAGTCTGAAGTGAATGTCGTATGTCATTTTGTGTCACTTTTTAAATCTGGGCTGGGCTTGCTTGTTTTAATGTAATGTAATGTAATGTAATGTAATGTAATGTAATGTAATGTAATATAGTAGAGTATAGTAGAGTATAGTATAGTATAGTAGAGTATAGTATAGTATAGTATAGTATAGTATAGTATAGTATAGTATAATATAATATATAAAAGGCTCTATTTTTTAATGGAAAGCCCTTTCCCACCAAATATGAAATGAATATGCTAAAGGAACAGTGTATTCACGTCTATGTAGAATGCAGGAGAAGAAAGATTAACACTCTTCTGTAATGCACCATAAATGCTAGTTTAATTTAAACTGAGATTAATTAATGCATATTCACATGTAGTCTACAACTAAATTAACATCATGTTCGCACCGTGTACACAACACCTTTGTGCTTACTCTTGATTTTTTCAACATGGGAACAGACGACTCATCCATCAATAAATGGGAAAACAAAGTAACCAAGTAACCTACTAAAAAAGTAACTGACATTTTCTTATAAATTAAAGTAATGCATTCATTTACTAGTTTCTTGAAAAAAAGGAATCCGATTATGCATCTTGCTTTACTTCTAATGCATTACCCCCAAAACTGCATGGGATCTCTGGTCTCATATACTGGACACATATCATTTTTTGCACCATTTATTGCATTATATGACTCTTACTGATCATCTTCTGTAATGTAATGTGTTTAGGAGAGTGTACCGTCATGGGCATCCCCAGCGTGACCACCAATCTGTCTGGGTTTGGCTGTTTCATGGAGGAACATGTATCTGACCCCTCTGAATATGGTGCGTGAATGAGTAACTCGCACAGGTGTCAAATTCAATTCCTGGAGGGCCAGAGCCCTGCAGAGTTTTGTTGCAACCCTGCTCCAAAAGACATGCTATGCAGTTGTCAATTAAGCCTGAAGGACTTGATTAGTTGGATCAGGTGTGTTTAATTAAGGTTGCATCTAAACTGTGCAGGGCTCCGGCCCTCCAGGAATTGAATTTGACACCACTGAGTCACTGCTTTCCAAAACTATCTGCACAGTTAGTATTTTATGTACAGTTAACAATACACTATTTGAATCTGGTACGGCTAGTTATGCCGTTGTATCTGTATATGTATTGTAGGCATCTACATTGTGGACCGGCGCTTCCGTTCTGCGGACGAGTCGTGTAACCAGCTGACTCAGTTCATGTTTTCATTCTGCCAGCAATCGCGTAGACAGCGAATAATCCAGCGCAACCGCACAGAAAGACTCTCTGACCTGCTGGACTGGAGATACCTCGGACGGGTGAGTCTCATCTCAACTGTTCATTCAGGTCTCTGTATTCCATTGGTTAATATAGTGTCTCTCTGCTTAGTTTTACATGCACGCCCGACATTTGGCCCTCAGCAGATCCTTCCCTGCTAAATTCAAAATGGACCATCTTAACATCGGACCGGTGAGCATTGCTAACACACTCACTCTCTCAGACACACATTAATGCCGTATCATGTCCTTTCATCTCTGTCAAAGAGAACATTGTGGACCGCTGCACTCCAACTATGTGTTAAGTCTCAATGTATGACCCTAAAGGGCATGGATATTACATTAAATACACTACTTTCTATTCATCGTGAAGAAAGAGTAATGAAAAATAATACAAATTATGCATTACAACTACTGATAGGAACCTAGTAGAAAATCAGCATATTAGAATGATTTCAGAAGGATCATGAGAAACTGAAGACTAGAAAATTTAGCTTTACCATCACTGGAATAAATTACATTTTAAATAAATTTGAAAAGAAAATAGTTATTTTAAATTGTACTTAAATAAATAATTAAATAATGTAATAAATTGCTTTAACTGTATTTTTTATCAAATCGGGGCCATACAGAGCCCAATATATGACCTTTGCAGTTTTTTTTTTCATGTTTCAAGTTTGCATGCATGTCAAGGACTTATATGTTGTGTACATATGGCTTTTTTTTCTTTTTCTTGAGGCTATAAGCTATAAGGCTATTTGTTACTCAAATACACTTGAAAGAAAAGTTTGTATGACATTATTCATGAACATTATATATCTTTAAATCACAAGTTAATGGTGATGTGACGCTAATACTTCATATCACTGTGTTCCACCTCATCTCATGCTAATCCTAGTGTTATTCAATGTATGTGGGATGTCTAACACTCCAGTGATGAGGATGAATGGCTGTTGAGTTTAATTTTTTGAGTTTAATTGACAGGATAACATTTACCTGCACAGGAAGATGACTTGATCTCCATCCGAACTCCTGATCACCAGACACTCACAGTTGAACATGCATACAACACACACACACACACACACACACACACTATTAAAGTGACAGATAAATGTGGAGTATATGTGAATGAAATGAAAAAATGTAATTATGGCTCATTTTGAATCACTTTTGAATCGGTTTGAGTAACCAAAACGTTTTGTTTCCATAGACTCAAGGCTTCCGTTACCCCCGACCCGCTTCCGTTCCTCCATCCCCATCGGCCTCCCTCCACTCCACCCCTCACCACAGCGATGAGGAAGATGACGACACCTATGACGAAGAGGAAGAAGCGGAGAGGGACAGGCAGAACATCAAAGCACCATTTACTCTAGGTGCAGAGCCTGAGGGTAAGAGCAAACAACCGCTGGAAAATGGGAATTAAGATCTGCACCCTCCTGCTCCGGTATTGCTAGACTAGGACAGATTTACACCCCTGCCCTCTTTGAATGTGCTACATTTTTCTGACAACAGCTTTTGAATGGATTATTAGAATGGAAAGATACCTTGCTGTTCAATCACATTGAGAATCTGGGATTTAATAACCCATTTAAGCTTGCAATTATTGAAAATTAAACCATGTGAACTCATTTGTACAGATTGTTGCATCCTTCGAAGCTCAAATCATGCCGGAGAACATGACTTTCAGGTTTGACGTGAACTTGCAGAGTTCATGCAACTCAAATGCTGCTGTCATTAAAGCAAAAGTGGGACAAATCTAATACCAAGACAGAAAAATTAATGTCAATTCTTCCGTTCAACTTTTAGATCATATTACGATACTGACAACTTACCATGAAAGAGACTTTATTCTTTTAGATAGAAATTTGCTACCAAACACACATTTTGTGGTGTTTTAAACCAATTAGGTGCATATTCGTGCAATTCGAGGCAATAATAATTTGTGCTAATGTGGAAAAAGACACCTTTACGTATAGTGCCTTGCGAAAGTATTCACACCCCTTCCATTTTTCCCATGGTTTATGTTGATGCCTTATGTTAAACTGCTTTAAATGACCATTTTCCACATCATTCTACACTCTATACACCATAATGGCAAAGCAAATTTGCTAATTTATTAAAAATAAAAAATGTTCCATTGCATAAGTATTAGCTGAGACAATTGCAATTAAGCTTAGAAGCATTCCTATTGCTAGTAAATGTTACTACATTTCAACTGAGGTTAACCTGTGTCAAATTCAGTTGAGTAGGTATGATTTAGAGAGACACTCACATCTTAATAAAAGGTCTAAGAGCTGAAAATGCATATCAGAGCAAAAACCGAGTCTTGAGAAGAACTACCTGTAGAGCTCAGAGACTGGATTGTGTCAAGTGCAGCTCTGGGAATAAGATGCAAAAATTCTATTGCATTGAAGGTTCACAGAAACATGTAGTTTCCATAATCCATAATGGAAGAAGTTTGGATCAACTAGGACTCTTCCTAGAGCTGGCCTCCTGTTCAAACTGAGCAGTTGATTGAGAAGGGTTTTGGTTAGAGTGGTGACCAAGAGCCTGATGGTCACTCTAGTTGAGCTCCTCCTGAGCTTCCTCGAGAAATTTACAGAAGTACAAACATCACTGCAACACTCCACCGATCTGGTCTTTGTGGCGGCATGGCAAGACTCAATCTTCTCCTCAGTGAAGAGACACATGAAAAGACACTTGGAATTTGCAACAAAGCACCTAAAGAACTCCCAGATTGTGAAAAGCAAGATTCTCTGGTCTGGTAAACCTTAATTTCAAGCATAATGTATGACGAAAATCTGCAGAATCCCAAAAGTAAAGTTGTTTGGCTGTAAAGGTTCTTCACTACTGAGTTAAGGGTATGAATACTTATGCAATGGATTTGTTTCAGTTTTTTTATTTGTAATAAATTGTGAAAGTTGTGACAATTCTGTTTTTTGCTTTGTCATTATGCTGTATGGAGTGAAGATTGATGTGGAAAGAAACTAATTTAAAGCACTTCAATAAAAGGCTGCAACATAACGTTAAAAAAGGGTTATGAATATTAAAGCAAGGCACTATATATATATATATACACACATATATCAAAGATAATAAAAGTTCAACCACAAAAAAATCCCATCCGTGTTTTATTAAAAAGTCACACTCACAGTAGCGGTTATCAGTGCAAATTCAGTTTAATTAATTGAGAAAATGTCCACGCATTCTCAAATATGTATTTTACAGACCAGTCAATTCACATGTTGATTTAACATGAGAAAATGAAAAGGAGAAAAATCTGTACATTTAATCTTATATTACACATAATTTCAATCATCATAAATAGTTTCTTTTCCACGCTGATATGTCTTGAAAAACAACCCATTATTTAGCCTAAAAGAAATAAAGAAATCAAAAAGCTTACAATCAGTCTTTCTTATTTCAATAATCAGTCCAAGTGGAATCATACAAACAATCTGGAGACACACAGATCTCTGCCTTACTCAAATCTAGCTGTAATAGGTTTGAACAGTGAGTGATGGACCTTGAGAGATGTCAAACACGTGCATCGCTGTACGCGGAGGATGAACTTGAAAACATTACATTCCACATGGCTCACAAAACTGGAAGTATTCACATGGAAGAGTGAGTTGTTGGTGCTCTTTAAGCTGGTTTCAGTAAGGCTCACCCACGTCTCTGTCTTGCTGGAGAACATTTAGGAGAAATGCAGCCGCTTTAGAGATACTCAGGTTTTCTGTGTTTTGGCTGCGTGACTCTGTGAAGAAGGACAGTTAATATATTATATTCTAATTTACCTACAAGCTTAAGATGATTATTATTATTATTACACTTTCTTAGTATTAAAGCAGTGATAACACTTTAAAATGAGGTGTCATTTGTTAATGTATTATCTAACATGAACAATACATTTATTACAGCATTTTTTCATCTTTGTTAACGTAAGTTGATAAAAATACTAACATTTGTTAATTCATATTTGGTCACAGTGCATTAATTGATGCTAACAAACACAACATGAGATTTTATTAATGCGTTAGTAAATGCTGAAATTAGCATTGACTAAGATTAATAAATGCTGTACAAGTTTTGTTCATTCTTAGTCCAACTAATGTTGTAACTAATGTTAACTAATGAACCTTAAGTGTTAATAAAAAGTCATTGTAAAATCTCAGAAGGTATAAATAACATATTAAAAAACCGTGGGATTTTTAAATAATTACTCATACCTAAGCGTATTGTGTCATACAAGTCCCCTTCATTTCTGTCTTCTGACACAAAGCGCCGTCCCTCTATTATAAACGACACACTTCATTCAAACTCGTACAGAACCAAAGTAATCGTATATGCCGTTTTAAATGCAAATAACAGTAACATACGTGTGCCCTTCAAATATAACATGGCTTGGGGTGTCCAATTCCGACGCTGAAAACTGCCCTTTAATAATAATAATAATAAAAAAGATTATTCATGTATTCATGAAATGAGAATTTTTTTTTTTTTAAATAATAGTAAAATAAATTGCTAATAGTTACATTTTTATAATTAGAATAGTGAAAATGACACATTATTTGCATTTTCATGTAGAGCATTTTTTTCCCCCAGATATATGTATGAAACATAAAATTATTATAAAATACATTTCAGTAAACAAAATTGGATTATAATTATTGAATTGTTTAAATATAAATGTTTAGATACATAATATTACATTATACCATGGGTGCACTCCAGGAATGAGACACAAATGTTGCCAGAAGTAAAAGCGCCAGTGCGTAAGCCGCAAGAGTCCTTAAATCCTGAAAGGGTGAAGTCATGTTAAAATATGCCATATCATATATCAAGAGCATTATAATCAGCCTTGTATATTGTGTGTATTAGCCTATTTTCTCTTCATTGTTAAATATGCACAAATGTATCAATACAAGATCCCTAATATTGAAATAAGTAGTTAAATCAGCTTATTCAGTCTGTTCGGAAGTTAACTGCTAAACATGTACAAGACAAACTGAAGCATGAATGTGGACTTACTTTCATAGTGTCGGACGTTCTCTTCAGCTGTTGAGTCTCAGAGGTAAGATCAAAAGTGAAGACTGTGAAGTCTGTCCTTGATATTTATAATCATCAGGGTGGGGGAATGCTGAATGAATTAGTCTTCAGCTATAGGTCAAGTCTCATTGATTCACAATGGGGCCGGACCACGAACCTTTCCGAGCGATTAGTTAACCCTTCCTTTTAAAATAATAAGGCTGCTTTACTGCTATGACGTTTGGAGACGCTCACAGGACTGGCTACGCTTACAGCTGAAAGCTAAGATGCTTTTTAGAGCCGCTGAAGGGAAATTTCCATTCGTGTGCACTTTTAATAGCTAACTAATGAAAAGAAGAGGGCGGAAAGTATTGATATGTTTACACCTTCAGCAATGAAGCGTCTCAAATACACCAGCTAATCATTTTTTATGAATGAACAGTGAGCGGCTGATGGGGTTTCCCTGCTGACACTACATATATAAATATCTGCTGGGCTCTGCCTACAAATTACTTGCAATTTATGTCTCTTCTAGAAGGGAATAATAACGGAAGAAGCATACAGCCTAAATGTGTATGGTCTCTGAAATAGATGACAAAACAACAAATCTTGCCAGAGTGGAACTAGACCGAAGAAAACAAGTGCGTCTCATTGTGAGGCACTGTTTGTCATTCTTTAGGTCACAAGAGAAAAAAAATATATTAATATTATGACAAATAGTTTTCTGAAAAAGAACCAGAAAAAAAAGCAAATAAAATTTAAAAGTATTTTATGTAAAACTACATATGCAAAATTATATGTTATTTTTAGTGCTGTCAATTAATAACATGCAAAATAAACATTTTGTGAGCATAATAGGCAATGCATAAATTATGTATATATAAATACACACACAAAAAGTTTACATGTATATATTTGTATCTTTATATGTCATTTCATGTATAAAGATATTAAATATATAAACATAATATTTTTATTTGTATTTATATATACATAATAAAAATACACGGTAAACACTACATAGATTATGTATACAAAACCTTTTACTTTGGTTGTAATTATTAGCAATTAATCATTTGTATGTATATATATAATTACTGTTGTTTTTAATATGCCTTAATGAAATTATGAATTTACTAATATACAAAATAGAATACTTATTTTGGAATATTAAAATTACAACCATTTAATTAGTAACATGATATTTTAAGTCCCTTTTGAGGAATCCAAAATTGTCAATACCAAATAATGCAATAAGAATAAAGACAGTGACCTCATTTCAAGTTTTAAATGTATATTTACAAAAGTTTGTGGCAGCTGAATCATTCTGAAATCCCACCATTTATGAAGACAGAGAAAAAAAAAAATTAAATAGATAATAATAATAATAAACATAATCTGCCAGTCTGATTAGTAACAATTTTAAAAGAAAGTGTAAATATCACAGTTTCAGCAGGTGTGATAGAAAAAAAAATTAATTAATTAGTCATCCAGCTCTCCTCCCTCTTCAAAATACAGTTACAGACACAACCGTGTAACAAGGCCATTATTGTAACAGAACAGAGACTTCCAGAAGTCGCTTCTACACATTCAAACAAACGTTCCTCGCGGGAGGATCTCCAGTAACTTCTTGATGAAGTTTGCGTTTATTAAGTTCAGGGATGCAGTGATGCTGGGTGCTGTGACACAGCTTTGCTTTGGCCGGCCGACGAAGGAGTGGCTTGTTTTCCACGCTGCACAGTTTGCTTTTCACTGACGGAAATATCACTCAGACGTCCTCACAACGGAAACACGTCTGTATATAATGCTTCTATACTTCTCGTGGCTGTTTTTAGGAAAAGCTTTAGAAAATCCATCATAAATAAGTGGTAAAAAAAGAGTCTGTTAAACCATGCTGTTGCTTTCACTCATTTTGTCCACATACTGGAGAAAAACAAAAAGAGGTATGGAAGGATTAGGCCACTTTAAAAATATACAGATAGATATAACTATTCATCCTGTTTATCCTTTAAAATACTTGACACAGGACAGCATGATTCATGCTCGCATGCAAGACAGAATTAGCAGTGACTGACCAAGATGGCTGACTGTCCGCTCAATCTTAGGAAGGCATTAAAAGAACAACAA
Organism: Enteromius treurensis; assembly: GCA_032275025.1. Lineage (NCBI taxonomy): Eukaryota > Metazoa > Chordata > Actinopteri > Cypriniformes > Cyprinidae > Enteromius > Enteromius treurensis. The sequence goes on along the minus strand of JAUCMU010000080.1, from coordinate 8,404,461 downwards.
ACAGATGTTGAAAGACACTCGCAACAGTGTTTCTTGCATTAGGTGAAAACAGGTGGAAAAACAGGCACTCAAAAAAGCTCGGGGTATGCAGTTGGTACCATTCAAAAAGTGAGGTCTAGAAGATTTTTGAAAGGCAGCATTTATTTGACCAAAAATACAGTAAAACAGTAATACTTTGAAAGATTATTACAACTTTCTTTTTAAAATACATTATAAAATATCATTTATTTCTGTGATGTTAAAGCTGAATTTTCTGCTTTTTTTTTGTGTTACGTGATCTTTCAGAAATCACTGATTTGCTGATCAAAAAGCTTAACTTCTTATCATTATAAGCTGTGCTTAAAACAGTGCTTAATATTTTACATTTAAGATTTTCTGAATCTTGTAATATAATTTATTATAATACAATATTATTAAAGTCTTTACTGTCACATTTAATTAATGCATCCTTATATTAACTGCAAACTTTCAAACTGTAATATATGCATGTTCAGTTCTATTCTACTAAAAACAGAATTATCTTGTACTGGGCTATTTTTAAAAATACCCCATTTAAAATATTACTCCATAAGAAAATGACACCCTTAATATGATTTAAATATGTATGAACCAAATCTAACTTGGTTTCAAAGATGTCCCTTGTTATTTGTGTTGCTTTTAGTGGAAAAAGCATGTCAGTCTCATAGCTGCTAGAGCAAGCAAAAGCTTTTAAAGTGAATTTACAATGTAGGACCGTGTCCTAACCAGGCATGATAATAGGTTTAGGCTTTATCTGTTCACATTGATAGTGTAAATGTTAACATAATCACGTTCCATTAGCGCATGCTTTAGTAAAGCTCTGGCAGCTCATTTACACTCTTCATGTTTGTGATTTGTCATGTATTGCATCAGGCCTGGTTAGGACGTGTTAAATTCACAGCAGTCTATATGGAAATAAAACCAAGAGAGGGAGATAAAGATCACCTCCCACTCTCCTCTTCATCACCCTGTCTAAACAAAACTTACCCCACTAACAAAGGGAAGATTCAGTAAGTATCCCAGCACAGGAATTCTCCTGATGAAGCCTACAACCACTGGAAAGAATCCCCTACACATGAAGAAAATGCATTAGAGTGTAGATATAGAAAATATAGTAATTCATATTGTGCAAAATTATTTATTATATATATATTTATTATTATATATTATGTTTTTCAACTATGCAATTTATCTCCATTTGCATGTGTAATATCTATATCTTCCTTCAGCCAATCTGTTTTGGCATCAGCACCAGTCGACCTCTCACATTAGCTTAGAGCTACTAGTTATGTAGATGCATAATAATACCTGAATAAAAGAAAGAAGCCATAAAACTCTAGAATCACTCCGACAATGGGCCATCCGATCAGCACTACAAAGACGCCTCCTAGGAAGAAGCTGGTGGCTTTCATTTTGTGCTTCTGAAAGAAGAACCTGAAGGTCCTCTCCAGCCCGATTACAAATGCCAGACCGACAACAAAAAGGATCTGAGACAAATGAAGACCAAAGTGAGAGGTAAGAGACAGAAACTGCCTTTGGGTTGAGGGATCTATTGTCAAATGTGTCTATGTTTATATGATTTATATTTATTTAAATAAGGTTTTTTATATAAATTTATATTTATATGAATAAGCACAGACATAATATAGTTTCTATTCATTTTTGATTACTCTAATTAAAATTATCATATAGTTAAAATCTTCATATGTAAGGCATAACCAAAAAATGTTAAAATATATAAAAGGACAACATGAGAACACTCACATTTCCTATGGCAAGGAGAGCTTTATCGAAAAACAGGATCATCCCAAAAAGCAGGAAAAAAACACCAAATCCTGTTAACCCCATTCCAATTTCTGTTGAGAGGAAAAGCCATTAAAATTATTAAATTAACATAAAAATTAGCATTGAATACCCCTTAAATGATACATTTTTTGCTAATATTATCATTTCATATTGATTATTATGATTATCATAAACATAAACCTATGTTTACAGGTCTGTCACCAATACTATTAAAGCGGTTTTTAAGCCAATACATTTATTTTGTCTGTGACTTTTACGTTATATTTATTTATTGGTGGAGTGACATCTGTACGCAGCTGCATGAATCCACACACACACACACACACACACACACACACATATATAACTCAGACAGGCGAAATAATAAAGACAGCAGGCTTTGCAGAGGAAAGCACTGACGCTAGACATTGTTTGAGGAAAAGCTGTCAGTGAGACAGGTTATGTTAATCCTACTCTGGGAGTCGGTGAGGGAAATCATCTTGGCTCGTCTCGCTCAGCAGCTGTCAACAGGAGCGGCCACGCGTACCGGAAACACTCACTTTCGTCTTCCGGACAAAATCTAGTGCATCCCGTATTAATTTACTTTTTTAAAGAACTGTTATTTTGAAAAGCTAGTATGAAAAAAAAATAAAAATCTAAAGCAAGCTTAAGACATTTTATGTGTTTGGCGTGATAGTGATGTGATAACATGATAAAAGTCACAGTAGTAAATATTAAACTATATTTATAAATATATTTATTTTAATATGTAGGAGACTACAAAACATTTTTTTGACTATAATAACTTCAATCAACAAACAGTACACAAAGGCGCATCCCTTAATGTTATATTTGGATCGCTGATAAAGTTGTTTACTTCCGTGTCCACCGCGCCATCTTCCGGTCAATATTTACAACTGCATACTTATAACATCGTACACGCTGGTCTATTTGTGGACGTTTGTACATCGTTTTAACATTTTAATGAGTCTGTATGTAAGTTGTGACATTTTTTACAGTTATTCTATATTTTCCCCCCGATGTATACTTTTATTTATGAACGATAAGTTAATATTTTTGGCATTTTAAATGATTTTCAGTTAGTGAAACTTTTTTTTTAAGCAACAAACCCTATCTCTGGTCTATTTTAGACAAGTTACTATCCAGCAAAGTTTATATCTATATCTATATATATATATACACACACACACTAGTCAACTTTCGAAGTGGATCAAAAACAATACCTATTCTTGTCTTAGGACAACTTTGATGAAAGGTTTTGGTTCACTTCGAATGTTGCTCTGTGTGTGTGTGTGTGTGTGTGTGTGTGTGAATAGCATTAAAAGAGTAAATTTTTAACTTGGATGTTGCACTTTCTAAGTTCTACAAAAGTCCCTTTACGGCATTCTATAGCATTTAGTTCTACCTTAATTTAATTAACAAAAATATGCTTTTATGTGGGATATTTATTTAGTAAGTATTGGTGGAAAATAACATACAATAACAATATTGACAACCAACAACTTAAAACAAACATTTTATTAGTATAATCTCAGAACTTCAATACATAACGTCAAGAAGCCTTTATAAAACATTGCAGTAATTTGTTTCGAACAACTTATTATATGTGCAGTTTCTATTTGCACTGCAAATAGGTTTCTCCATGAATATAGGAAACCCAAAACTTTCTGACAAAAATCACATTGAGTTTTTAAAATATATGAATGAATAATTACTTAAAATGAAATGGCAAAAAAATCAGGTGTAAACAAATGTACCCTGGTTTAGGAAAGCGATAGAGAGCACATAATGCAAAATGCAAAACAAGTCAACTTGCATAACATTTTTGAGGCACTATTAGAATAGGAATATACTGTGTGCACTTTGAGGGCTCTTTTGTTTATATTTTATATACTATAGGCTAGCTAGTATGTGTTACTCTTTAAATATCCCTCAGTTTCAATTAATTACAAATTGCCATATTTCCACATGTGACTTGTGCTCCTCACTCTGGGGGCTTCTTCTTGGCCTCCACGTCCTTCTTAAAGGCCTCGATTCTCTTTGAAATATTGGGTACCTTGACAAAGTCATAAACAAACAAATTATATGAGACAATAATCACCTAACAATGGAGCTGTTCTCTATTTCAAGACTAATTCCATGTAATCCGATCTTGTTAGAATTCGTTTAGTTTAATGCTTTAGACAGTCAAGGAGGTAGTGAATAAATATTGTTTTTGTAACCTCGTAATTCTGTGCCAGATACATGCCAACCACGTTCCCCAAGGTGAAGCCAAGCTGGGGGAAAAACAAAGCAAAGGATGCTCAAAAATTTGCACATTAATATCACAGATAGATACATTCTTTTGTATTAGAAATGATCAAAATAGTTTATATTTAACCAAAATGAAAGTAAATTAATAACACACATTTAAAACCTTACGAATAGATGTAAGTACTTACTATGAATTGCATCATGATTCAATCTTTGAAATGATGAAAAGAAACGAAATAACAGTAACACTGGTCCCGAAATCTAGTGTGCTGCTTCTTGTTGTGACAAGATTAGCTTTCAACTAGCTTCATATGTCATCAGAATGACGTAAACCCACCGGAAGTATTCTTCTTCTTCGTCGTCGTCTTTGTTGTTTATTGGCGTTTACCGCCACCCACTGGACTGGAGTGTGGACAGAATACACGCTTATAGGATTGACATAATACGATAGATGTGTGAGAATTCAAAATGAATGAACAAATAAAATATTTTTACTTAATTTCGTTTCTTTAATAAACTTAAAAATTGTATGATATATAGCCTTTTCTTTTAGCATTTTATTAGTGACTGAATAAAACGATGTCTTTTAAGTCTAGTAAACTATCTGACGTCTCATCTTTCTTAATTCATTAATGTGCTACTCCTAACGTTACACTGCTTGGCTTCTTCTGATAGATTATCTGAGCTATGAACCTTCTTAAATGTTTCTACCAGAAGTTCAGCCTTGTCTAAATTGGTGACGGCCGTATTGTCTGTACCTATAATCACTGGCCACTCATATTTCCGTCTTACCAAAAAATACACTTTTGTGTTTTTATTGCTTTCCTTTCTACTGCCTTTGCCCTTTTATACTGAATCATAACATAGCAAGTTTCTTAAATGCTTTATTCCTTGCTTTTACAACTGCTCTACAATCCTCACACCACCAGGGTACATACGTCACATCCTGTTGTTTTAGGTATAATTTGTTCAGCCGACTGAATTATTTCATTAACTTCTTTATTTTTGAATATTTTTGCACCCATCTAGTTTTCATCGTGCAGAGTCATACGTCTATTTTAACAAATTACTTGACAAACTTTCCAATCAACCTTCTCCAACTTCCATTTAGGACTTCTCTTTTCTTTTTCATGATATATCTTCCATAGTCACTACCGGATAATGATCACTCCCACATGTAGTATATTTGTATACATTCCATGTAGTGATCCATGCATTTACAGAAGACATGTATGCTGTTGTATCGTGTTCCCTCTCCGTTGTTAATACACACCAAGTAAATGTCATCAATGAATTCTTCAATGAATTGTCCATTCACATCAGGATTTATTACTTCCCCATAACGTATTATAGGAATTTAAACACTACATTGTCATGCATAGGACCTACAACAGCTTCTAAAATAATTTGACTTTATTTTTCACATGGATTATAATAATTAATGATATCTATCCTCCCTCTTTCAGTCCCATAGCATAGTTATAATTGATTTATATTCTTAATTTATTTGTTCTACCTTATATTTTAATCCTATCATGTATAAATGTAGCTATTCCTCATCCTCTGCCAGATTCTCTATCTCTTCTAATTTTAACCATTTATCATAAAATCCAACTGGTGGTTTTAACCATGTTTCCTGAATACATATTACATTAGGTTTCACTGTTGACCTATCAATGTATTTCTTAAACACTTTTGGCCATTTGCAATTAGACTCCTTGCACTCCACTGTAAGGCCAATAACAGATCCAGCATATGCCTGAGAAGACTGTGTCTCTTTAGTAAGAGAGTCTCACACTGCAGCACTTTAACATCTAGATACTTCTCTGCAGATTTGACTATTATTTTAATCCCTTCATGTCTGCTTTTTGTGTGTGCAGAACAATTTATTATTACTGCCATGAACAGTACAAAATCATTCTTCTTCACTATCAAAGTTTCGTCCTTCAACTTATCACATCCTTCGCATTTCTCTTCTTGATTCACATTCCCTAAATCTTCTTAATAAATATATATTTTTTAATGTAACAAAATAACATTTAAATGCTCTGATATGAATACCGAAACAGGCGTAAAAGAACCTAGTTTTCACACTTTTATTTATTATTATATATATATTTTTTAGTGCTTGTCACACTACATATATTTTGTTCTTATATCTTAAAAACAAACAATACATATATTGCAAAATTGTTAAACTGAATGTCTGTTCCATTAAAACAATGGCTTTCCACACAAAGATGTTATTCATTCGCTTATCACAAGGGGAAAAATAGCCACCAGCAAAACAAGGGGCTTGATCTAAGGTTTGGTAATAGCTAAAATAAAACAATTTAACATAAAAGCACAAACATGATATAAGAGAGTCGCCTTAATTTCCAAATACAACACCAATAAAACAAATACGTTTGTAACCAGAGGACAACAATACAAACAGCATACAAAACTAATCCAAATGCTGATGTCTAAAGGATATAAAAAGGACAACAAATGATCATGCAATTATAACTGTATAAAATTACACTACCAGGACCAAAAAAAAACCCCCAAAAACAATTCTGATTTAACAACATTGTTCAATTTTTTCTTCCTAGAGTTCTTGATTCTCCCTCTTTATATAATTTCAAGTTTCTTCCATTTCAAATTATGCAGAATAAGAAATCCATTGAAATTTCTTTCAATTATACACACAGTTATATTTGTAGTACAATACTTTCAAAATCACGTGTAGCAAACAAAAAGTATAATTTCACTTTTCAATGATGGATTGCTCCAATAAACAATTTTTGTATTATCTAAAAAATGGGCATGGGAAACAACAACACTGGTATCTCTAAATGGATATATTTTCAATAGTATATAAATGATCTGTGTAAATATATTAGCCTATTTTGGCTACGTCTTTAACAACTGGAAATATAGCTGGGAATATAAAATTTCTGCGTTGCACCTAAACACGGTCGATATACTGTACGTAATGACTGCTTTTCTATTGCAGTAACACTGTCAAGTGAAAACCACAGTTAGTGAGATGCTAAAAATATAACCTGGCAAGGATCATAGTCTCTTTGTAATATAATAAACAGCACAACCCCCCCTCCCCCTCCATAATCTTCCATTTTAAGCACCAAAGCACATTGTTGTTCTTCAGTCGTCTTCGTACTGCAGTGATTAAATCAAGCATCAAATAATTCACTTGGAAACACACGAGTGAAATGTCTGGTGACGATAACGTATCAAGTAACCGATGCATCCTGGTTTATTTGGACTCCAGTGGGCTGCTCGGTGGGCCCTGTCTGATCCCATTCTGCGGAGTTGATGCTTGCATGTCGATGAAAAGTAGATTCTTCAGGATGCTCACATAGAAAGGACCGTAAACTTTTTTGTTGAAGTTGACGAGGTTGACAAAATTGACCCCAAGCCCCATGAGCTCCACCTGAATCAGACCCAAGCCTGGCGGTACGGGAGGGGGTGTCCTGTGAGAGCTGGTAGAGGCGAAGACCACCCTAAAGTACTGCTGTACCCTTCCCTCTGTGGGACAAGAAAAGCACATAAAACATGACTTTAAAGCAATATTACAAGTTCAGCTCTAACGGCATTCGTTGCCATAATGCTCATTATCACAGACATGAATTAATGAAAACCTTTTTTCATTTAAATGCGTATTGTTTTTTTATCCATAAAAACACTTAATTCTGATGCAGGTTTATTTTTCTTACACCACTGGCAAATTTTCGTTATACGTAAAAAGATTATAATAATATATAAATTGAATTATTAAAATCTATGATCTATTTTTGCTTCTCATGTAAAGGTTTCTTGATTGGGGTACGTTTGTTTAGATAACAAGACAAAAAGAATTAATTTATTGAAATGTCACAAGTGCTGTTGACTGGAAATCAAAAATTCCTTTACTTTTTTCCCTTACCAACAAGAGTGCGTATTGGGTTGTTTTCCTGGGTGATGTCACAAATCTGGCCCTTCAAAGTTTCCTGCAGTTGAGCCGACAGAGCTGGGAAGTTTCTTTCAGCCAGAGACTTGTTGACCTCACAGCAGATCTGAGCACTGACGTTTCCGAGAGCTTCGGTGAGATTAAAGTTTCTGTAAGCCAAAGGGGGAACAAAAAAACAAGATCACTTAGATTGAGACAATCATTGTTGCACATTTGTAGAAGTATGTGTGTGACGTGTGCATGTGTTAACTTGAGCAGAGTCTAGGGGAAGGACAGGGACAGGACATACGCGCTATGCATGCCCTCCAGCAGCACTGCTGTCATCTTCTTAAGTCTCTCGACAAGAGCGGGCAGGCCTGACACGGCCCCTCCTATTGAGCTGTAGACGATCAGCAGAACAGACGCCACCACTTGATAGAGCTGAAGAGACCGCTGCATCTCCTGCAACCTCACTTCATCCGTCATCACGGTCTGCAAGTGGTAGATCACAAAGCACTCTTGAAGATGCATTTTACATTTGATTTCAAGGCTCAGTATGACTGATAATGCGTGTTTGTTCTCTAACCTCAGGTAATGGGCCCTTGCTCTCATCCCAGGTAAGCAGTCTGATGTAGGCTGTATTTAGCACCAGTGTGGGGCCTGGTAAAGGTTTGCTGTTCTGCCCAGAATCGCTGCTCTTGTCCGCAGGTGGCATGACTCGAGTGGCCTCCTCTATTGAAGATCTGATCCACTCAGTTGTGTGGTCCAAAGCACCTGAGTGAATTAAAGTGAGATTAAAGGGTGCCCAGGCGTATACTTTTGGGTGAACTATCCCTTTAGCACCATACAATGAAAGTCAGTGGCGTCTGTTGATGTGGACCTCAATGACTTTCCTTGTACAGACAAAAACAGTCAACACATCTTTAAAGCGTTGTGTTTTACAGGAAAAAGAAAGCCAAATAGTTCTGGAATGACAAAATGTTCTTTTATGTGGTGAAACGGGCTCATCCTTTTAAAAGCAATCAGTTTATTTCAAATGATTCTAAATGATTTTATTTGTAGACTTACTGGGAGTTCTTTCCAGAATGCTCTGGAATTTGGCTCTCTCATACTCTACTGACTGCCTCTGAAGCTCTGGCCTGAGGCTCTGGATGGTAAAATTCACCATGTCCATTTTCATCAGGTCCAACACCCGGAAGATTTCTCTGTTATGACACAAGCCATCATTTACAAGTCAATTACTTTGCCTCAGGTTAATGTGTACACATAAACATGGCTGTTAGTGAAGACAACACCATTACTGATTTGTGTCCCATATCCCCCTTAGTTACAATTACAACATTATTAATTCACAACCTGGGCTTGCGCATACATATTTGTTCTTAACCTTTTTTTAATATATTTAATCCACGTATAAATATATAATATATCTATGAATAATGTGTAATTAGAACATTGTTATAGAAAGGGTTATAATTAACTAAGACTAAAGCTAAAAGTAAAACCATATGAAATTATAAAATGAATACCATATTCACAAATATTTAGTACCACAGTAATTGGTGATCTGTTCAAGACATTGTACATACCTGTAAACCGATTTGAATGAATGAGAATGGCATGCACTATTTGTATGTTATCACACCAGCCAGTGACGTCTAAAGTACTACTGATCCATTCTTGTTCTAGTTCTACAAAGTTATACAAGAAGACACCTTAACATACTTGAACAGTGTTACTAAGTCGCCCGAGTTCTCCTTGAGCTTCTTGATTTCATCGTCTCGGACCGGTGCACAGAACTTGCCCATAGTATTGATGATGTAAGACACAATGCCCTGTATATCAACCGCATTGTTATCAGCCTGCTGGTGGATCAGGTCCATGTCCAAAACCTCCATGATCTGAGTACGCAAGCGATTGGCCCCAGGGTTCAGAAAGGACAGCAGGGTCTTTGATGAAAGGACAAAAATGATTAAGAAATAGTTTGCCATCAGACTGCTTTTCATCATTGTATCAAAGTAAATGTGTAACTTACATCTCTGATCTCTTCCAGAAGTTTGATGGCGTAATCGTACACAGGAGGGTCATCATTCAGTTCGGTTTCAAGACAGTCCCAGAAGGCCTTGTGCACCATATCTTTAACTCTCTTCTCCATGCTTTAAGGAAAAAAAGGTTTGGATTTAATTCTATAATCAGTGTGCATTACATTATATATAAATACACATACATAGGCCATCTATGTTTTTGACCCTTGACTATACAGTATATTAAATAATTCTGTGTGTGTTTTCATAATCATCACCCATCAACTTGACCCGTGTCTATGATTATGTACAGTTACCAAGCAAACTGAACATCAACTGGGACCCAGATCTGGAGATGGTGATTACATAACAACAGTTTAGTACCTATTTTGGGGTAGATCCGGAGGCTCTAGGTGGAAGTTCCGGTTGACAACAATCTCATGAGCCAGGCTCAGATTAGAAAGGTCCCGAGCCGAGGCCATGACCTCATCAAGTGTTAGGGTTTTTGGTGGGCTGCCTGAGGACAATAGACATTTACACAATAATTAAATAAATTAAATGAAATATAAATAATAATCAATAACAAAATTAATTTAAATGAATCAAAAAGACAAAAGCACATAAATTGCTAAAACTAAATTAAAAACAATAAAATATAAGCTAATTTGAACTATTAATAAATAAATACAATTGTATATAAATAATAATAAAATAGCACTAGTTTAGATGATACATTCTAAATAAATGCAATATTTTTTGTGATTGATCTAATAAAATGAAATCTACACAAACGCCATTTTGCCATTTGAATGTTAGGGCACCTACAAGAAGGAGAGTTGTGTTTGCTGGACGAATCGCTGGTGAAGCTCTGGCGCGAGCAGTCCACATCGCTAGACGAGGTCAAACTGTCGCACCTTTCCGATGACTCTGTGTCACTGTTACGGTCCTCGCTGGCCACCGTAGAGGTGGAGGTCGGACGTTCATCGTTCAGTGGCATCGTGAGGGGCTGCTGTAAATGAAGTAGAAAGGTACTTAGAGAGGCTTTTAGTGGAAATGGGGCAATGACTTCTATGACAATAAGGTAAAGTTAGAGCTGGCACACTTTAGTGCTGGAATATTCCACGAGGATATAAAGCTTCGTTTAAATAACAAAGAAAAGTGACTTGCAAAGGCAAGGGAAAATAAATGAGCAACAAAAGGGCTCAGTGATATTCATGCTGCCCACAAAGAGACATTGTGTTTTAAATGTGATTCAGACGTTGACCGGCGCTGTCTCTAGGGTAACAGATAATGTGTGATCTTTAAAAGCAAACCTATCTCGTTACACCCCTTTGCCTTTATAGGCTTCACTAGACACCTGTTCCCTAATGTAACAAAGTAACTGCTAGTCTTTTCAGGACGTTGAGTCTCCAGCAGTAACAAAAAAGTCAACAGTGGTCCTCATTAATTAATAAAAAATACATTTAAATGCTAAGCAAGATATTAACCCTACCCATTATTCTTATTGATCTAACAAAACGGATAGTTTATTTCTTGAAGTTACAGGTTTATCTATTGCTTATGTGGATGATTGTGGATTTATCTTTTACAATAGAAATACAGAGCAACAAGAATTTGAAATTGCATTGATTCTTTGCACATTCTGAGAGTTAGACAATAATAATTTAATAACAAAAATGTAAATAATATAAAACAACAATGTAAATTCGTTCACCATTTTCTGCATGTTACTTTAAACCTGTATGAGTTTCTTTCTTCTGAGGAATACCATCTGAGACACTATTTACTTTGATTGTATGGGGAAAAAATGATTTGAAGTCTCCTTTTACATTCCACTGAAGAAAAAATAAGTTTTTCTGGTTTGGAACAGCATGAGGGTCAGGATGTTGTTGAAGATAACTATAACTAAAACTATTTTAATCATGTTTTCTTTAAATAAAGCTGAAATGAAATAAGATAGATAAACTCTAGCTGACATCTTGCAACTAAAATAAATCTCAAGTTAAATAAAAAAATTTTTTTTAAGTAACAAAAGCACAAAGGAAAACTACTAAAACTGACCATTTACAAATAAAACATAATTCAAATTATCATCAAATACTATAATAATGTAAAGCAGTACAGAAAATAACACATTTCAGTACAAATAAATCATAATAAATGGTCATTTTGGGGTGAATAATTTTTTTCTGTCCCTTTAAGAACATTTTGCCCCTTAATAATAAAGTTGCTACAATTTGGTCAAACACGCACACATTTGGTTTTATTGATTCCACACTATATTTAGTGTTATTATCATTTCTAAAACAAATTGTCTATGTCAATATGCATAATAGGAGGAACTGTGTGTTGTCTCAAATCTATAGCATTTAACACAGATACAGGCACTTCCAGTATTGGTTACAAAAGAAAGACCACTGACATAACATGTTCAAGCTTCTTCCATTCTTGTTACTCCCAAAAGAGAGTATCTAATTTGAGCATAGGTGGGGAAAAAACTGCGACCTCCTCTCCTATTAGGCCAGTTCAGTAGTTCGCGTGGTTAAAACAGAAACCCATGCACATCCTCAGTCAGGTTTAAATTAGGAAAGACCGATGACAGCACCACTGGCACCGATTACAGTTCGTGCTGCTCTGGGCCCTAAAAGGAAGTGCTGTAACACACACACACACACACACACACACACACACTGCGCTCAGCTGCTCTGAACACGTGACCTTATCTTCAGCACACAAACAAGGACAAAACACGAGCAAACTGTCAAAGCAGACGAGCAGCCGAACTAGACTTTCCAGATCATGCAAACCCCAACACATTTAAAGATTAGCAACGTGGAATCAGTAAACATTTACTTTACGGTTGGCATGTGATGAAAATATGATTAAACAAGACAGTTACCGCGCGCTTCTGTACATTTAATAAAGCGAACAACGCAAAGACGTACGTGCTCGATGTAATTTCCCACTGTTTTTTTTATAAATGTTGTATTTATGCACTTCATTCAGTGAGTTAGTCAGTGATGTAAACATACTCATACTAGTCCAGCTCCTTATATTTTTAAAGAATTATCATATATATATAGATAAACTCTACACGAATAAAACTATGTAACAATTACCTGAGTCAAGTCCCCGATAGTGAGGACTTGGCAAATAAAAGTGGACAACCGAGTTTTTCCTCGATATGCAGGTAAAATGTATTGATACTCCTTCCTTAGTACACTAGGACTTTAAAGGGCTCTTTAAAATACCACTTGTCTTGCAGTGTTTTGTGAAACTGGGAGAATCTATTATTCTATACTTATAGGGGTTTCGATATTTTGTCTTTGAAATAATTATTAGAGTTATTAAGGGAAATAGAGTATATACGTGTGGGGGTTAGACATTACACACATACAGTAAGCACGAGACGGTTGCTTTAAAATAAAACAACCAAAAATAACGACATTATCGCATGTATGGGACTAGAGAGCACCCCTTTGTAACATAATGGCACAATCCGACTCGCATGAGCTTCTTTGTTTACGGATGTGACGTAACAACACATTAAACGGCTTTGTGGACAAAGCAAGCTACTGTACAAAGTAACAAAGCAAAAATATTAGTTATTTTTACTGTCGACGAATGCATGTGTCAGTTTTATTCGTAGGTTTTGGTTGTGTCGATAACGTAAAGCGAGTTCGTTCCTATGCTTAATCCCTCCCACCGAGGATTTTGATGATTTGTTATTATTCAAAAGACTTCAAATCACTTCCTGAACCTTTAGCGTGATTCTCAACTTACAGAAACCATAAGCATAACGCTAATTCCTAGAGTTTTTTTGTTTTTTTGTTTTTTAAATATTAATGATTTATGCTTTAACGCACCTTGTTTACTAGAGCGTCGAGAGTAGGCTGTATTCAAACAGAACCATGGTAACTAAACAAATAGACATTAACCCCTAAGTGACTGGAGAAACATAATTATTTATTTGAAATTGATAATAAAAAAAATTAAGACACTTGTTTTGCTACACAAGGCTAGGAAGTATCTTTACCCACCGCAAAATAAAAACAAATACACAAATAAATTGCTTTGTTGATGAAAATCCTTTTAATACCACTATTTAAACAGACCAACTGCAGTAAACATCTTAAAAAGGTTGGTAAAAAAATAAATAAAAATTGACAGAAGTTACTATTATTATTCAATTAAAACACACAGAAAACTATAAAGTATTAAATTAAGACAAAGCACATAAACAAACACGCACCAAAGCCATGTTATTAGCACCTTTTTTTTTTGATTTCCTAAAAAAGCAAGCTATAAAGTCTTTTTTTATTGCAGTAGATTTCTGGATCCTGTTAATCACGAACTGAATTCACAGCTTTCACTGTCCTGTTGTTTATGAAGTCAGTTTTCCTGTAACCAGCCTGCCGTAGAAAAAAACAAGACAAGAGTTAATATACATGCAGTCAAATTCATGCAAATTAATGCAATCATAAATCACCATACAAGTTTTTGATTGTATTTTTTTTTTAAAGTAATAAATAAAATATATTAAAAAAAAAGAAAAAAGTGATTTTTAAAAAAATATATACATTTAAAATATTAATGCGTTTAAATGTTTAGTAATGTCAAGTAAATCTTTGCATCTTTCTGACCATTGCCTTTTTTATAGATGGGAGAGAAAGGAATGAGGCATAAATGATGAGGACAAGATGAGGCAGAATAATGAGATCAGGAAATGATGTGAAATGACACAAATTTGCTTCACCGCATTAGTGCCGCGAAGTACATGTACACTTACTAGATTTTGTTATGCCTTCCAACAGTTAACTGCATTAATTTCTTAATTGTAAATAATGTTAATACGACTATTGGCTAGAATTTACTGCTTGTTTATTCATTTGTAATTAATAGTAAGTAGTAACCCCTCATTAAACATTTCACCTTTTTGTAACTGCCATGCAGCTCTGAATGCCTCCATAGCGTATGAAGTAACATACAAGCCGCCTGGCCCGCTCGTGTGGGTCCAAACCTAGATTTAGTTGAGAAGTAAAATTGTGAATTATTGTGAGCTTTGTTATACATCCCATAACAGAAAATCAGTTTTCCATGAAAATGAAACCATACCCATTGTCTTTAGTGCTGATGCAGATGATTATGGGTAATGCTCCTTGGTTAATGATGGCAGATGTGTTGGATACAGATGCATGGCTCAGATTGATGAGAATGTGACAGATCGTCACAGTGACCTCTATAGGCTGCTCAGCGTTTAGGTCAGAATTTGGCAAGGTGGCAACCAGCTCCGGTAACACCTGTTTTACTGGAGACGTTCATAAAACATTTGTTAATTCACTCTTCTGTCTGACACGGCCATGTGCTGTTATTGTGCATATTGTAACATATAATGGCAGCTCACCAATATCTGCATGCAGTTCTCTGTAACGAGAGATGTTTTTTAGCAGTGACACAGATATTCTGAACTCTTCCTTCTCTCCATCTTGTAGCATCTTCTTGACCTGAGACAGGCCTCCCTCTTTTTGCACGATGAAGTGTGCGATGGCTTGGGATGTCTAATGGAGATAAAAGACATGTGAAAATAATGTCAATAAAATAACTGCTTATAGTTATGTTATTGAGATTTGTTTCTAGATCATACCTCGCCAGAGCAAGCTGTGAGGTTCTGCAAAGCTCCAATGGATGCCTCCTTTGTGTGCTGGTTTGTGCTGACAGCAATAAGAGAGAGATACATGCGGACAGTGATGGCGCTCCAGAGCCACTCAACGCCCTGAGGGCTGCCGTTCTCCTCCAGTGAGGGATAGTCTACATCTGCTTCCAGAGCCTGAGGTGAGTCACAACATATGATGCCACATATGAGCTCAATTTGTGTTTGACGCCACTGCGTTTGCATTAGAGATTTTGGTTTGAATGCTCAACAGAAGTCAAGTCATGCACTTTCATTGCATCAGTCATTCTAATTCAAATTAATATATTTAGTTATATATAGTTCACCCCAAAAATGTAAAATACCTTTAAATTCATTCACTGTCAAGTCATCAGAGATGAGTATTTTTCCTCGTTGGTACAGATTTGGGGAAATCTGTTGCTCATCAGTGGATCCTTTGCAGTGAATGGGTGCTGTCAGATTGAGAGTCCAAACAACTAATGAAAACATCACAAGTAATTCACCCAACTCCAGCCCATTGATAAATACTTACTGACTGGAGTGGTGTGAATTACTGTAGGGTCATTCCAGCTGGAATCATCAAATTTTGGAAAAGTTCCCCACCTGACCTCCTCAGATTTGTCTGAAAAAAATCTATGTGATGGGTAAAATGCCCAATAGATCATATACACAATTTCAGACTGAAATATCTCCTGAACTAGTTGTGCCAGGTCCATGAAATTTTCTGGGCTAAGAGTTTTAGTCCAGAACTGCATGAACTACAACTCACAGCATTGTTATTGAATTTACCCCTGAATGCTGGCCCTCCACTTTTTCGTTTTCAGATGTCCATAGAACCCTCATTTTTCAATGTATAAGCATCAAACTTGGTAAATGGTCTGATATATACCATGTCTTTCACATACTTTGACATCAGACAATAGAGTCTTATGGATGTTGAGATATTAAGGTCCAAAAATGGAAAAAAACTATTTTTCACCAACGTTCAGAGCAATATTTCCCATCAATGACACCAGGTATGAAACTTGTTGTTTTTTTTTGAAAGAGCATGTTCTTATTGATAAAATATCAAAACAATGGGATGGGGTTTTGGCTCATTTTTTAAAAATGATGAATTATTTTAAAAATCATTGTGTGACATTCAAAACTACTCTAGTACCAGCTATTTTGAACTCGTATGCCTAAATTAATGCTATAATGCAGCATTCCATTGTGCTCTGGCTCAGGGAAGTCCGACCTCCACCTCGGGAAAGTGCAATGGACCGAAACACACACTTGGGCCGAGTCGGTTGGAATTATCCATATTTTGCCAACTGTTACAATGGAACGCATTTACAACGGACATCGGAGAACTGACTCGGATTCACCAACTACCGACATTCAATGAAATGCAACATAAGTACCTAATCTTGAAGTATCACCCAATCCAGTGAATAATACATTCATTTTCGTTGAGAAAGCAGGGAAGTATGTTACTTGTGTGTATGACTGACAATGGTGGGTTGGTATCATCGGAGACTTCTCTGACACAGAGCAAGACATTCAAGTGCTTTTTTTGCCTCCCCATGGCCCAGCTAGAGGCTACTTTTGCCCCCCCAAAAAAGGAAAGATGTCTGTTGGGTGCCCCTCCAGCATATCATAAGAAAAATTGATGTGACAGTTACTTCCACTGGACGATGCTATGTCATAAAAGAAAATGAAACTGTGGATTCAGACACTTTCATGAACAACTTTCAGTAACTGTTATGTCACACATTTATTTGTGTTGTTGGTAAACATTATAAAAGTGACTCATGTCTGGAAGTAAGTTTTTTTGTATAAGAGTAACATTAATACATTCTGTTGAAATGCCCGTACCAAGTTGAACAGCAAAAGTCAACAATAGGATCAGTGACGAGTAAAAAAAAAAAAAAAATCATTACAGAAAAATGAGGCAAAACCCCATCCTATTTTTTTTTTATATTTTATCAATAACAATATGCTCTCTCAAAAAAAAAAAAAAAAAATGTTTTATGTTCACACCTGGTGTCATTCATGGGAAATATTGCTCTGAACATTGGTG
>JAUCMU010000080.1:8374166-8386596 GCA_032275025.1 Enteromius treurensis | reverse complement strand
TTGTATATGATCTATTGGGCATATTACCCATCACATAGATTTTTTTCAGACAAATCTGAGGGGGTCAGGTGGGGACCATTTGATGATTCCAGCTGGAATGACCCTGTAATGTTTTTCTTATGAACAGACTCTCTTTCTGACAGCATCCATTCATTACATAGGATCCATTGCTGAGCAAGCGATGTGATGCTAATCTTCTCCAAATCTGTTCTAATGAAGAAAAAACTATCTACCTCTGGGATGGCCTGAGGCTGAATACAATTCAACTCGTCATCTAGTTTACAGTATAACACTAACCTCCTCAGAGTTTTTGGGACTGTTGATAATAAAACAGCCAGGGTTGCTTGTTTCTGTATTGCGGTTTTGTTTAGGCTGTTGTATCACTGGGGAATCCACACGAGGCAACTCACAATCAAATCGATAAGAAAGATTGTGCAGGATGCACACACAGTTTTCTGTGGCCTGGACAGAAAGAAAAAACAATTCAGTTATTATAAATTGTTCAGCAGTTGCAATAATCACCCAGGATCATATTAGATAATATAACATTACACAAAGCATAATATCTAGCTTTCTCCTTTCTACCTCAAAGAGGATGAGAGGCACAGTTTCTTATCAATCAATAGTTGTCACTGACAAACATTTGGAGGTTAACGTTAATGCATTCATCCGTGTCATTCAGAATGACTCGTTTTAGGGTTGTTGTAGTTTTAGTGAAAATATTTTATTCCTCCACTGGGAAGAACATTTGGTGTGATGAAATCTGTTCATTAAAAACATAGGGAAACATTTATAGTACAGGAACATCAAGGTCTTTTATCTTCAAAGATCAAAATTTTTATCCCTTTGTGATATGATCTTTTAATTATTATGTAGACACAAATGAAAGACTTACTGTTGCTGTTGATAAAGATGGGGATTTAATGTGAGTAGCTTTTTACCTTATCATCAGGTTTGTAGTCTGCAATGCTGCCACGGATATAATAGATGATGCACTCAATGAGACCCTCACAGTCTCGCATGGCTTTGCGTCCATCTGGACCAGCAGAACTCAAATTTCTTAAAATCGCAAAAAAAGAAAAAAAGAAAAAGAAAAATGTAGAAATGCAATGGAAATAGCAATGTTCTAAATAAATAAGTAAACATAAAAATATCAGCTCAGTATTACACAGAAAGGTTTACCAAATTTTTAAAATAAAAATACTGAATAAACAGTAAATATAAGTGCTGTCAAAAGATTAATCTTCATTAATTGCATCCCAAATAAGTTTTGTTTACATAATAAATGTGTGCTGTGTATATTTATTATTTATAAACATATCAATACACATACATGTATACATTTAAAAAAACGAATGTTTTATGTTTGTTAATTATTAATAATAATTTAATATTATTTAATAATATTATTATTACTATTTGTTAATAATATAACAAAAATGTGTTAATTATTCCTTACTTATTTATGTAAATATATACAAGTAAGTTTTTCAAAAATATATATACTGTATGTATATTTATATAGACACAATAAAT
The DNA here is from genome assembly GCA_032275025.1 of Enteromius treurensis. Taxonomy (NCBI): domain Eukaryota; kingdom Metazoa; phylum Chordata; class Actinopteri; order Cypriniformes; family Cyprinidae; genus Enteromius; species Enteromius treurensis. Next base: position 8,385,060 of record JAUCMU010000080.1, on the reverse strand, counting down.
ATACACAATACACCAATATATTATGTAAACAAAAATGTTTTGATCTCCGCCTGGTTCCTACTCTGTTTTGCTGCTTTGGATACGGTTTGCTCCTCAACCGACCCACGCTATCCCTCAGGATTATTCTTGTGTTCTGCCTCGACTATTCCTGTTTGCTGATGTCTGACCATGCCTGTACAACCATGTTTTCCAATGAAGCTTTGCAATTGGATCCACGCGCCCCAGTCCTCTTCGTTACAGTAGTGTATATTATAATAATGTATATGTACAACTTTGACAGTTGTAGCACTAAAAATGGCCTGCCTTGTCAAAATAAATCTGCTTAATTTAAAACCTGTTGTATTTTCAGTAAGCTGGTGATACCTCAGGCATCCAGTAGCATTGTAGAAAATGTCAGGGTCAGCAAGGAGCTCCAACTTGGGGTCTTCCCCTTCAGAAATGCCTGAGCAGGGCACCAGCACACTATCTGTGAGAGGCCTGGCCGCATCTCTAGCGAGCTGCTCTTTCAAGAGGTCATGAGAAGACAGATTCCACAGCAACCCTGGAGAGAGAATAACATCTGCAGGATTAGTGGGAGGCTAGAGGTCACACGTTCAAGATCTGGATGTTTTCTTATGGAGTGACATCATCTAAAGTGCAGCTAAGTTTGATTGCGTAATGTAATATAATATATATATATATATATATATATATATATATATATATAGCGCAGAGCTTAATACTCTAATGCAGTGGTCTCAAACTCAATTCCTGGACACGATTCTCCTTGATAAGCTGAATCAGGTGTGTTTGATTAGGGTTGGAGCAAAACTGTGCAGAGCTGTGGCCCTCCAGGAGTTCAGTTTGAGACCAATGCTCTAATGCAGTCCTTTCCTAAAACATTTCCTGGAGGCCCCCAACACTTCACATTTTGGCATTTCTCTTTTGTCCCTTTTGGAGTCTCGACTAACGCGCTGAATTAGGTGTGTTTGATTATGGAGACATGCAGTGCTGGGGGGCCTCTAGTAATGTGGTTGGAAACCATTGCTCTAATGGATCCTTTACCAGTGAGCTGTCGTCGGGTCTCGATGTCTCTGTTCTTCTTGAGCAGTCTCAGGATCACTGGAAGCCCCTCACAGTCTTTGACTGCCATTTTGTTGTCATTGTTTTCAAAAACAATATTTCGGAGTGCGCCAACAGCAGCTCGCTGGAGCTCCTCGTTCTCGCTCTGCATTAGCTTCAGCAGCTTTGGGATGCCTTGAAGATAAAGTACCTGAACAGATGGAACGGGCTAAAATAAGAAACCTCAATTTAAATAGGTCAAACTCTACAATAATTTGATTTCCTTTGATTATAATAATAATAAGAAAAATAAATGTTTCCTGACCAAATCAGAATATTGAAAATTATTATTATATGACAATGTTGAAAACACTTGTTTTTATGTACATTTTTAAATTTTGTATTTCCCTTAGGACTTTTTAATTAATATAAAGTTTAAAATTATATAAGGTTAAAAGAGATTTAAATATAAATAAAATAGAACTATTTTGTGACATTTAAATGTCACATTTGAATAATTCATCCTATAGGTACAGAAATAAAATAACTTCCAAAACTTTTGAACGATAGTGTATGTAATTGACCTTTTATGTTTGGTTAACCTCTGCATACCAGCTCATAGCGTCTTTCATAAGGACAGGCGAAGTTGCTGAGCACTGACTCATTGTTATTATGTAAACATGGGCGGCTGTGTGTGCATGTGCTAACAGTTGTAATGTCACAACCATGATCATTCAGAATAAACTGCAGGTTAGTTTTAACAAATGATATGGGTGGACTGAGAAAGTAGCTTTGTGATTATTAACAGTTCATCTACATACAGCAGTACATAAAACTGGTTTAAGAAGGAAAATATCCAATTATATATGTCAGGTATCATAAACTTTAACCCTAGCTAAAAAACAGAGTTACTTTTAGGGATGCAAAACATTTATAACATTGCTTATTGACAAATCTGTATCTGTAATCTAATCAGTATTAAATTGTGCATGCTGATTTCTCCTGTTTTTATTATATATTTAGATACATTTGCTGTCTTTTAACTTTAATGCACTTTAAAGTTCATCTATAAAAACAGTGATTATTAAAACATATATTATCATATTATTTAATCGGAGGCCGTTTTAATATTGCCTATTCTTGGATACAAAGGGAATGCAGGAAATCCCCTTGGAGCTTTCTATATTTAAATGCCTTTGTCTTTTGAAATGAGCTCAAGGATTTAGGATCAAGGACTCATTGTTGATAGTTCAAGAATTGCTAAGCTTGTATCTTAAACCATTAGATTGCACCACCTCCTTTTAATATGAATAGCCCTTTTAATGTGTTTTTTTATATAATGTTTTAAAACGAACAGCAGAAAGGCAATGAAACACTGTTGCCAAATATTTCCATCCTAATCACACTATAAAGCGTTCTTTCTACGGCATCATGAAGCACCTGACTGACTGCACTGTAAACATGTAAACCACACTAAATACTTTCCTCTCACTTTCTTCCACACCCGTTTTCTACTTAATTAAAGTGCCACCTCACCATGTAGTACTATGAGTCATCGTTTCATTTTGCCCGAGGTGTTTGTTATCAGCACAACCATTAAGGCTAGACTTTGAGAACTGTGTGAGATATATTAACATTTTTGGGTGGATCATAATAGCATATGTCATGTTACAGTAAAGTATCACTTACCTTTATCTTGGCATCTGGACTGTTAAAGCACTGGTTCTGAATAAAGTTAGCCGCAGAGATTTGTGCTTCTGTGTTATCTTGTGCAAGCACATTTACAGCCTCTTTTAGTGTCATCTCTGGACCAAGTTCAGCCTGTCTGCCTTTCCTTTAACACACAGACATACAACAGAGTTCATTCCATCTAAAACAGTTCAGACCAAGTAGTGACCAAACTTTTGTATATTTATTTTACATAATCTAATACTTGTATATTAAAAATGACAAGTTATATATATATATGATTTCTTAATTAATTATAATAAGTTCATTAATTATACATACATACATTATATATCTCCACATTTTTCAATGTATAATTTCACTGTGACATGGCCTATATATAGTTGTTTTTTCTCTGCATTTTTTGCCTAATGTTATTGTTTCCATTAATTTGTTATAGATGAACTGGAGTCTGTGGATTAATTATGATCACCTGATGTTTGTTATCTCCTGTTCTAACATAACGTAAAAAATGTTAGTGTGCAAACCAATCTTTGTAATGCATAATATACTAATAGAACATTAATTTAATGTAGGTTTAATCTAAATTCAGTCTTATATGGTTTAATCATAATAATAATAATTTAACCAATTATGAAAAGTTTTGTGTACATTTCTAGAGCCATCAATAAGCTAATGTTTTTGTAGCAAGATAAATAAAATAATAAACTAATATTTTTATTAAATATACATTTTATTTGTCTTAATTATATATCATGAATTTGAATAATGCACTATATTTATTGTTTTGTGTCTGTATATATATTATAGTTTTATGTATATTACAATGCTGATATGATGTATGTTTAAATTTAATTTAAAGGTTTATTTAAATGTAATATTATAAAATGCAATACAATAACTTTATTTACACTGATATATATATATATATATATATATATATATATATATAGTAATTAATACATTATTAAGACTAGGTAAACTAGGTTTATTGTGCTAAGTAAAACATGACTAAAATAGACTCAAAATACATTATTTTTGTATTCAATAATAATACAAATAAATAAATGTATACATACATAACATATGTATTGACATTATGTAGTGGTTACTGCAAACTACATTAATCTATCTTCTATTCAAAATAACAACAACAAAAAGTTTAAATAACACACCTGTAATAACACAGGTAAAATTGATGAACTACTGACTTACTTTACCAATGCTGTCATTGCATGTTGTTTGATCACCAGCTTTTCTATCCTCCTCATACTCCCTGACTGCTCCTCCATGCTGATGAGTGAGCCAGGCTGGGAGGGTCGTCTTACTGCAACAAACTCCAGGCTCGGCTTCCGTATGCGGCTCTGCCAGGACACGTTCTCTGATTGTTCTTGAGCACCAAAACCCCCCTCTCTCTGCCTGCAGAGGGTCCTCTGAAGGGTGTGCTTCTCTAACTCCATCCTGTTTCTCCCTGCAGGAGCATTGTGTGGAGTGTGGGGCAAAAACACGTCATCTGTATCATCATACACAGGTTTACTGGGGAGCTGCCTGATAGCCGACAGCCCTGTGAACCTCGGGTTACGCAGAACCTCGGAGTGGGCGTAACGTAAAGTTTGTTGGTTCATATGAAAACGGTTCACTACAAGGGCTGAGGGGAGAGTGAGGGAATTGGACCCCCAGCATAAAGCCGGCCTTTTAGAGGTGTAACGAAAGCTTCCATAGCCTTTGTGAAATCGAGGCGGCTCAGTACTTGGCCACTGAGATCGATCAACCATCCGTGGCAACCTTGTGGCTTCATGATTGATGGAGAACGTCCGCTGCAAAGTACAGTGCATGTCATTATCTCAAGTGAATCAAGTTTATGATATTAAGCAATAAGTTCACCCAAAAAGACATGGAAATAAACTAATACTTTAGTCTATTTCTCACATAAACTCAGGATATAGTAGGATATGGATGCACAAATCATACTTCAAACTACTTTTTGGCTACTTTTAAGGTGCTTTTTTTATATTTTTTGGATCTGGAACGCTCTAGCCATTTACAGATTATAGTGCACAATTCGTTCAAACTACTTTTATGCTACTTTTGAGGTGCTTTTTTTCAGGTTTTGAGACTGGAAAGCTCAGTATACCATTCACTTTCATTGTATGGCAACATATTTTTTTATATTGCAGATAAACTATCCCTATAAAAACACTTTTATCCAACTGAAAAATAATTGTCGTTACCTTCAGGTGCAGACTTCTTAAAGATGAACTACTTGAAATATGACAGCTGGACAGACTGTCTGAGAGAGATGACTCTGCAACGCCCAAAATACACACAATTGGACTTCATACAATTCGACACAATGGAAAACATATTCTTCATGATCACTTACAAATCCTACTAAATTCGTCTGAATGAGTGAGTTCTGACAAACTAAAAAAGGGTTTACCATTCTCAACTAACAAAACGGTACCAAATCTGTTTATTTGCAATATTGCTATTTACTTTATTAGATTTATTACATAGTTATTACATTATAATGATTAATTAATATAATTATATCTAGTTATATTTTGCTATAGCTATATTTGGACTTTAGCAATTATTTAAAGTTCCTTGATCTACTATGTAAATATTCGGTATAATAATACAAGTCATATAATCACGTATAATCAATCAGATTAATCAATACATTAAAAGTCACTTTGATCTCACACTGATACCATTATAGAACCAAAGTAATTTTTGTAAAAAAAAAAAAAATAAAAAAAAAAATATATATATATATAAAGAATTAATAAAGTAGTATTATTTAACTTTTTACACACAAAACATCAAACAAAACAACTGACAATGAGTTAAGAACAAAGGACCACTGCAAGCTGACCAAAAACATTTGACTAACATCCCCTATTTGTCCTAGGAATGTAAAAATGTTATCTATTCCAAACCAAAACACTGCTTCTTTTGATATATTTGCTTTTTATCTTATCATGAAATTTTCATGCAGTTTCATTCCACATACCTGGCGGTTTTGGTTTCTTTCTTTTCCGTGAGAGAGTGAGCTGCACTTGTTGCTGTAGTCGGTTCAGCCGGTGTTTGTCCGCGAGCGCGAGTTTGTCCTCCTGCGGCAAAGCCAAAGAAGAGTCTTTCGAGGGGGAAGCGCCGTGAACGGGCAGCACGGAGCGCATGAAGTCTGCCTCCTCCGCCATCGGGACTGGTGGTAGGGATGAAGCATCAGGTGTTTGAGTCTCTGTTGGGCGTGTAGTAGCAGCGCTTTGCTTGTTCTTTGTGTTCAGGGTGTGGTTTACACGTGCGTCACTTTACACAGATCGTGTTGCTGCATATGCACCGGCTGCGCTCGTGAAGGTGGACAAACGCTTTCACTGCGGACTGGGCTCAGCTGAAGCTGGGGAATGGGTGGCACTTTGCAATGAAGTGTGTGGACTCAGCATTATTCATTTTACCACAGTAACAATGAACTTTCGGACCCCACGACCATGAAGCCCCTCCCTCAACAGAGACGTCATAATTGAAAGTTTGAGTAGGTGAAATAGCTACTACCATGGTAACTATTTCTGCCAACATACAACATTTATTGTTGCCACAGTTTTATTTATACAATCACACAACCAAGAGAGCTGTTATAGCCCACTGAATATTGTTATAGATTAGCGGTTCTCAAACAGGGGCCCGGGGCCACTAAGAGGCCTCAAAAAGTGATTAAAGACATGACAAAATAAGCTAAAACAGCTACAATTCTTATTTTAATAAACTACAGTTTGATCCAACTTTGAGGTTGGCTTGCCTTGAGAAGCGTAATATGATAATGGTTTAAAGAAGGCTGGATTTATTCGATTAAAAATCCAGAAAAACTGTAATATTGTGAATTTTTTTTCTATTTAAAATAACATTTTATGTTTGAATATATTTTAAAATTAAATTTATTCCTGTGGTACAAAGCATCTTTACTCCAGTCTTCAGTGTCACATGATCCTTTCAGAAATCATTCTAATATGCTGATTGCTGTGATTTATTGAATTGTCAGTGTTGAAAACAGTTGTGCAGCCAAATATATTTTTTGGAACCTGTGATTTTTTCTTCTTCTTTTTTTTTCCAGGATTCTTTGATGAATAACAATAAAAAACAACATTTTTTTTTTTTTTTTTTACCAAATATAAAACATTTCTAAAATGTAAATCTATGCTATGACTTTTTTGTTCATTTAATAGATCCGTGGTCAATAAAAGTATTAATTTCTTTCAAAGGAGAAAGAATAAAAATGTACTGATCCCAAACTTTTGAACAGTAGTGTAACAGTAAACTCATGTAACAGTAGTTTTGAACATTTTTATCCATTTTAAATGAATGCTTCTCTTTTTAATAATTTAAGGATCAAAGAATCCTAAAAAACATTATTATGCAGCTCAACTGTTTCCCATACTGATAATAATAAATCAGCATATTAGAATGATTTCTGAGAGGATGAAGACTGGATAAATGATGCTTTGTATCACAGGAATACATTACATTTTAAAATGTATTCACACAGAAAATAATTATTTTAAATTTAAATAATATTTCACAATATTACAGTTTTTTATGGATTTTTAATCTAATAAATGCAGCTTTGATGAGCATAAGAAACATTTAAAAACCATTAAATATGAACCCAAATGTTTTAACGGTAGTGTGTGTTTTTAGTTTATTATTTATTGTGTCAGCGATGAAGTTTAGATCATATCGTATACCAAAAATTATATCATTATTTATTTATTTATTATAATTTTAATTTGTTTTAGCCATCTATAAAACACTGAGTGATGCCCAAACACACAAATACAAAGGCACTAGCAATAGCCCACATTTAACCAACAGAGGGCGATATTGTAATATGCTGGTTTTATGTTGTAAATATATATATATTTTTATATATAGGCCTAACAGATTTATTTTAAATGAGCTAAGATATTTAAAGCGTCATATCACTGCAAATCAAACAAACAAAAAAAAAAAAAACAAAATCAAATAATCAATAACAGCAATTACTACTACAAGTAGTAGTAGTCTAGAAGTAGGCTAGTAGTAGAAAAGTAATGTCTAATTTGTGAAATAACAATTAAAAATAAACCCGCAATATTTTCTAACAGCTATATTGTGCCTGGCACATTTCAAACGCGTTTCAGATTAAAGGCTAAAGATAATTGACTTCAATATGTCAAAAACAACAAATCATACAATAGGTTCTGCTTTGAAAATGTGGCATTTGGGATGCTTCGTTTGCTTTTCCCACACTTGTTAACAAACAATTACATATATACATATTTATTGTAATTTTGAGAAACAGATCAGAAATGGACTGCAGCTTATAGCCTTAAGTATATTGTTCATTGACGATCTGATAATATTTGTACTTATTTGTTAATTCGTATGGGAAAAAAATTTGCTTATTGATTTGTTTGTGCTGGTGAATCATAAAATGGCACGGCTTACATCACTGCACGCTCTATCTCAAACAAATACTTGAGGCGACTCTTCTGAGCGCTGTGGATTGGCTGAGTGTGATCAGCTGAAGCGGCGCGTCAGTGCGCGGTCAAGCAGCGAGAGCTCACACAGACACAGCAGCGAACCAAATTATACCTTCACACACTGCTTCGCGAAGTTCACCGCACAAACGCTTAGCCATTAGCGTTCACCAAAACAGCGCTTTGTTGAATACATTTGCTCGGGAACGGTGGATATGGAGCTGGTTGGTTCTGAATAACAGACGCGGACAAAGCGGATCAGCTTGAGCCGAGATGAGCGCGACTATGAGCGGCTCTGGGTCAGCGCCCTGCCGCTTCGCACATTACTTCGTTATATGCGGAATAGACAACGAAACGGGTCTGGAGCCCGATGCTTTGGCAGGTATGATTGAGTTATTGTGGATTATATGCATGCAAACGCATTACAGCAGGGATAATACACACTAGCGAACGTGCACTGATTTCGTATGAGCCAGACAGCTTGCATCACATTATCCTGCTCATATTAAGACATGCAAATACATTTAATGTAGCCTATTAATATGCTTTGTTGGGAATAGCAGGCTCGAACTTAACAAGAGACTCTGATAAATTAGAGAACTACACTGATTTATGAGATATGGGACAGGATTTGCTCAGTAAATTGTATTTGTGTTCAGATTTTCACTTACGTTTGTGCTTAATCTTCAGTTTTCTGATGAAAAATGTGTGTTTTTCCTTGCATACTGATCAATTCATGTAAAGACACAAAAATAACGTGGCAGATGTTAACTGACATAAACGTTAAACTGACCATTATAACATTAAATCCAGTGTATTGAGAGCACTAGATAGTTTTTATGTTCATTTTAACCATTTTAACTCAGATAGGTCGTATTGCAGGGTTAAGAAAAAAAACATGTTTTTGCATATCACACATTTATTAAATGCAGTAGCCATTTTGTTTTTATAAAATTGCTGGCTACTATAGGAAATAGTTACTTTTGTGATGAGGAAAATGGTCTAAAATCTCAAATAAATTTACAATCTGGGTGACAGAGCTTACATGATGGCTCCGACCGAAAATATGAGCACAATTCTGAAAAAAAAAGAAAAAAAAGTGAACAGAGCCTTTTTAACTCGAATTAAACTCTTAGCACATATAGTAGCATAATATTTAATTCGATATATGTAGAGATGGAGATCCATGGATGTAGAAGATATTGATTGATCAGAGAGAAATCAATTAAATGGACAGCTTAATTACCTAAATTAAGAATAGAACAGGAACTCAATTATGTTCCCAATCACTTACCGAAACCCGCTGTATCTGTTAGACGAGAGATTGGATCAATTCTATGTTTTCAGGATGCTTCAAAGCGTCAATAAAAACAATCATCACTATCCTCATATTGATTGTCTGAATATTTTTGTGGTGTCAAATCCTTGCAGAGTATCTGATGATATCTGTTTTAATGGGTTTAATTGTATAGTTGCCATCTTTGGTGAATATCTAAAAGTGGTTTACATGGATGAGCAGAGAGGGCATTGAGTGAAGCAAGCTAAATCAGACAGTTTTGATCATTTTTTTAAAATAAAGGCTATATTCTCACACACACACACACACACACACACTATATAAACTTGTTTTTTTTTTTTAAGAGATGATGGTTGGTTGGTTTGATTGACGTTGTCGTATTTGTCTTATCACAAGCATGCATCTTAAAGGTTATTGAACTTGAAAGGTTTTAAAAGGAATCATGTAGTACTGTGGTTCAAAGTGACTTGCACTGAGCAGTCAATCAGTGCCAGGCATTGCACGTGACTGTCACTACTGATCATTTTGATTTCAATTACTCATGCTGTGATTGCTATCAACAGATGACTCTCAAATGACTTCATCTGCTTGGCTTGTTTGGCACAGGGAGCTTTGTGTTTATGCTAGTTGTCTCACATGAGAAATGCACATTTCTTGTAACCTGATTTAAAAGCACAACAGCTTTTGCCAAGAGAGCAAGTGTAATTGTCAAAGAAAAAATACCTTTTCCACAAGCAACTGCTACTTGTAATACCAGTAGCTTCTTTGTCCGACCTTGTTTTAACAGATGTGCTGATTGCTCTACCTTTTTAAGGCCTGGCACAGTTTAGCAGACTGCTGGTGAACTGTGTAAAGAGCTAAGCTGCATGTGCGTGATGCTCCCGTGGATTAGATGTGTTGCTTTAAACCGTGAGAGTGCAGAGCGGGCCGTGTGGGATCACATCATAATGATGAACCTGCTTAGAGCGTCTATTTTTGCTCTCAGAGATTTTTTAGAGAGAAGTTTAGTTCTGCTTGTAAAAATCAATGCGGTAAGCCCGTGCAATTAAAGGCATATCTGTCCTGGGAGGTAAACTCTATCCACAGCTGTGAAATCTGAAATCATTTTAGGCTTATAACAGTTGTGCTTATAGGTTTCTGGTTATAATTATATTGAGTTTATGGCTGATTTAATAATAATTGACACAATCAGTTGATAAATGATTAATTGCCAACATTCAAAAACAAAACATTTAATGCTTTGAATATTAGATGATGGCATCATTATTGTAATGTACAAACAGAGCACAGTTAAATATCCAATGCTGGAAAAAAAAAAAAAAAAAAAAAATATATATATATATATATATTT
>JAUCMU010000080.1:8361995-8374066 GCA_032275025.1 Enteromius treurensis | reverse complement strand
ATTCTACACCACTTCAAATAATACTAGAATTTTGAAGTGGTGTAGAATAATATTTTTTAAATATTCATTTATTTACTTATATATATATATATATATATATATATAATAATTATTTATTATATATTTTTTATATATTATTTTTTTTAACTTTTATTTTACTTAATCTTATTTCCCCTATAAAGATAATTATTTGTGATACCTAGCCTTGTCAACAGCATCTTAACATCGAGCAGCACCACTCAATAATATCTAAAAATCTAGTTTGGAATTTTTGTACATAGAAAAAAGCCTCTTCTCTTTCATTGGATCGCCTGTGAGATTGGTCTGGTTTCCCAGATAAAGTTCATCATGATTAAACCGTTTGAGCTTGATTAATTTACCCCTTTGTGTGTGTCGAGTGTCATCAGGGCTTGGATTTTATCAGCTCCCCGGGTTGCTCCGATAAGCCATGTGAACTCATACTGCGTGTAGCATTGTGAGATGCTTCATTTGAGATCCATGTACAACATAACCTTTGTTGAAGATTATCCTACTGTTCTTGTTTGATCAATATCGAGTGTTTTGAAAAGCCCCCTCACCCCACCCCTTAGCACCTGTATCCTCTGGTGGCCTAGTTTCTAAAGGTTCGCTTTGGTTGCACCTCCTGTGAGAAGCTGAGAACACTCATTTGTAATTCAAACCGCTTGAACATGGAAAGAGCGAGAGATTGTTTTCCTGATATATTTTTGGCCCTATTTCCTCGCGTATATTGTTCAAAAAGCACATTTCCTGCTGGAGAACTCAGCGTGTTTCTGCATGACTGCATGTGCTGCCGTCCAATCCCAGAGGAGCCCTGCACTCACACGACCTATCTCCCCCTTCCCTGGGCTTTTCTGCACAATCGTCACCGCTGGTTGCCCTTTCACTGGACTGTTTGTGTGCAATCTGTTTCTTGTTTTTATTTAAGAGGCTGTTTTGACTGTGTCAAGGTTAATTGAAGTGATCTTTCATTACACAAATGCACTCTGGCCCCTCGATTGGTGTCATTTAGAGTTGCCATGCCTCCTTTTCTAGATGGCAGAGGCTTGTTAATGATGTGGTTCTGCTCTGCTCTGATTACTACAGTTGCCCATTTTTCGAGGAAGCCAAATTGTAGTAGGCTGTTTCCACCTCACAATTTTAAAAGAACCTTTATATATTGCTGTCCAAGTAGCTTTGTTTCTCATAGTTGCAACTTATATCTCACAATGCAGCTTTTTATATAGCAAAGTTTTTTTGTTTTTTTTTACAGAACAGCTCTCTGCCTCATAAAGGCAACTTTTTTTTGTTGCAACTTTATATCTCACAAAATTACTTATTTCTCCTAATTGCACATTTGTCTCAAGGTGTTTTTTTTTCTTCTTTGTACTTTGTAATTTTTTTTCTTCTTTGTTTCTTGTAATTGCAATTTTTTCTCTTGTGATGCAACTTTTTATCTCACAGTGTGACTTTATTTCTTGTAATAATGAGCTTATGTTGCAGACAGTGCAACTTTGTTTCTCCAAATTGTGCTGGGTGAGTATTTCTTGTATTTGCAATCGCAATTTTATATCTCACAATGCAACTTTATCTCTTGTAACGGCAATTTTAAGGTGACTTTTTCTTGTAGCTTTGACTGCATCTCACAGTGTGGCTTTATATCACACATAATAACTTTATTTCTTATAAATGCGACTTTATATCTCACAGTAGGGTTGGGCGATGTCGACCGCCTATGACGACGGTTGGGGGGGGGGGGGGTGTTTAGTTGTAACTAAGACAGCAAGCCCCGCCCCACGGCTGTCAAAAACAACAGTGTTTGCGCGAGCAGATGAGAGATGATCGCGCGCGATTGCTTGAGTTGCGCGCGGATGACATATCAAGTGCGCACAAGGGTTTGAAATGAGCTCGCGGACCCTGTTTCTTCGCATGTACATCTGTTTTCCTCTCGCGGAAATGATTTACCGCGCTCGCTTGCCGCCATAAATTGAGCGTGTTTTTCGCGAGCTGGTTGCCGCTGCTGCTGCGGGACGGAGGATCGCGATGCCGGCTCAGCATCGTGATTTCTATCGGCCATCGATCCAACCCTATCTCACAGTGCAACTTTGTTTCTCCTAATTCTGCATGGTGACTTTATATCTCAAAGGGACTTTAACTCAAAGTCTTTACAGTGCGATTTTATTTGTTACTGTTTATGACCTTATTGCGTAATTTAGCTTTCTATCTCATAATGCAGCTGTCTTATTGTAATCTTCCTCAAAATTACTCCCACAAGCGATTTAGGGAAAACAAGCTGCACTACTGGGCATCTTTCATGTCTTTTTCTCTGTTTATCTTTCGCTTCTGTTTATTTTTCAGACTCTCTTCTCATTAGTCAGTTCTTGTCCAACTCTGGATGTTTTTGGTTTCTTTGAGGGCTTGTCAAAAGCTTTCACATATTCTAGGCTTAAGGGTGTCATGTATGTCCTCTTGAGTGGAATACAAATAAAGAGATAAATAGGCCTCTTGTGTTTGACATTTAGCAATCGTCTTTTCAGAGAGTCAAAGAAATTGCTTTGCATGCAGTCCCTCTGTGTTTCAACCAAAGGAAACGAAAACATTTTAATCGCATCTGTGCACATGCACACATCTTTATGCTCTGGTGATCAGCACTTTTATCAGGTTTTCAGTTCTCTTCAACATGTGCCGCACTTACAGGCCTACAGTGTCTTACTTGATGTGCCATGCATCAATAAAATGGAATTTCCTGCTTTGGCAGAGGAAGACATTTCACATACATCTTTGATGTACTATCCTGTCTCCACTGTTCACACCTCTACCTAAAGAGGGGATTTGTCTCTTGAATTACCTTCATTTACTGAGGATTTGACACCATGAACGGTCATTAACGCTGAATCGACAATGTCTGGTCTCCTTGATTTGGAGCGGTGCTTTTTGAAACCGTCCATTTCACTTTTATAGTAGTCCACAAACAAGTACTTCAGCAAACAAGATGCTGAGAGGTACATTTTGCCCAGCCAGCAGTGTGTCTGCCGTTAGTGGTTTCTTGTCTAGGCAGTGACGTGAGTCATACAAAAAACTTAATACATGGATTCAGAGCGGACCACAATAGCAAACAACTTCTGAAATCCCTACTTGCAGTTAACATCCTGCAGTTGTGCATGCATTTCAAATGGTTTTATTTTTTATTATGTAAATTTGAAATAAAATATACTGATATAAAAGTCTAATACAGTTTTTGTTACTAAATTAACTAAATTCAGTATCTAAATATAATTTATGAAAATATTGTGACTTTCCTAAAGATTTGCTGTTTAATTTTTAATTGAATTGAATTTATATCCAATATTTTAAATCTTTAAATATTGGTCAATACCCTCCTATCTTTCAATTATATTGGTATTTGTTCTCTTTTACATTACCGTCTGCTATGGGGACACAGTTAATCGTTTTCATTTTGTAATAATGCAAGCAGTTATTCAAACATACCTACTGAAGCTGGTGAGGATGGAGGTCTCATAAAAAAAAACTTCTTATACTTCAGACGAGACTTACAAAACCTGGGCGTCAAGTGGTACATTGTTACATTGTGTCCACATGACGTGTCTCCGTTCATTGTTTCTTAATGACGCTGGCCAGCTCGTATTGTGACTGCAGGCAGTAGTGGACAGCTATAAAGAGCACTGGTTCCTAGAACATCTGTCTGTGAGCACCAGTCTGGACATGGGGACAATGGCTATGCTAATTTCTCAACACTTCCCTAGCTTTCCATTGACTTTTTCCTTGAATAAGTCTAAATTGGGGAAAAATGGGTCAAATGCTAGTGCTGTGTTACCGAACCTTCTTTGTCCAGCTTTAGGATATTTAACCTCAATGTTTGGTAACACTTTAGTATAGGAACCAATTCTCACTAGTAACAAGTTGTTTATTAGCACGATTATTATGAACATATTGACTGTACTTATAAATACTGAGTACTTTTAGAGCACATATTTTGAATCTGCATGACCAAATTCTACATGCCTAATCCTACCCAAGATCTAAACTTAACAAGTAGCTGACTAACTTTAAATAAGCAGCAGATTAGTTAACATTGAGAATTGTTGGACCTCAAAATAAAGTGTGACCCAATGTTTCATAATCTTTATATTTCTTCTTCTTTCAGTTTCTAATGTTAATCTACAACCCTGCATTATTTTGAAACACAGGTAAAGCAGTTCACAGGCATGCTGCCTTTTCTCTTCCCAGTACTTTTTAGACTGCTTATGAAGATCAGAGATGGTGGGAGGGGGTCTGTAAGCCTGTTAGCATAATCTGCTCAGAGACTCAGTACAACTGTAATCTGCCTCCCTCTTCATTTCAAGTACAGTTCGGTGCTGTGTAGTATTGTATGAGATTCACATTTTTACAGCTCGCACCTGTAGTTTAAGTTCGCTGTGTGAAATATATAAAAGATGCTCCAAGTAGTGAAACAATATTTTTAGATGCATTAACATTTATTTACTTAAGTTTAAAATTTTTAATTTGTTTTTTGGTCTTGTTTTTGTGTGTGTTTTCATTTATTTGTTTTGTTTCGATTTAGTTTATTTATTTATTTTTTGTTTTAATTTAGTTTTTTGTCTTTTTAAAATGTATTTATTTCTTTATTTTTATTTTTAAAATATATATTTATTGTTTTGTTTCCTTTTATTTTTTTGCACTATTTTTTGCAACATGTTAAAGAGGGCATTTCTTTTCCAACAATGCCCCTGTACACAAAGCAAGGCCCATAAAAAAAAACATTGACCAAATGTGGCTTCAAATAAAACCAAAATAACCCCAAACCCATCACACAACATCAGTGCATTACATTATGATGTTGTTTGAACAGTACCAAATCCCTACATCCATGTTTTTTTAACATGTAGTAGAAAGCCTTCCTGGAAGATTGGAAGCTGTTATGGGAGCAGAAAAGGGATTAATGCTATGACATTTTTGCTATGGCATTAAATGAAATGTTCAGAAACGCACAAGAAAATCAGTGATGCACTAATATTGTCAGTTCACCCCAGATGTGTTCAATAGGGTTTCAAGTCCATGCATGTCCATGCAGGACCGTTTTCAACACCATATTAAGTGTTGCAAAATCTGTATTAAGAATTCGAGTGTACACAGTAAGCACAGATTATCAAATGATTAATTTAAATGTTAGTAAATGTTAAAGAAAGTGGAGCCAAATACTGCATGGTGCGTGCTTGTTCTCATTTGGATTGGAGTCCAAACGTGTTCATTTCAAGGTGCTGTCCATATTCATTCAACCGTATATCGTTATGTCAGTCAAGCACTTTTAAAGGCATCTAGGGGGCAGTTTGTCTGCTTTGGGCGGATATCTGTCCTAAGTATCATTGCTCTAGATGAGAGCTGTTAAAGCTCTCTACACAGAAGCCGGTGGCATAGTGCCGAATGGGCAATATTTTTCATAACTTGCTGAGTTATGTCACGGACGCAAAATCCACTTACATAACATCTTTACTGCATAGCCCTGATCCTTATAATGAGGTAAAGCCATTCAGAAGCCTTCATCATATAAATGTATGTTTTGGTACCTGTGGTCTGGATGGCATAAAGCTTTCAAAATAAAAGCTTTTTTTAATATATAAATGTTTTATTGTAACAACAGTAGATGGATGCAGGTCTGGATATGTAATGTGTCTGGTCGCTTTGAGTTTCTCAACCACCAAGGTATCATTGCAAACTTTAGATGGGCTGATGTGCATATCTAGGGTCACAAACAGGTCAAATAGGTTACACCATTGAATCTGCTCTGGCTTCAATATGTTAATGTGTGTCTGAGACAGAATAAGACCATGAACTGGTCATGTTGACTAAGTTCCAGCTCATCTGTGACCTGTGTACTCAGATAAGATTTATCAAACAACGTGTGACTGTTTGATTTCAGTGTGATTCATATACCGCTTCAGCTTAGATCTGTATCTATACTGTTAACTTTTAAACTGTAGTATTTTATGGTAATGTATACAGTTTACACTTTTGAATTTTAGTTTTGTCATCTCATGCGCACAAGTATTCTGTAGCTTTGCTGTTTCTAAATTATCTGCAATGTCCAGCTCAGATCACATTAAGGTCTGTTAGTCAGATTTCACAAAAGCAGACTTTGATATTGAACTTTTAAAGTGGATGTAAACACAGGTTCTCTCTGAACTTTGACTTGAAGGCCTGTAACCGGCTGATATGAGCGCGCACATTATCTTGACAGCCTGTCATGCCTGAAAAATGTTAAGGTTAACCATGTTCTTTGCATTACAAGGCTATTTTCTTAATAAAGCACTGGAATGGTTTGAAGATGAACAACCTTTGCTACTTATTCCTTCCCTTCACTTGCCATCAAAGTAACTCTTATCAAGCAAAATAAAGCTATTTGTCCTGTGAAGTTTCAGTGCCAAATCATGTAAGTGAATCGTTTTCTTGTTTATGGTGCAGTAAGATAAAACAGTGAGGGTTTGACGGGCTGGGACTTGTTGTGGATTACAGCTTTAGTGTTATGAGTCTGACGCCGGAGCTGTGCTCACTGCCAAACTCTGTGAGAAGGAAAAGGACCCCAATGTTTTGTGCTCACAATGTGCCCGCTCAGCACTTGACAAACACACACACATAGCTAGAGCTCAGTTACGTAACGCTGTTGAGGATGGACAAAGGCTCTGCAGGAGACATTGTGTGCCATCCCTTGCTTTTTCTCTGTGTTCCATCAGCACTTTTAAAATGAACGGTGCTCAGAGTGAGGCCAGTGATTTTGATCTTTGAAGCTTAATATCACAAATCCAATACTCTCTTCCACCTCTGCCAGGTGGTAATGCAGAAAAGGTTCTGCTTTCATGGACACTTGGGGAAAAAAATGATGATTTTGATTTATAATATGTATATACATAAACTAGTATCAAACTTTTAATGTATTGGTACTCAAAGGTGCTGTAAAGAATACAATGGTACTAAAAACAAACAAACAAAAATAAAAACATGGGTTAGTCTCTCTTTTTTTAGTTTATTTTGAGACTTAGAGGTAGGAAACTTGCATTTAACATTCGGTATCTTTGAAAATTTGTGATATGGGTCAATTAAGCGAGGAAGAGTATGTCAGGTGCTGGATTTAACAGATTTTCAGGATCTTAGGTGAGTTCAAAGAGTGCTTGATTCCTATTCAGTCAGCAGTGACGTTTGTTTGTAACACACCGGCTGAGTCATCCTGTAAATACCATTCATAACACTACAGACACAGCAGTCGCTTCCTGTTGTGGGTGAATCTCAAGAACAACACGCCTGGCTCTCTGTAGTGTAAAAAAAAAAAAAAAAAAAAAAAAAAAAAAAAAAAAAAAATTTATATATATATATATATATATATATATATGTATGTATATATATTAGAATTTTAATATTGTGTACAGCATTTGAAGTATATTTGGTTAGTTTGTTTGGTTTCATTGTTGTAGTTGATTACCTGTATTCTCAGTGAAGATTCAAATGAGGGTTTTTTTTCCAAATTATTTTTATTAGTATTTTATATAGTATAGCAGCATGAAGAAAAGGGATGCCTTGCTCCATTGCAGCCCCCCACTGCACCATTACGTCCCATAGGTATTTATAAACATATGTATGTAAATCTCTATAAACACAACACCATGTATTTCAGAAAAAATAAATAAATAAAAAAAGTCAAAATTCAGCTGAAAATATGACATTTGGATCCATTTGTATGTCAGCGCTGGCTGCTAAAACAAAAATATAATTTTACCCATATAAATTACAGTAGTATATCATGCCATTTTAATTATTTATGTTTTTTTGTTTTGATTTTTTTAAGAACACTGTGTATTCGAAAGGTTGAACCATGCTTTGTTTGTTTTTTTTGTTGTTTTGTGTTTTCGTTTTGTTTTGTTTGCTTTTTATGTCTTTTTGTTTTGTTTTGACAATCTAAACCATCTGAGGCTGAACTGAAGATGTCTTTCCAGCCAGGCATAGAAGTCTGTATTTGACTGCATGTATGTGTGTGGGTAGCACATGTCGATATTTTTTAACCACCTCGTCGTGTTCCTTTAACACCCACCGTTAAGATATTCTGCGAGCGCTTGCTGGTCATGCACAACGTGATGTCTCCATCCCAGCAGAGATTACGGCCTACAGTCAAGCTGCTCGCCAAAGCAGAGGCTGTGAAACATGTCTCACTTCACCTCCATCACTGCAAAATAACACACACGCTGTCTGTGTTTGAAAAACCATTGCACTTTGGATTCAGTCACGCATCCATTTTGTTTGCTTCTCCATTTCTGTGTTTGGTTTGACATTTTTGCTTTTTGTTTGTCTGTTTGTGTGTTTGCCATCTCAGCTTTGTACCAATGGCTAGAGGCCGATCGTCAGGGCAGGGATCCAGAGGCCGTGGCAGCAGGTAAACGTCATCATTAACCTTCTCACCACTCAGCTTTCCTAAATTTTCCTTAATTTATGTTTCCCCAACCTCCGTTCTTTTGCCCTTGATTACACCTCGTATTAAGAGCCACCTCAAATGATCCGATCTCAAGCAGTCAGGCAAGACAGATTGCCGTTTAAACCTGGTATTAAAATGCTTTCCAAATGTATCCCTGTGTAATGTTCAATTTATTTCATTAAGAATAAATATATTATAGTATAATAATATAATATACCATCAGCATTATATATATATGTATTGTTTGCATTTTAATGGTTATAGATATATCTATTTTATATCTAGTTTTCTGCAAATAACTATATTACGCACTTCAAGCCGCTTCTAACCATTTAAAAGCTCTGCTATCCGGGCTGCATCAGAACAGGTTAATATTTACCTTTATATAATATATACAAATGTAATGTGGATGTGTTCCTGACTACCACTTGACTTGATTGGACATATAATAAAAACCCATTAATGTCAATTGCCACCCATTTCCCCATTTTACTGTCATTTGATGTGTTTCCAAACCAAATGAGCTCTTCAGTTTGGAAAAATATACGGGACTTCATTATATCCATCAAGGATTGATTAAACATTGCTACTTATCAGAATGAACCAAGACTAAAAGTGTAAACGGGGTCCTTGTTGTCATTTAGCCATCACTCCTTTCTCCCTTTTTTCCTCTCGTTCTCCCTCGGTTTGCGATGTGCATCATAGTTAAATATGGGTCATTTGCCTCGGCTTGTTATTTTAAATCAGTTCCTCTTCTCTTGCAACACAGCCTGTCTCTTTCTCCCTCCCCTGTCTTGTTTTTCTCCTGTTCTCCTGCTGCTCCTGCTATCGCTTTATGGGGTGTTTGCATCAGTCTCTCTCTTACTCACGTGTATGCCTGCGGCCTCAGACTCTTTCTGTTATAAAGGGCTTTAGTAGATTTCTCCTCCTCCCTGTCCCTTCCTGTTAGTTAATACCCAGGGCTGTCACACAGTCTCTCCTGCCAAAGCTCAGCTAGTTCACCCCACAGCACAGACTCGTGCTGTAAATAATCTTCATACATGACAAAACATTTGCTAAATTGTTAATTAGACTCAATCCTGATTACCTTGCCTTATTCTTAGCGCCTGAGTGCTGTTTTCATATTAATTGTAACATCTATACCATCAGTCAGTTGTCTTGTTAATCTTTTTAGGCTAACTGCACGCTCTATCTCGTTTGCTTCACATTCATTTGATTGAAATCTGTGCATTTTAACTCTCATCAGATCCAAATCCTGCATGACACACTGTCTGCTCCAGTAATCTGCACTGTAGTGACGTTCATGGCACTTTTCCAATCTGTGTTCCCGCTTGTGCTTTGTTGTCAAAGCTATGCTGTTTTCATCTAACACCATGAGCTGCATGTGTCGGCCTGTTTGAGCCACAGTAACATGCACTGAGCCAGAAAAGCAACTGTTTCTCATAAAACCGTTGCATGCATGATGGTAGAAAGCGACACAGTGCCTCCCTGTTGTTTTTAGACCATCATTGTGTGCCGACTTAAAGATTTGAACCCTCATATTTACCCTAAACAAATGTGGTTGAGACATATTCATTTTACTTAATACGTATATTTAATAATACAAATAAAACTTGCACTCGAACTCGTAACGTGCACTTGACAGCCTTGGTGCTATAGGTTCAAATATGTCAATAAAGTCTGAAAATCCCATTAATACGGTTTTGATAATCAATCAATCATTCTTTTGTTTAGTTTATAATTTAATTGGATATTCCACATTTTTACCCAACGTTATTCAAAAAATGTGCAAATCGAAGTGAGCATATGATAATGATAACAATTGAAAACATAACCAAAGTATATATAAATATTCAATATTAAAGCAAAACAGCTAACTATAAATCTCATTTTCGGCTTATGATTCACTAAAATACATTTTAAAAGAAATTTGATATCCTAAACATATTGTGCACGTATTAAAAATATTTATTAGCAACATTTATTATGTTACAATAGATTGTCTCCATATTAGTTATTGTTTTTACTGAAATGTTTGTTTGTTTGTTCATTTATTTAAGCCAAGTTCTGCTGCAGGCTGATGGGTCGTTAACGCAAACTAATGATATTCACAGCATTAAACTGCTTGGTTTATGCTGCGTATGTAAGCCAATCAGCTTGCTGCTTTACATTTAAATGGCTGCTTAGCATTTACTAGAATGGCTTGTAGCACACTTCGAGTTCCTCTGAAACCCTCCACCTTCCCCAGCTCCACCTGTAAAGATCTGTTACAGATTATTTTATATGCTATTTGTGCAGCAGAAGCAATGCATCGCAGTGGCAAGTTTCTGTACATGCTTTGCAGCAGCAATAATCTACAACAAGAGCAACAGCAGTGTAGCAGGTCTGTTTCACAAAGATTCAACTAGTGGTCAAACTAGGTATTGCAGTCCAAATTCTAAATATTGGAGAGGGTTTTTTTCATCCGCCCCCTTCTCCTCAGACTCAAAGCACATGTAAGTTGCCAGATTAACGACACCAACAGGAACGAGTGCAGGAACGAGAGTTTAATACGCTGTTTTATACTGAATTTTTTTCCACCAGCTGGCAACTCAGGGTGTCATGAAATACAATTGGATAAAATTGCAATGGGTGGGTTACACAGGTCAAAACAAACACATACATTCTGTCCCGAAAACGCACATGGTGAATAACTGACAGTAGCATTGTTTTTTTCTGCAAACATAGTGTGATATTTTTATGTTTTAGAGTCAAAAACTTACATACAGCACATTACCATGCTAAAATCTTCAGAGAGTTGTCATGATAGAGATCACGGTGAGTAACCCCAGATGTGGGTGTATGTATGTACAGTAAGTGTTGAGATTAGAGGGTGAGAAATCCTGCTCACACCAACACTATCCTCTCAGAGACAGGTGTCGGATCTGGGTCACATATATATGGTAAATGCAAGTGGATTAGTCTGTCCGACATACCTGAGAGAGTTAACATGTCGCAGCAATGTTTGTTGCAATAAGTTATTAAGCTATCAAAAGAAGGTGTAAAATGTGTGTTAGGGTATTGTGTCAGATTTATTTAGCTGTGTGTTGAAATATATGTTCAAGGAAACCCCTTACAGAGAGTTTCAGCACAACTTAACAGATGTAACTTGTTTATCTCCTTAAAGCACCATCCTCTCAAAAGGCCTTGTAGTTTAGTGGCAAACCATGAAACTTTTATCAGTTTAATGCAGTGTAGCAAAGACATGTGACAAACCTCTTCTTATTTACAACCATGTAGGAAAATTCAGAGACACTCGTACCATAGCTTTTGCATTTTAAACTTATGAATATTTTAAAAGATGTTTCCAATCCTCTACTCTCCGTAATAACTAATCCATTTCTCTCTGCAGGGGAAAACTTTGATCAGAGCCCCCTTAAACGGACCTTCAAATCAAAAGTGCTGGCCCACTACCCGGAAAACATCGAGTGCAACCCATTTGACCAGGATGCTGTCAACATGGTAATTGACTTCAGTACTTGACACTTTTACCTCTTTGGTTTATTACCTTCAGCATTGATTTGAATGTTTTTAATGTTTTATAAAATTCTTTTATTTT
>JAUCMU010000080.1:8324495-8359495 GCA_032275025.1 Enteromius treurensis | reverse complement strand
CAATGCATTGGTTTGGTACTTTTCTGTGCTTGTGTAAAAAAAGGTTAACTTACTTTTTGATGTTGCTGTAAATGTAAAAAATAAAAGCCCTGCATATATAAAAACGCACAATAAAGGCAACCTTAAGAAATGTGTAATTACGGAAGCACTAAGTCATTTTCTCTCTCTCCCTTTCTCCTCAGCTCTGCCTGCCCAAAGGTCTGTCGTTCCGGACACAGCGTGACAGTCGTACCCCACAGTTCCACTCTTTCCTCATCACAAGAGAAGACGGATCTCGCACTTATGGTTTCGTCCACACCTTCTACGAGGAGGTGACCAGTCCTCAGATCTGCTCCGCCATGCAGACACTACACCAGATGCACCAAGCGGAGCACAATGCATCTGCCCATAACTGCCCTTCATCATCCTCCTCTTCCTCATCCTCCTCTAGCATGGACTCTTTAGCCAGCAGCCTGGATGAAGTCGAGTCTCCTTCCTCAACTTCCTCCTCACAAGGGGGCCGCAGGAGCTGTGGCTGCTCTGGCGAAGGCTACGACTCTGTTCGTGACACTCTGTACGTGTCCAAAGCTATGTGTCTTATCACTCCCATGCCCTTCATGCACGCCTGTAAACGCTTCCTGTCCCAGGTGCACCATGCTGTCATCTCTCATCAGCCACCCCCTCTTCCTTTGGAAAGCTACATCCACAACATCCTTTATGAAGTACCTTTGCCGCCACCTGGACGCTCGTTAAAGTTCCACGGAGTGTATGAACCCATCCTGTGCCAGAGGCCTGGTGTCGGGGAGCTGCCTCTGGCAGATTTCCCACTGAGTGAGGCCTTTCAGTTGTTGGGAGTGGAAAATCTGGTGCAGATTTTTACTTGTGTCCTACTAGAGATGCAGATCCTCCTCTACTCACAAGGTAAGAAACCTAGAATTTTAGCTTAGGAGATGTGTCTTTTTGTTTAGTTTGGTCATCTTGCCTAATCCTGATTCATCCACTTGTGCTTCCTTTCATGTATTTTGCTTATTTTTTGTTTTGGTAATACTTGTTTGGTCTCTCTTTTTGTTTGCTTTCATTTAGTTTTCCCTTTTTCTGGTTGTTTTGTGTCTTTTGCTTATTTCATTAGGTTTTCGTTTTGATCGCTTTCAGTAGGTTTTGTCTGTTTCGTGTGCTTTTTGTTCGACTTGTTTCACTTGGTTTAGTTCAGTTTGGCTTGCCTAATTTGGCCTTGTTTTCTTTTATCTGGCTTTGCTTTCGTATGTTTTTGGTCTTGCTTTGTTTGCTTTCGTTCTGTTTGGTTTCGACTGATTTCGTTTGTTTTGTTCATATTAGTTTGGTTTTGCATTGTAACAAGGGCCAGGACTCAGGCAAGCGTAGAAGATCCAAATGCAAGCTTTATTAAAATACAGCGTGGTCCAGTAGACGGCGGTGGTCAGGGCAGACAGCAAA
Organism: Enteromius treurensis; assembly: GCA_032275025.1. Classification (NCBI taxonomy): domain Eukaryota; kingdom Metazoa; phylum Chordata; class Actinopteri; order Cypriniformes; family Cyprinidae; genus Enteromius; species Enteromius treurensis. Next base: position 8,358,064 of record JAUCMU010000080.1, on the reverse strand, counting down.
ACGTTCACAATAACACAGGTACAGTCCGAGGTCAAAAATCCAAGAGGGCAATCCTAAGTAACAAATAAAATCAAACCAACGAAGCAAGGCAAGGCAATGGCAGAAAACAGGATAAATGCAAAAATGCTTGGTAGAGTCCGCATACAGTAAATCCAATCAATACTTCGCACCTTCCTGTTTGGCAGGCTGCCGCTTAAATGGCCGCCAAACAGAAAGTCACCATAGAGGAAGCAGAGGGAGCTGTGACAGAGGTGAGAGCTCCCTCTGCTGGTTTGGCTTTACATGCATATGGTCTCTTTTTTTTTTTTTTTGGTTTGCTTTCGTTTGTTTTGCAGATATTCCTTTGACTTGGTTTTGTTTGGTTGTGGCTTTCTTTTTTTTTTGTTGATTTATTCCTTTGCTTTGGATTAGTTTTTTTTTTTTTTTTTTGCATGGCTGCTTTTATTTGTTTTGTTTGTTTTTTCTCTTTATTTCATTGTATTTGTTTTTTGCTATATTACATAAGATAAATACAAACTATGTATAAAGGTTAAGTAGTACATTAGACTTATAATAAAGACTTAATTTATTACAGTAGTGCAGTTTCCAAACAGCTTCCTGTGTCTATTTCTAATGGTAACAATAATTATGTGGTTGAATTAATTCAGTTTCAAATGCGTTAAGCAATTACCAAGTTCTACTTTCATGTCAAGCTTACAGGCTGTTTGTGCTTGACTCAAGCCTTCACTGTATGCAGATCAGTTAATCTCTTATTTAAGCATTTTAAATTTGAGTTCTGATGCTGGCAAGTGCATCTTTTCTTGGGCCTTTGATGTGAATGTGGAGGAGCCTAATGAATATTACATTACCCTGCTGCAGAACATATGCTTTTCAGTAAACACAAGCTGATACACATGCTAATGAATTTCTCTGACTGTTTTCCACACAAACAAGTGATGGGATTTTTATGAGAAACATCTATTGATAATAACATTGCCCTCTTTTAATAATCAACCAAAGAGTATCATGTGATGAGTTGCTTTTCATCTTAACTTGGGTGCGAATTGAACCATCGTGAAGTGCCAAAGGCAAGTAGAAAAAATGGCTTTGATGGTTTCATAAATTTGCGAGCCCAATTTAAGAATTTTGACATAATTCATGGTTACAATCGTCACTGCAATTATGCATAAATAGTATAGTAGGGAACACAAATAGAAAATTAATTTTTATATTGACTAAAAGCATTATACTAGGGCTAAATAGCAATTAAATGAGCGATAAATCTGCTTAATCACAAATTAATCAAACATCACATTTGTCTGAGAAATGTCTGAGAAAGCTTCAAATATACATTAAAAAAGTGTTCCGATTATATTTTTGATTTTATTTCTTCATTTATTTCTTTTCATTTATTATTTAATTTATTTGTTCATTTATTTTTGTATAATGCAGAATACAGTTTCCCGGCTTGGTGAGACATATTTTAAGGCCGGTCAATTTAATTGAAATAATTCACATGCTAAAAGCCAAAAGTGTTGATTAGACCTACATATCTGTACTGTATAATGATTTCTTATAATAATTTAATTGTCATTTGACTTTTCTTTTGTCTGTGTACATCTAGATTACCAGAGGCTCATGGCGGTTGCAGAGGGAATCACTACGTTGCTGTTTCCGTTCCAGTGGCAGCATGTGTATGTGCCCATCCTTCCTGCTTCACTTCTGCACTTCCTGGACGCCCCTGTGCCGTATCTCATGGGCCTGCAGTCCAAAGAGGGCACGGACCGCTCCAAACTAGAGCTGCCTCAAGAGGTAACCTGCACATTCACACACTATTTCCTCACCATAGCCACTTAGAAATCCCTGAGATATGGGTGCATCTGTCAGGTGGGCTGTTTTTTTGGCTGGTGAAGATGGATCATCTGCATATTAGAATGCCCTCAATGCCTTTAAAAAGCACCAGAGGCCTTTGCTGAAAATAGCCTGCCCAGAGGCTCTCTTTTGCAGTCCTTGTTTCTCAGAGTGAATACACTAAGAAATTTTGATGTGTTACAATAGCTTCACAGCCTTCGTTTCTTTGTATCATGCTGTATCAGAATTCTTAGCAGGTTAATTATTCATGCTTTGTCCGTCTGGATGCTGCAAGGCTTCCCCACATCTTCATCCCTAAATCCTGTTTTCCATAACTCGACATCCAGATTCCCTGCTATGCATTCTCTTTGAAGTCACTCTGACCCAGAAAAAAAGACTAATGGCATCGAGAACGAAAAACCGAAGGGGAACAAGAGAGGAGATTTGGGGAAAGCACCATGGGTTTCCATTTTACTGCATCACTTTTGTGTTTCTGGTTGCTCATATAAACGAATATTGGTAATTACTGCATTAAGACAAAATTTTAAACCATTTATTTTCTATTATATTTTGAGATGGTCATGTTGATTTGCTGCTCAGGAAACATTTATAAATATTAAAAACAGTTGTAGTGTTTAACATACTGTGATGTTTTCTGGATTCACTGATTAGAATATTTAAATGAACATCATTTATTGGAAATATAATTTTTTTTTATTATTTTGAATGTTTTTATTGTTAAAAGTTACAATTACTTTGGAACAGTAGTGTAGAAACTCTAGAAGTAATACTAATGAAAGTTATTAAATTAAAACTTACTATTATTCAAATGCACTGCACACAAATATAATAAATGCAAAAGCTGGTCAATATGTAGGTGTGACTTAGACTAGTTTCTTAGTCCCACCAAAAGTGTGTATTTATAAAATTATTATTAATTGTTATTTACATTTTGCCCCGTCTCATCTACCATGTTTTTTCATTGACCTTATTACAGGGCATTTTGGGATTGCCATTTCGGTAGTCATCTCTTGAGGCTGGATTCTGCTAAAATGCTGCTTCCCTCATAACCGTTTTCTTGTCCTTGCTTTAAAACCACTTGAGGTTTCCTGATATGTCCTTGTGTAACAGCACACAGAGTATGGTTTACTGTGACATTTCCTTAAATTATTATGCTTCAGCTCCTGTCCATTGTCTTGACCCATTTTAGAATAGGATTCTTCTGATTAGGAACATCATTATTGTGCAAATAAAGGTTAGATGCATATTTACAGTACAAAACAAACATGTATACACACACTCACTCGAACCTAAAGTAACTAGCAATTTATATTAGGAAAAAAGTTTTTATTTAGCTAGGTCAAACACATGCATACTGGCCTGAATGCTGGTTTCTGACAGGCTGTCAGCATTGTAGCCTGACAGAACGGATAGTTCTACTTGACTGATTTATTTTTACAGCAACAAGGTCACTTCCACACACACACACACTCACTTGAGGGCATTCTGAGTGCATGAGCTGCATTGCATGTGACTAAACAGCAATGTGTCACACAGTGAGATTTCTAATGATCCACTGCATTGATTTAACCTAATTCAAGATGTTTGCTTTGGTTATTAGGTCAGTACAGCTGATGATTTCTATTGCAACTTGGGTCAGTTTGTGTGTGTGTGTTTAAATACTGTAATTTCCCAGCATTCATCGCATTTCATTGCATTGCATTGCATTTGCAATATAACAACTCTTTATCATATATATATATATATGTATATATGACTTCTATGTATAACTTTTTTTTATTTTTTTTTTATTTTTTTACTACAGGTAAAAGTGTGATTATAGAAAAATTAGCCTGGTGACATTTAATAACAGAAGTGTTGTTCAGCAAAACATGAACATTTTCAATTGCAGGCTAAGATGTTAAATGTTAATTTGCATGGGTCTTTTCTCTCACCAGGCGAATCTGTGTTTTGTTGACATCGACAACCACTGCATCGAACTGCCTGAAGACTTCCCTCAGTTCCCCAACAAGGCCGAGTTCATCCAGGAACTTAGTGAGGTATTGCTAAGTTTTGGTCTGTCTCCTGAGGGGGGCAGCTCCACTCCTTATCCGGCTGTCAGCTCGCAGACCTCCATGCTGGAGAAGGAGCTGAAGAACACATCCCTGAGTGAATTGGTGGATGACAGAAAGAACGGCAACCTCGGTGGAGAGGCGCTGGACATGCTGGAGCTTCTTCAGGGCAACCCGACTCTGGAGCGCCTGCAGGCTCTGGCCAAAAGGACTGGGGTGAAAGTGGCCCGTCTGGAGGCATTGGCAGCGGGCCAGAAGGCTGTAGGGGAGGAGAGCGTCGGAGGAAGGTCTCCTGTCGAGGAAGAGGAGCTGAGGAACGCTAAACTGAACGTGCAGCTGAGGGAGGTGTTTGCTGCGCGCTTCGCGACGATGTTCGCGGACTATGAGTCGTTTGTGATTCAGAACTCACCGGATTTGGAGTCCTGGCTGACCAATAGAGAGCAAATGCACAATTTTGACAAGGTGACTTGCATTCTACACACTTGGTGGCAAAACTAGTTCGACACACTCTTAATATGTTTGTTTTAGTCTAAGTAGGCACTATTATATTGGCCTTGTAGCAAAACGTTCATCAGTAGTATTAGATTTATTTAAGTTCTTTCATTTGATTTCTCTTCAGGCCTCGTTCCTTTCCGACCAGCCGGAACCGTACTTGCCCTTCCTGTCCCATTTCATCGAAACACAAATGTTTGCCACCTTCATTGACAACAAGATCATTTCCCAGTGGGAGGAGAAAGAACCCCTCCTTCGAGTGTTTGATGGACGCATTGAGAAAGCCCGTCTCTACAATGTTCGCGCACCAAATTTGCGCTCGTCAGTTTACCAGAAGTGCACTATTCTCAAAGAGTCGGGTAAGAAACATTAATATTAGCTTCTCTTCTTCCATTTTTTGTATTATTGATAAACTAAAATACAGTTGCATTGTAAAATGTTATTACAAATTAATATTTTAAGATATTTTACTGACTGACATGCTTCACCCTTTAGAAATTATTCCATTTTAGAAATAATAGCATTTATTTTTCATTATAAATATCCTTTCTGTCACTTGTGGTCAGTTTAATACATCCTTGCTAAAGTAAAAATATTTTTTCTTTAAAAAATAAGACCCCCAAACTGTTGTCCGGTTGGGTATGTCACATTATATCAGTAAAAATAAAAGAGTGCAATGGCATTTCATCTTGATTAAAGTTTGAGGAAATGTTGGTTCATACTGTGTTCGGTGTTCTTTGTCTCTATAAACAGATTCAGAAATCTTTGTGTTCTGCTGCATTGAAAATGTCTTCTCATTATATGCCTTACTGATTTTTGTGCAATCACGTCCTCAGCAGAGCACCTTTCATCATTTATTTTCTGAACCGATGGTTACTCCCCAGTCATTGCTCTGTCACTACAAATTGTGTATTTCAATTTTAATGAAACAAAAATAGCTACTGCCTATGTGCCCAGATGATTATAGAGAGTGACAGTTCAAGAGGGCCGAGGTGGAGGGGGGGGAAGAAAGAGAGACGGCAGAAGTGGTTGAAAAATGAGGAGAGGAGCACAGGAAGAAAGAACTGAAGAGTGTGTCCTCAAATGAGTCACATGAATGGAGCGCTTCTGAAAGGCTGCCAAATGCTGAAAAGAAAAGAGCGGGCGCCTGGCGCTGTATTGTGCCATCTTGGGAAGCCTGTGTGTGTATGTGTGCTGAATATTGTTGAGCGTGCGTCTGCTCACTAAGCCCTCAGTACCATTGTTAGGTCAATAACCTCTTGTCACACTGAAGGTCGCTATTGGAAGATGTATGCTGCTGTTCTGGGTTAAAAATCTGCATCTGAAATGGCAGGCTGCTCACAGATGCCCTATAAAAGATGCCCAACATTTTCAAAATCAAAATACCTTATGGAAGTCATAACGTTGATTGTTATATTAGTTGCATGATTAAAATGCTAGGCGGTAGATGAGTGTGAAAACAACTGATTCCAATATCTGGAAAACAAAACATAAATCTTAATATTACCTAACAGATACAGAAATAAGTAATAAAATAAAATCATTATAATTATTGTTAGACAGTGATACAGTTATTATTAATCCGTTATTTTATTTTTATTTAAGTCATTGCTCAAAGTTCTTTATAGAAGTACACAATTTTAATTATGTACAAAAACTATGCAATATACAAAAATAGCTATACTGTTTATTTTTTATAATTCTACTTGTTTATTTAGGCTCTTTTAAGACACTGGTCAGGTTATGTTATTGAAGCTAAAGAGCTAAGTCTAAAATTGTTATTATTTAAAAAAAACTATTCAATGAACACAATAATAAATCATAATTTCTTACTCATAATACAGTAATACTTATTGTTTATGCTTTTGTCATTAGATAAATACGTAAATATAATATTGTAATATTTATCTGTTATTATATTTGGTTTATTATTCTTGTGTTTCATTAATTAGTTTATATTTGGCATTCTTCAATATTTATTATTTTGAAATTAATATAAGGTCATTATTTATAATGCTGTGTTCTGAAATAACCCATGCAAAGTGTATCTTATTAAGAGCACATTGCTCATATATTAAAGTCTGTTTTTAAAATATTTTTATTTTACTGATGAAAACCTGGCCTCAAGCTTTTAGGTTATTATTAGTGAGTATTCTAAAGTCCTCTCACTGGAGCTGTGTTTCTCCTCTCCAGCCCAGTTCATAGAGCAAAGACTGAGAAAGATCGACCACACAGCCATCCATCCTCACCTGCTGGATATGAAGATCGGTCAGGGCAAATACCAGCAGGGCTTCTTTCCCAAACTACAGACTGATGTGCTGGCCTCAGGGCCCACCAACAACAAGTGAGTCCTTTTTATGGCACACGACACCGTTATGAGAGATCGAACATTCAGTGTGGGGCATGTAACACTTCAGTGTCAATATTAGTTATAAAGCTGTGTTTTTAAATTCAAACAGATGCTGCAATCCATCTGTTTTTAGTCACACTTCAATTTTCATTTCCCAAAGAAATTCAAGTCTTTTTATTTTATGACAAAAACACTAAAGCTAACTCTTTACAGCTTGTATAAATGTGTGTATGAGAGAATCTCATAAAGGAACTCTCTGTGATCAGGTGGTCTAATCGTACATGCTCCACTCAGCGCAGAGTGGACCGTCACAGACAGCAGAGTGACCATCTTGTGCTGGACAACGACCTCAAAGAGGTCAGACTGCAGCTTTCTTCCTCTTCAGTTTCTCTCCTCCTTTCTGTTTTTCTTCTCATCTTGTTCTGTGTGTAGCCTTTGTCATGTATGTGTCTTTTACTTTCTCCATTTCTGTGATACTGCTGCCTTTCAAGGGTCTTATTTGTCAGGGGGTAGATAAAGCCGATTGTTGGCAGAATCACAAAATAAATAAAGAGTAGTCTATCCAAAAAATTATCATTATTTTACTCGTCCTCATGTTGTTCCAAACCTGTAAGGCTTACTTTCGTCCATGGAAAACAAAAGAAGATATTTTGAAAACTATAACTATCACTCAAAACGATTAAAATGTGTTGTCATTATTTAAAATAACATAAATATTGGATAAGATAAGAAAATGAAACTTAAAGTAAACTAATTTAATAATAAAAGATAATAATTAAAGCTGAAATAAAAATGCATTAATTTGAAAATAAAAATTATATATATATAATAAATAGAAAATATATATAATAATAAAAATATTATAATTTTTTTAATTAATAACCCTGAAAGAAGCACATAACAGAATATATAAAGATATTAAAAGAAAATAAAAGATAATATAAATAATAATAATTCTGGTGCATTAATAACTCTAAAATGTCAAAACTAAAATAACCCATATACTTATAAAGAAGCAACAGCCATTAGAACTAAATCTCTTTTTAGTTTTGTAAATCAAATTGGCTGAAAATAATGATTTGTACAGGAATTAAATGTTGCTGTGTCATAAACACGTCAACCGTATGACTCATGTCCAGAATTTTGATAATGAACAGTAATTCTCCATGAATCACAGATTCTTGATGTCTGAATCACACAAATGGTCTTTAGGGCTGTAAGTGATTCACATGAAATTTGACTTGCAAATGTCTCCTGATGAAATCATGTCGAATGCAAAGGCCTCTTGGGGTTTTAGTGAATTTGCCTGTTCTAATTTCTTCATTTGTCTCCGTTTTCTTTTGCTTCTGAGTTTGTCTTCTAGCTTGTCTTGCATTCATGTGCATGCTGCTTTTTTTTTCTTTTCTTTTCTATTGTTTCTTCATGGTTTCTGTGTGCGTTTGTGTGCTGTGTGGGCCGTACCACCTCACGGCAGGTGGAGGGGTGTTTGCTCCTGCAGAACTCTATGGCTTTCTGGGAGTGGGATAAGGCGCCACCCCCACCTATTAAACCGCCTAAAAAGTCCTTCTCGGCCTGCTGTCTGGTATGTGGAGGCCTGCCATTATATGACTGACTTCAAACATTCCTAACATGCCCTTAACAAACTCCTCCCAGATGTCAGAAGCCCTCAAAGCCCCTCCTCTCAGACACACAGTGACCTTTAAACTCTGCTGAACACAATCCTGCCCCTGGATGTTCCCACATGCTGGAGTTTGAGTAGTGAGCGCCTACCGACCCAGTCACTCAGCAATCATAAACCCCACTGCAAAGAATTAAGCCCCCCCCCCCTCCCTGTTGCAGCCCAATTGATCTTGTTTTTCTGTCAAGAAAGCAAGGCATATTAAACCTTTTTAAATGTCTATGTCCTGATCTCTTTGTGTAGAAGTACATGCAGGAGGCCCGTAACCTGGGGAAGAACCTGAGACAACCCAAACTATCAGACCTGTCCCCTGCGGTCATTGCTCAGACCAACTGGAAGTTTGTGGAGGGTTTACTGAAAGAATGCAAAATGAAGGTCAGGATGAGTTTAATATGCACAGATGGATGTATTTGTTTGTGTGTGTGTGTGTGTGTGTGTGTGTGTGTGTTTTAACAAGGTCCCCACTATTGCTAAATTAAGAATGTTTGTTATAAGCTGATATTGGAGATGTATGTATTTATATATTTATTTAACCATTTAAATATAAAAGCTAATTTTACACTTTTTCATATTAATATAGATTTGTTGTGATCTCTTAAATTGTAATATTCTTTCAGAACACTGTTTATCATTGTTATTAAATTAATAAAATAATGTTCTATAATTCTATAATTAATATTCTGAAGTATTACATTATTAATTAATGTTTATTTAATTTTTCGTAACAAAATTGTATATAATCATAATATTGGCCAGTTGTTGGTTATGAGCCAGGACATGGGAAAAAAAATTTGCCATATCATATTGACAGGGTTTTTAGTGGTACACCTCCAAAGGAGTTTCTTGATTCAAACAAGTGTAATAATTATGATTTATGATAAAGAAAATAATTTAAGAAAATTATGATTTTCAGTTTTGGTTTTGTTTTTGTTGCAAGTCTATCTGGTGGCTCTCAGCAGAATATTTTAGGGCTCAGATATTATTAACATGAAATTATATTTAATATTAAAATAGTTCAGAGGGTAGAAGTGATTTTTGTTGTTGTTGTTGAGTAGAATTTAATTCAAATCACTATTCATAACATCAGACAGTATTATCAGTATTTTTATTATAGTATTATCATACACATTTATTCATTTAAAAGGTTGTTGCTTGTCATAAAATAAAAATGAAATCTGCTCCTGAAATTATTTTAATATCCTTATCTAGTAATCAAAAACCACTGTACAGGTCATGTAGAAGTCATAGAAATGCATTGGTCAAGAAGTGTGGGAACCGGTTTCTGAGTACAAGCATAATTACTAGTCTGACCCACATGTCTACTGCATTGAAGACCATAGACGCAAACAGGATCGATTTTGTTTATCATTGGATGTTCAGACCAAGCGTATGCTGGTGGAGAAAATGGGCCGAGAGGCTGTCGAACTGGGACATGGAGAGGCGAACATCACCGGCCTAGAGGAGAACACACTCATAGCCAGTCTCTGTGATCTGCTGGAGAGAATATGGAGCCACGGCCTACTGGTCAAACAGGTGAGACACAAACAAAAGGAAACGCGTGTCACATTATAAACGCATACAAGCTAACCGTAGGAATCACTGTGTGCTGCTATCTGGGTTTATAGGGAAAGTCTGCGCTGTGGTCTCATTTATTGCACTACCAGACGAGAGAAGAGAAAAACGAACAGCTGTCAGAGTCTCCAGGTAAAATACAGTTCATAAGACAACTCTACTCAAGAAAATCTAGAAATAGAATGACTTTCAGGGGTGTTAGTTTCTGTAGCGCTGCATTTAGTTGAAGTTCATCTCGCATAACATAAATTGTCATTTGGTGCCTCTAGCTACTCAATTATGTAAAAACATAATGTGTTTGTGACACATTTTTCAGATGTGATTCTATAAAAAGTAATTAAAGCAGGATTTGAGTACTTGTCATGCCTGTGATTGATACTGATTGCATGTGTTATTGCTAACATTCAGCATTCCTTATTGATATTGTGTATATATCATTTTTAGACCTAAAGCTTGTTTTTAAACATTTTGGGGGAGGTTAGGTTAAGACCTAATTAAGTTGTAAGCATAGTTCATGTGTTCATGTACACAGTATGTCTATACTGTTTCAGTGCTCAGCAACACTATATTCTAAGCATGCTAGCATTGCCTCAAGAAAGGATTTAAAATGGTGCTTTTCTTTCTCCTAAAAGGGCTAAAACGGTTTGTTTTTTACTCCGCAGTGTCTAATGGTCAGGAAAAACGGAAGCCAGAGTCCACTGTGGGTCTTCCTGGATTACGTGTATCCGTCATACAGGATATGAGGTGTGTTTTTATTGCCTGTTGTATACCCTAGTGCGTTTTACATCGTTTTGGTCGTATAATTGATTTGCATTGCTTAGAGCCTCTTTAACCCACATACAGTGAATAACGTTAATACTTTGAATGTTCTGTCTTTCCTCATCGACCTTTTTCTTTTGACTTCTCAGACACATCCAGAGCATGGGAGAGATTAAAACCGATGTGGGTCGAGCACGTGCCTGGATCCGTCTGTCTCTGGAGAAAAAACTACTTTCCCAGCATCTCAAACAGCTGCTGTCTAACCAGGCCTTAACCAAGTACGTACGATACTTAACACACATCCACACTCACACACACACCTGCAGGCTTTAAAACTCCCATACACACCAAAAGAAAAAGAAACGCAAATCGCAAGAATTTGTGAGTGACGCAAACAAGCACACGCACGCTGAACCGTTTCAAGTAAGTGCACCTGTTATTAAGCATGCGATGTTCCCACAGGAAGCTGTACAAGCGTTACGCCTTCTTGCGCTGCGAAGAGGAAAAAGAGCAGTTTCTCTTTCATCTCCTGAGCCTGAATGCCGTGGACTACTTCTGCTTTACCAGCGTCTTCACCACCATAAGTACGTCCCCCAGAAAGAGAGAAACACACAGATGTACAGATATGCAAATCAGAACTGTATCTACATAGTCAGTTGATGCATTTTATGATGCATTTGTTGCGTCATATCTTGAATATTTGGTGATATATGGACCACAAAACCAGTCATAAGTGTAAATTTTTTTAACTTGAGATATATACATCATCTGAAAGCGGAATGAGTAAGCTTTCTCTTTGATGAATGGTTTGTTATGATGGGACCATATTGAATATCAAGATACAACCATTTGAATATCTGGAATCTGAGAAGTGCTGAAAAATTCAAGTTGTCCAAATGAAGTTCTTAGCAAGAACTAAGTTTTAATTAATTTACAGTACAAACAGGGTACAACGGCTGTATCACCCAGTAAATCCGGAACCTGATATTGATTTTAAGCTACATTATGGATTGATTGATTGACTGACCGAGGCATGAAAAGTTCATATTTATGCTACACAGAATATTGCATCGCAATTTACAGTAGCATACATTTTTAACTCATTACAAATCCATTTTTCTGTCGTCTTTTTGTATAATGCTGTGTTTATTTGCAATTTAGTTTTTTTGTTTGTTTTTTAAGTGATTCCATACAGGGCCGTCATCATCCCCATCAAGAAGCTTAGTAACACCATGACCACTTCCAACCCCTGGCTGTGTGTGTCCGGCGAGCTGGGAGACTCAGGCATCCTGCAGATCACCAAGAACATTCTAGAAATGACGTTTGATGTGAGTGTCGTGACATCATGCTCCAGCTGTTCTGCCCCGAAACTGATACAGCAGTTTATTTTGAGTGTCAATTTGTTTTCCTGTGGGACCGAAAACAATCATTCATCAGAATTGAGTGTGCTTGCAGGTCTTTCAAACATCTGTGAGACTGAGAGTATTGATGGAAATGACAGAAATGTAGCTGAACAAAAACAAAACAATCTCTTGATAACAATGGCAAATTTAGAGCCCATTTAGTAATATATGTGCCTTTTTTTTCAGTTGGCAAATGTACAAATTTAAAAAGGAAAAAAGACACAAAGGCAACGCATACTAAAATGAGCGATAATAAACTGATTACAATTGAAACAATTTTTATTTACATTTTGCAGTATAATATGAATTGAGGAATACAAATATTATCTTAAATTAAAATATATATTTTGCATTCCTTCACTATTGGTATGATTCTCTTGATATCCAGATTATATCTTTTTTCCCCCTCAAACTGAAACGGTGATTCGTGCATTAGTGATCAAAACCTCTTTATGCACTACCATGAATCTATAACTTTAAGGAAAGAGATTTGATTCTTACATTCCACCTCATGCAACCAATCACTGCCATTTGTCTTGCTGTCAATCACCCATCATGTTCTAATTCATTCTGTGTCCTCTCGCAGTCTGCCTTTAGGCCTCACACGCACATCTCCATCGCCTTCAAGGTTAGGTGCACATCCCTCCATTTTATTCCTCCCTTTCTCTCCATTCATCCATTTCTCCTCCTCTTCTCCTTTGGGTTGTTGGGTTAGCTTTAAATCTTGTGATGTTTCCGTCCCAAATTTTGTACATCATCTCACCATGTTTTTACACTTGCATTTAGTCAAATTCAGAACAGTCTTAAGAGTCGTGGGTTGGTCTAAACCGACCATAAACATGTATTGTACACGTTCTCTATCTTGGTGCCCTTCCTCTGCTCAGCCCTCACAATGTGTTGTTCAGTTATTCTCAGACAGCCTCTTAAAGCCTCTGACATGGTTGCCTTTATCTGCTCTGTATGTGTCTTACAGTGTCAGAACCTCGGGAAGTTGACAACAGTGCAGCTGGGTCATGATAATTCTGGCTTGCTTGCCAAGTGGTTGGTGGACTGTGTCATGGTCCGCAATGAGATCACCGGCCACACGTACAAGTACGGCCTACTTGAATCTCTTGCCATTCATCCTGCTCCTTTTATGGTTTCCTTGTTATTTACTCGTTATCTTTTCCAGGTTCCCGTGTGGCAGGTGGCTGGGGAAGGGCGTGGATGATGGCAGTCTTGAGCGAGTTCTGATTGGTGAATTTGTAGTTCCGTGCAGCGATGATGACGGAGGAAGAGGGTCTAAGACTCCGCCCCTTCAGCGATCACCATCCCAGATCCGACGAATCAGCATCACATCACTTACAGGACGTGGAAACAGTAAGTTAGCTTAAATCAGTCATTTTTCTTGTGCTGGTGGTCATCTTGGACGTACACTGACACCTAGTGGTTACAATTGGCATTGCCCAAAAAACATTGCTGATCAGCGATGTTGAAGAAATGTTCTATTAGTTGTATTGTTATTATTATTATTATTTTATTTTTATTTTTTTTATAAAAGTGTCTGGTGATGGGATTTACGGAAATGATACATACTTTCCTTGCATATGAATCAGCTTTTATTAGGCTACTGGATATGATTGTCTCCATATATTGTGAATGTGTTTTCAAAACTACTTTTAAATGATAATTTGTTAATTAATATAGATTTTTTTGGTGCAAAGTCTTTTTAATATCTGTGTTAAATCTGTGCAATTCTCTTCTCCACAGAACCAACAACTGTACAGATACAGGAGTCCATCGGTGAAGCAGTCAACAATATTATAAAGCATTTCCACAAACCAGAAAAAGAGGTATGACATGCCCACCGCATGATTATTATCATTTTTGCTTTCCTTGTAAGCCTTTGTAATCTGAAGGTTTGTCTGTCTCTCAGAGGGGCAGTCTTACGGTCCTGCTGTGTGGAGAAGGTGGTCTTGTGTGGGCACTGGAGCAGTTCTTCCATCATGGATTCCGCTCCGCTCGAATCTTCCAGAAAAATGTGTTTGTGTGGGACTTCTATGGTGAGCTTAGCTTATTAAATGTTCCCCTGACCATAGAACACATCCGTGGTTTAAAGCTTAAATATACTTATATAAAAAAAGTTTTTTTTTCATGTTACCATGTTTTTGTGTTAGTTGGCTGTATTTTAGTCATTTTTCTTTAACTATTCAAAATAACAGAGCTGCAGTTTCATTGAGATTAATTGGAATAATGGGAAAAAACATGGAGATCTTTGCAAATGAACTCTGTTTTTTTGTGTTTCATCAAAGCTCCATTTATTTGATCATAAATGCTGAAAAAAGCAATATTGTGAAATATTGCAAATTATAATAGCTGTTTTCTGTTTTAATAGAATTTAAAATATAAATGTTTTTTGCAATGCAAATTAGAATTTTTATCAGTCCTTAACTACAGTCCTCAGTGTCACATGATCCTTTAGAAATCATTCTAATATTCTGATTTATCTTCAATTTGAAAACAATTGTGCTGCTTTGGTTCCAAAAAAAAAAATATAATACACTTTTAATTTTTGTTTTGTTTTTGATGAATAAACCTAAAAAAAAGAGCTGCATTTATTTAATATAGAAATCTTTCCTAACAATACAAGTCCATACTATCACGTTTTAACAATTAAATTATTTATATTGGAGGAGGTAAAATAACTTTAAATAACATTATATATGGCCTCATTCTCATTATTTAGATGTTTCTTACAATTAACAAACACTTTGGCCTCCAACAGTTCTTTACAATGGAGATAATTAAGCATTTAGTACTGTTACAAAGTTATTTCTATTATTTTGTTATGCTGCTTAAAATAAATAAAATGTGTTTCTTATAAAATATAATTTAATGTAGTTCCAATGTCTGTGTGTTGTACAGAGAGAACAGTAGCATTTATGGAGAATGTAGATCAGATCGGAGACCTGCAAGAAACCCCAGAGCCTCTAGGTCTGAATTGTGAGTCTTTCTGTCGATACGTCAACGCCATTAACAACATGCCACGCAACATTGGCAAGGATGGCAAGTTCCAGCTGCTAGTGTGTCTCGGAGCGAGGTAAGGACACACGCATGCCCCATAAAGCAAACTATCATTTTGCTTTTCAATAAACAAAATGCATTTACGGTTGTCTGCACATGTGTCCTACTCTCTCAGAGACCGACTGTTGCCGCAGTGGCTCCCTCCACTGGCCGAATGCCCCGTCATTACACGCATGTATGAGGAGAGCGCGTTACTGCGAGACAAACTCACCGTCAGCTCTCTCGTCGAAGTTCTGGAGACGCTCCATGACTTCCCCATCACACTGGAGAGCTCTCTAACTAAAAGCGTTGAGCTGTAACGCCACATGCTGAGGTCAAATTCAGGAACTGCTCCCCCTCTCTGCTGCCACCCTCAGGGCCCAAGCGGCTCTACAAGTGACTCTGCCTTGTGCGGGAATGGACTTATCAAAGTATCACGACTGCTCCCCCAAAGAAATGAACTCAGAAGTGTGTTTTGTAGCAGTATTTGGAGTTCTTTCTAGTTGAAAGCGAGAAGACAAACTTTTTTTCCTGTGGATTTTGATTTCAAACCTGTGGTCATTTCTGTCTGCGAGTCTGAATCCGCTAGCGTTTCTGCTTCAGATCATGTGCGGTCTTTAGAAAGCACTGTTTTTTGCAAAGCATGTCAGGATACAGGAGCCTTAGTAACTGACAGATTACACACATTGACAGGCAAAATGATTATACTTGAGGAATTCAGACATGAAGTGTTTGTAATGACATGTCTGGGTGTTTAAACCATTGCTATCCGTGTTCTGATTGGCTGAAGAAAGATTCTAGATATATATCGGATAGTACAAAATTGAAGATTTGAAACGTTCTCCTGGTTAAAAGCCCATCAAATGAACTTTCAGAGAACAGGACATTCCAACAAGATGTGAATCATTGTATGTTACAGGATAGGTTTAAATGTGTGATAGTTATGTGCGCGTGTGTGCGGCTTACCAGTTGGAGAGATGTTTATTTTGCCAATGAGTATTAACTTCATACTTAGATGCTTCAGTATCATGTTTGATTTTTTTTTTTTAAAGAAAGAAACACTGGAAATCATCGTAAAGCAATAACAAGCCTGTTTCAGATCTTTTTTTTTTGCTATTAAACTTATAGTCTCAGTTAAAATCTCTTAATTTTTAGTTATTGAAGGTCTAAATGCATTACTTTGTAAATCCATGTTTGATTTCTGCAGTACTTGCACATTGCTTAGAAATGATCAAGTATTGTCCTTAAACCACTTTTTATGTTTGTTCTTTTATGCATCAGTTTTAATCCAAAATCTCTACCCAGAGAAATCAAGTAGTAACTACATAAATTCATTTTTTACAGTGTGAATAACAGCAACGTTATTCGTAATGTTACTAAAGTTTTGGTTTTAAAGATTCTTAGCATTTAATCTAAGACCTGTGTAGCACGTCAACCTGTGTATTTTATTTCTTTTCTTTTTTTTATGATGAGTCAAATCATTTGTATGTATTTATTTTCGAACGATGCTTTTGTGACACTGGTTGATTTGACGCGATCTTGGGGCGATTTTATGCAGTAAGCTGACACTGTATCGTTTATTTATTTGAGTAAATCTACTTTCAGGCTTTGTATAGTTTTGAACGTCCATCTTGTGTAAAAGTCGACTTTTTTTTTAGGCCCCAAATTTCTCTGGAGGGATGAGGAAGCCGCAGGTGCTGATGTTTTCAACGTTTTCAATCTTCGGAGAAGTACTGTTGCTGTAAATGAATTTGTTCCTGTTCTAGATCTTGCCTCATTCCGTCAGTTTTTTCCCCTTGTATGAAAACGCATAAACATCGATCATATTATAAGAAGCTCCCCTGTATAAAAATGAGTGGGTTCCTCCGTGTTTATATTAATGAACAACTCATTAAATTTGCTGTTCATCCATATCTGTGTCCTCTCTGAACTTCATGTTATCTTGTGAATGGTGTGTGCAGACGGGACATTATTTCAACACATGGCAGGCATTCATGGTATTCCAGGACAGCACTCAGGTCCTAGAGAACATTCCTCTATGAAGAGTCATTCTGCATGGAACATTATTTTTAGTTTAGGGACATGCTGATGGCATCTGTAAAGCAAATGCTCTACTAACCAGAGATTTCATGTTAGTAGAGTGTTGCAAAATCAATGTTTAGCCATTACAAATGAGCTTGTTCATTCATTCATAAAAAAAGGGACAAAATCAGTCAATGGGGGGCAGTATCTTTTTAAATAAGTTACATTTTACAGCTACTTTACCTATAAATGTGTATATTAAAATGCTTCAAAACAGGCTACATTTTTACAGTCTACTTATTAGTACCTAAATGGTACATACTGTATTTGTACCTTTTGAGATTGTGCACCTAATTTCCTTGAGGAGTGTATAAGCAAACTCCCAAGATGACAGAAAGCTAATCCTGTACAGGACAAAAAAGGTAAGAAAATAAAATTATGTCATCATTTTGGATTTGTGATTGCAAATTAATGCCAAATATGCATTTCATTTGCTGTAATTACTAACATTGTTAAAATAAAACAAATAAGTTATAATACAGGTATAGGAGGAAGTTGAAATAAGTTAACTTGATTGCCACAATAAATTCATCTACATGTTTTTTTTATATATATATATCTCATGATCCAATATAGTAGTGAACCACAAGCACTAGCTAATTTGACAATAATTTAGTTTATGTTGCCTAATTGTCTAATTTGTAGCAAACAAATATAGGAATATTACAGCAAACACCTCCCAGTTTTCCCTAAGAATATGATTATTTGAGGGAATTCACCGTTTTTGTCTCGAAACCTGCATGCATTTTGTTTAAAAATGTCGTTTAGCTCTTTCACCTTAATTCAATTTCTTCCGCAGAGCCGTCAAAAACAGCTCACTCGAACTATTTTCGTGCTGAAGTACCGAGGAGCGAGCTGGCGACATGTGCTCATGGCTGAGGAGGATGTGCTGCGTTTGTTCAGACATCTGCTGTCCTCGTAGTAGTAGAGCGTAACTCCGCCCCCCGGGGTCTCAGCGCACTGGCTGCTGCCCTAGCAACCGGACCCGCCCACGTTTCCCGCGTAATTTTCTCTTCCTTATTTGGGCAATAGAATGCAGACGCAGTCAAACGTCAGCCCTGTATGCAAAAGAGGTTGATTGAAGAAATTCAGAAAATGGTGGATGGAGCTCAGCGCATGCGCAAACATTTTACTATACTCAGACAGAAAGTGAGACAGTAGCGAGTGGCGCATTGTTAAACGAGTACCGCCTGTAACTCTTGGATTTCGCTGTGAGGTTTCACTTTAATTGCTTCAAGTCGAGGTAAGAAAAAGGGCTTTTTCTTAAAAGTAACTTACCAGTTTATGCGTGCGCAGAAGAGGTAATATTCGCCTTTCGAAAGGCCCCCTTAAGAAGTTGTGTGACAGTGCGATGCCCGGCTGAAAGCTGTCGCATGCATTAGAAATGTAGCAGTAGGATCACTTTTTAAGCTTCCTCAAATTGTTTCACATTTTTTTTCTTGAGTATGAAAGCGACTCCGGTAAGTTTAGTGTTTACACTTGAGGAGGCTGCTGCCCATCCAGCGCATCACATTTTAGGGCGCCCGCATCTTTTGCTGATGATCGCTGTTAAGTGTTGGATAACAGAATCTATTCAGTTGAAGCCGAAATTGTTATCTGTTACACTTGTCAGAACAGATTTAAAGCAGAAACAAACGTTTTGACAGAAATGGTCAATATTGCGTTTTAAATTAAACGATATGCTTTCGCGTACTGGTAAAAAAAAACGAGAACTAAATGCAAAAAGTATAACAGGGAACATGCATTCTCGTTTATTTGTGTAGTTGGTGTTAAGACGCATGGACTGAAGACCAGTTTCACCGTTTCTAGTCGTTTTGAACTTGCGGTACTGAACTGCGTGTGGTCTTTACTCTGCTGTTGGTGGGTGTGCTTCAAAACAAACCCGCATTTTCACAAGCTCATCAACGTTTCCAAACTTCTGCTTCACTAACTCAAGAAGTTCAACGTTTATGTGACGATTAAAGCTGTGCTTCTGTTAAAGATTCAATGTAACGTTATGCGCGACGGAGGCGGTGTCACTGACGCATTTAAACGTGGAGCTAATAAAAATCGATATTTTATTTTAGTATCCTGCTGGGCTGTTTTAAAAGTGTCTTATATTTATCCCGTTAAGAAAATAAACGTGCAAATGCCTGTTTAGTTAGGCTCGGTGCTCTTGAGCGAAGTTGTTGCGCGGACAGCATGTGTTTACAGTCTCGAGCGCAAAGCATGGAGTCGCACGAGCCACTGACGCAGAGTCGCGCGGAAAACAAAGAGCGGCGGACGAGCCGTTCGATTAAATTCATCCGTCTTTCTCCACTGAGCACCACTTGCGTTAATAAGTTGCACGCACCGAGCAGGAGTCGTTTTTAGTGAAACTGCGGGGGAAACATGCTGAATGTGTGTGTTTAAAGATGCCGTGTGGCGCGCCATGCTTCCGCGCGAGCTAGTGGGCGGTGAATACGGCGGGACACACGCACCATTTCTCTGCAGTGCGCGGACGAGAGTACATTTAAACACCGCGAAACGTTGATAGCGTCCGTGTTATGTTATCTGGATAACTTTAGATAATACATTTAGACGTGTTAATGGCACTTTTGGTCGCGGTTTCCGTTACGGCATCGCATTACTTTCTTGCCCCCATTTTCTGCCCCTCCTCTCCTCTCAAACGCGTTGCCATGTTTGAATTGCGTCAAGCGCCAGTTCAACCCGCGCACTTGCACTGTACAGTGTACAGTTTTAGAAATATGATTAAATATTAATATGCATATTTCATAAAAAAATGCAAGGACTTCAGATAGACGTTAGACAGATGACCCAGTTAAAATGTAATGTGTGAATTTAATGCTTAGCCGGGGCACTGCTGCTGTCACCGATCAGTGTCGATGCGCGAGGCCACCGGTGTCCGGCTCTATCAGCACCGAGGTTATATAAGAACGAGCACTAAGTGCGTTAAGCTCTTATCCCACTCACGCGATGATGATTGATAATCCATATTTCATCTCTCGCTCTCTTTCTCTAATATAATCTATTAACAGTCACAAATATATATGTATTAAGTAATGCATTTATTACCACGTATTAACACGTGTTGTACATTTATAGTTATTGTATATAAATGTCCTATTTATGTGTGTACACATATCTAAAATGTATGTAGAGCAATAAGTCATGGAAAATACATGAGACAGTCACATTTTAATATTAATTTTTTCCTTATGAACAATTATGACTTGACCAATTATTAGTAAATATTTTATTATTACAGTATATATAGGTAATATGCACATGCATACACTAATTGGTCAAAAGTTTGGAATAATTATATTATAATTATATTATTATTATTATATATACATGTGGAATAAATGACTTTGAAAAGTCTCTTATTAAAGCCTGCATAAATTTTGGAAAAAAAAACCCAGTAATATTCTTAAATAATATTACAATATAAAAGAACGTTTTTTAACTTAAATATATTTTAAAATGTAATATATTCCTGTTATGGCAAAGATCAATTTTTAGTAGCCATTGCTTCATGTCACCCTTCAGAAACCAGTTTGATAAACATTTCTTCTGACTTCAAAAGTAACATTTATAATTTAAAAAAGACTCCTGAGGAGAAAAAAAAAAACAGTTTACATAAAATATTGGGCTTGTGTAAAATCATTGCAGCAGAAGTACCAAATAGGAAGTTGTTTTATTCTGTCTTATCCATGTGTTACAGATGTTTGGCTTTCATAAGCCGAAGATGTACCGTAGCCTTGATGGATGCTGCATCTGCAGGGCAAAATCCTCCAGCTCTCGTTTCACTGACAGCAAGCGCTATGAGAGGGACTTTCAGAGCTGCTTTGGGTGAGTTGGGTATCTATTATGTGCTTGTGGTTCCTCTGTAGTAACATGATATTCACATCTGCCTGGTTTATTTACAGTGAGCGTTTGTACAGTGTATCTCTATAGTCAAGCGTTCAGACCTTTTATTTTAGAGTAATGTGGAGGAAATATTGTTTGTTTGTAATCTGAGAACTTCAGTGATTTCCATATTACAATGGGATACTTCTACAGTTTAGGTGAGACTCGCTCTGGTGAAATCTGCAATGCTTGTGTTCTGCTGGTGAAACGCTGGAAGAAGCTTCCTGTCGGTTCCAAGAAGAACTGGAATCATGTAAGCTCTCTTAAATTCTCGGAGCTCCAACCAGGCTGCACACATCCATACTCACACGGTCTTTTCAATGCAGTATTCTATGCACATTGTTCCAAAGCGGCCTTACACAGAAACACACTTAGTGAACAAGTGAGCTGTATCTGCGGTGGTAACTCCCCAAGATGTTAAAGTAGATGAGGAGGAAACCTTTGGAGGAACTGAGAATCAGCTGGGGAAGCCAACATTCTCAGAATAACACATATTTTTAACAATTTCATACATGCACAAATGTTTATTTTAACAGTTGCAATAGTATTAGTAATAATGAGCTAAGTAGTATTACATGGTAGAGTTTACTATTTTTAACTTTGTAAAATTCTAATGATGACAAATGAAAGCTAATGCAGTTTATATAATATGAAAAACAATGTTATCAAAAATGTAATATTGTAATGTATTACTACTTGTTGTAGTTGCTAAAAAAAAAAATATATATATATATATATATATATTAATTCTTAATTTGTTTGTTTATAACATATACTTTTAATATGACTGTGTATGTAAAATAATGATAAATCTGACATATAAAATTATAATAAAGTTAACTTTATTTACAGCACTTTATAATAAAATAAAGTAATAATTTATATTACTATAAAATTTATACTAATAAAGAAATATAGAATCAATGAAGTAAATGTGGGATAATAAAACTTTTAAATCAATTATAAATATTTTCAGTGTAATTTAATTTATATTATATTGGTTATAGACAAAACAAGGAAGTTTATATTAATTTGTTTTAGGCATTATATTGCATTATATGACAATAAATGAAAATATTTTAAACCAGATATAAATGAATAATGCCTAAAACATAAATTTGATACATCTATTTTTGTTTTGTTTAGAACTAATATAAAACCAATTATGACAATAAATAAATACATACATGCATACATACATAAATACATACATATATAATAAGCCTGACCTATATACCTTAGAAGAAAAAATAAATACTTTGCTTTCTTAATGACTAATTTAATACAACTTCTATACACACACACACACACACATATATGCATATATATATATATATATAAATATATACACACACACACACAGAAAAAGATACATTTTCATTACAGTTTGAGGATTGCTATTGTTATGAATTGTTATCAGGTGGTTGATGCTCGAGGGGGACCCAGTCTGAAAACTACAGTGAAGTCAAAGAAAGTCAAATCCCCGTCCAGACGGATCAGACCAAACCAGCTCAGCAGAGTTCAGAAAGAACTGAAGAGACACAGTGAGTACATAATCACGTACTTCAATTAGAAAAACAGCATGAAGTGCTTTCTAACACATTCGTAATTAAACAATCTCTTCACATATATTTGTCGAAATGTCTTCATTAACAGATTCAGACGCGCACAGCACCACCTCCAGCGCCAGCCCCGCCCAGTCTCCCAGCTACAGTAACCAATCAGATGAAGGCTCTGACTCTGAGATGACCTCTGGCTCCGCCCGCTCTCCAGTCTTTTCCTTCTTGGACCTGACATACTGGAAAAGGTATTTATTTTGCAGAATCAGCTTGATTTACGAGTCTGTTCTCATATTTTCATGACAATGAACACTTTTTTAAATGAAACGAGTACAACATGTACAAATCTCTCTAGGCAGCGGATATGTTGTGGCATCATCTACAAAGGTCGCTTCGGGGAGGTTTTGATCGACCCTCATCTCTACAAGCCCTGCTGTCAGAAGAAACAAGAGCAAGAGCAGGAGGAGGAAGAAGAGGAGGAGGAGGAGGAGGAAGAAGAGGAAGATGGCGACCTTGAGAAGGAGGAGGTGCAGAGCAGTCAAGAAATTCTTCAACCGCACTCCTCTCCCCAAATAAAAATGGAACAGGAAGTGGAAGAGGAATGGTGATGCCCCCTGCCCAGGGTACTGACTTGGCATTCTTAGGAAGCCTTCGAGAGTCGAAGCCCCTCAGACGCTCTCAAAGACGTTCTCTCGGATTGCCTTCGATTCAAAAGCAGCTGGATCCTTGTTCGTCTTTTCCTGTTTCTTTCTTCCTTGTTCAGAATGTGTCTCTTTCATTTCCTTCGCAGTCAAATCAACTTTTATTTATCAGACTGAACTGGCGTCCTTGTTTTCTAGAGCCTAGTACAGCGCTATACCATTTCCTATCAGATTTTTCTTTTTTCTTTTTTGTAGACCATAGAAAACAAGTTTCCTTTTTGCTATCCCGCTCAAACACAGAATGCTGGATCTACATACATCACGCACAGAAATGTAGGGAATAGACTTGGACAGTGACCACAATCCTACACTGTCGCTTTTGTGCCCTTGGAGCACCATTGTGCACTTCCTCTGGGGTGACTGTCTGTCTGCACTTAGTATACAGTATATCTGCTTAAATTCTAGCTCAGTGAAAACAACGTTCCACCTTTTTGCTGGGATATAGCAAATTTTTTTAGAGAATATTTTTGCCTTTTATATATTAATTTTTTTTTCTATTTGTCTGCTCTGGTTTTTCATCTCTGTTTGTATTTAAAGGGACAAGTCACCTTAGAATTTATATATATATATATATTTTTTTTTTTAAATGTGTCATTATTCTGTAATTCACCCTAATATTGTTCAGAACTTACTATCTTTTTCTTTTTTTTCATAAACCACGAAAAGTGAGTATTTGAATAACATCTAGAAACTTTATTCGGGAATACTTGAAGTGAATGGGGCTGTAAATTTTCAAAAAAAAAACAAACAAAAAAAAAAAAGCACCCTTAAAGTGTCTAATGTGTGCTATGTTCCAAGTCTTTTATAGCCATATGATAGTGATAAGCCAATTTTTTTTTTTCATATGGACTAAAAAGATTCAAGGTGTTCTCCAAAAATTCACTTTTTTGTGTTTGAAAAGTAAAAGATGATTTTTCATTTTAAGGTGAACCCTGATTTCAGTGCAGGTAGTCTGTATTCAGCCTCTAATAGGCAACACACTCGACTCGATTCATAGTGTTTTACGCAAACGTTTCCCCGGACAGCATTTCTCTGGTGCTGAAGCAGACTGGGCATGGCCAACCAGAACTAATGCCTGTCTATCAACACTCTTGTATTCAATATACTAATGTAAATATCCAAAAGTGTAGATTTGACTTAAGGTTTTTGGAAAAGAGCATGAACGCTAAGGGAAACTATCGTCTAGATGAAATCTGCATGAATTTTGCATGGCCTTTTAAGATTTGTATTTCTTTAGTTTTGCAACCATGTTGCAGCATAATTTAATAAGTTGGGCGCCTTTTAAAACAGTCCCAATATATTTTTGTAGATAAATACAAGAAAAGAGCAAAAATTAAATCCGACTTTGACTACAACATGACACCTTAAGATGTCATTGTTTAATTAATACAGGGATTAAATTGCCTTCTGCTACTGTTCAGAATTGGATGTTTTCGATATCGTCTCAATCATAGCCAAAAAGCCCAAGATTTTTGCTATTTATTCAGCAATCTTATATTCACGTGTTTATATATACCTCCTTTCTCTCTTGCTTTCTGCCTTTTGTAAATACAGTGTTTTCACAGTGACAGATACTACTTTTTTTTACTGTCATGAAAGAATTGAGCAAATGGTCTGATCGTTTTGGTTGTTCTTGGTTTTTTCTTTTGCCTTTTTCTCCAGGGAAAATATTGAAAGGCTAAATCAAAGTCAGCTTGGACAGTTTCATTATAAAGTACATTCTGTAATAAGCTTCTATATAAAAAAGAAGTATCCATACTACATATCCCAACGGTCTGTTCTGCCTGTTTCTTTATGATAGCCTTGGATTGTACAAATTACATTGACGCACACATACTTCAGTTTAATTCCAGGGTGTGGCGCTAGAGAGCTCATTTGTTTCACACACAACACTCCATTGCACATGAATTTTAATTCTCTTTCTGGGCAGTTTATTTAATATGTGCTCGGTTTTGAAATGGGTATTTTGATGGTGGCAGCTTGTGGCTTTAGTGTGAATATGCCATATCACGGAATGACATGATCAATGACTGTATTGGTGGTAACATCCATTCAGGGGAAGCATCCTATCGTGTCATCTCTATGACGGCGTTATTTGTAAATATAAGACGTGTCAGACTGAACAGTGGTTATTATGAATACTCTTTTGTCTTATTTATTTAATATATTTATTTTTCTTGTGGTCTTTTCTTTTTAAGCCTCATCCAACTTTGTCATAGGACTGCTCTGTCCTAACAACACTGCAATATGGACTGAAAATG
The DNA here is from genome assembly GCA_032275025.1 of Enteromius treurensis. NCBI lineage: Eukaryota > Metazoa > Chordata > Actinopteri > Cypriniformes > Cyprinidae > Enteromius > Enteromius treurensis. The sequence continues at coordinate 8,332,372 of JAUCMU010000080.1, read as the reverse complement.
CTTATACACATCACGTTATGGAGAACTTCAGGACTAGACTTAGCTACTTTTTTGGTGTATACAACTGATTATTTTTATACTTTTGTTTGAGGGTTTCTAATGCCCGCATATTTTTCCTTAGACTAGCCCTTTAGTTGTAGTGCTACAGGCATGTATGGTAGCTAAGAACTTTGTATTCACAATACTAGAGATATATGAAGCAGGTTTTGTATTTTTTTACACATTGTACTTTTTACTTGTTCCTCAATAAATGTATCTTGTGATGGTTACGCTTGTTTTGTGCATTGGTGTTTGGCAGCCACTTGCATTACATTCAGATGACCTAGGCATTGCTATCGAGACATGATACTGTCTGATCTACAGGAACACATAGTTAGGTTATGCCAGCAAATAAAGTAAAATGGATTAGATAACAGAAAAATAGACAATGTCTGGTATTACACCAGGGTTGTAGGTTCATATCAGAAGGAATTCATTTAGCAAGAACATATTAAATTGAAGAGTAAATAGTCTTGTAACATTGCAAAACATTTCTAACAAATGCAGTTTTGCTAAAATAAGTATCAGTTTCCACTAAAATATTATATACCTGTATTAAAATATTAAACATTTAATAATAACAGTTTTTTTTTGCAGGTTTGGCGAAGGTAAATGTAAATGACATTTAAGACCTTTTTAAGATCAAGTAAACATAGAAGGGGACATGAAAAAATAATAAAAATAAGTATTTTTTATGATTAAAACAATTGAAATTAAATAAAATTATATATATATATATACATACACATACATAATTAACACCGTAAATAATTACACAAATGATTATAACTAAAACCTTTACCCCAAAAAACAAACAAACCAAAACAGACAGATAGTTTCTGTCCTGAGGCTGCGCGCGAGGAGCTGTGACGTCATGATTGCTCCGCCAGCTGATGGGTTTCCTCTGCTCCGAGGGCATAAAAAGGTGAGACGCGGCTGAGGTCTGTCCTCTCTGTTTCCCCACCGCTTTATATCGTCTTTCCACCAGATCTCTCAAAGGCTACCTCATTTGCTTTGACTCTAAATGAGCATCCTTCCCACCCAAGTCATCCTAACGATCTGAGAACGGAGCAAACAAACACGCTCACCGGCAGAGACGCATGAGGTCGGTGAGATATCCGCGGATGCTTTGCTCGTCACACCTGTGCGTTATGTTGTCACATGCATCTGTGGCTTTATTCGTCCTCCAGCAACTTACTTGCGTTCTCTGCGCGTGCATTTGGGTGGTGGCACCACGTCGATGCTGTTTGGACAGGATTATTCTGGAAAGCGTCGAACTTGAGTCAGAGAATGGCTTTAAAAGTTGCTTTTTGCACTGCTAAATCTGCTGTTTTTTCAAATGCAAGTTGTTGTAGATTATTTTGGTGGTGTCATTGATGCACAGTCAGTGTTTATGAAAGCCATATTTGGATTAGACGATATTTGTAGTTTACGTGGCTGACAGTGAATGACTACGATTTTGGGGTTAGATGATGATTTCGTGGTGTGTATTAGCGTTTTTAACGCATTGGTTATACCAGTATGTAAATGCCATGTCATGGTGAGCACTGGCGGTTGTCCAGATTTACAGGAGGAGTTAAGCTTGTATAACTATACGTTTATCACGCAGGCTGTGATTTCTGTTGAACTTTCTTATTTATGCGTGCTAACGTTTTGATTTCAAGATTTATTTTCATTGAATGAATGAGCTCCTAACATGATAAACCAGGGTAGTCGAATGCCTTAAATGTTTTACCTTGAAGCAAGTTGTATTGCAGACATTTAACTAATAATAATAATAATAATAATAATAATAATAATAATAATAATAATAATAATAATATAAAAGCAATTTAAGTAAGTGAAGACTAAATATAGAGGGCAAGTAATCGAAAAATGCATTAAATGGTAATTTTTTTTTTTTGTCTTGTCATTTATTCATCCACATGCTGTCAAACCTATTTAACCTCAAAAGGAGACTTTTATTTATTAAATTAAACCATAAAAAAAAGCATTAATTCAGATTATTTTAGTGGATCAATGTTTATTTAATGAAACAAGCACTTGTCATTTAACTTCATGCACTGATATAAAGTCAATAAAATCTGACTTTTTAAATCCCACTAACTTAGTAACAATTAGAAATCACTCAAAATTGCTAAATGTAAATGCAAATAAAGTGAAGTTTAAACTATAAATCCAATCTAATAGTATCTGTTATAGTAGTTTGTCTCATCCACACCAATAGGTGTCAGTATAAAGCTCATGACCACTGTGGTGTCTAGTATATTTTTTGTTTTTATAAATTAGACAATATAGCATATACCAAATGTTAATCCACCAATACATTATAGTATTACAGTCAGAGTATGGCTATACTCTGCCTTTATTTCCATAATAAATAGTGACCTTTATTGTTAACTTCCCTCTGCTTCAGAGAGACTAAGATCATGGTTCATCTGTCACCATCTCGGACCATAGAGACTTTGAGTCCGTCAGAGTTGACTGGGGAGAAGGAGGATGGCCAGGGCAGCCCTAAATCTGAGTCCCCTCGAGTGCTAACTGCCTTCCAGTTCACCCTTAGCCCCACCACGACTACCTACTATGGCTATGACAAATACATAGAGGATGGCCTCATCTGCCTCAAGCACAAAATCCGTAACATTGAGAAAAAGAAGGTGCCTTTATTCAGTTGTTTTGTTTTGCTCCTAGAGCATCTAATGTGGTTCAGTCCTGTCATGTATGTAAAACAAAGCTACTCTGCTTTCTTCTTGCAGCTGAAACTGGAAAGCTACAGTGAGAGGCTGAAGAAAGGGGACAAACTTAATACAGACCAACTGGTATTTGCTCACTTGATTTGTTGCATCTTGGGAAATGTGTGTTTTTAATAGGACTGATGTTTGGGAATGCTGTAGGAAGCTGTGGCAAAGTATGAGGAGGTGGTCCACAATCTCAAGTTCGCCAAAGAGCTCCAGAAGACCATTGGTGCCCTCACACAAGATGTAAGTTTCATGCGTTTGCACAAGTACAGCGAGAAATCAAACATTTCTGCATGCTTCACTGGATCTTCTGATTTCCGCGCAGCTGTTGAAGGCTCAGCGCAAAGTTGCTCGACAAGAGAAGGTGATGAGGATTGAAGAGGAGAGGAAACGCCTGAGCTTGATGCTCCAGGTGCAATACGTCCTCCACAGTCTGCAGCGAGAGGACGTCCGGAGGAACTTCTGCAACATGAGACAACATTCCTGTTACCTGTCCACACAGGACATGGAGAGCTTGCTGGATCTGGCATCATTACTGGGATGCAAAAGAGACCCTAGCATGAGGTTTGTGCTGCACCTGATCCTGTCTTACTCTCTGCTAACTTTAAAAATTAGATACTCATTTCCTGCATTGCCCTTCAATATTCGTAATTAATGGGAATTGAGAAATGATGCACACCTAGCCAAACACGTAAGAAAACATGTTAGGCCTGACATGGGTGCTTCTGGTTATATTTGATGTCATTCATTACTCTCTTTTTAGCCTGTTGATGTGGCATGATCTTCCTATTGTGTTTCATGCACTAGTTTAGAGGATCAGATGGAACAGGCTGCTATTGTTTACTGGGAGCTTCTGGAAGAGAAAGAAGGACCAATTGCTGGTTCAACGTGTGAGTTTCTAGCTCTTCCTGGGATTGTCAAATTAATTTGGTAGTTTTCCATGGGTCATCTCTGAGCTTGAATGTTTTTTTTTATAAAAATGTATAATAATTAAATGTACATTTCCTGAAATAATTAGATTTTTGATATTTGTGTAATTTATTTGCATTTATTGAAATCAAGTAAATTGAAATATATAAATATTTAACACATAATATATGTTCTTGCATTTAAGGATAATTAATATGTGTAAATGTATAAATTAAACAAATGAAACGCAGTAGTCCTTAATAATCAAATGTCTATTTGTGTAAGGTGTGCCCATTAATTTGAGTTGTATTAAAAAATACAAATAATCTGTCCTTGGCGGCATTATTGATAATGCATGTAAATATTTTGTGTAATGTATGCCCTTTCATATTAGTTGTATTAAGAATGATAATACAACTGTGACTAAATAAATAAAATACGCCGTTATTGCCTCTGTGCATCACTGTTGTTATTTTTGATTTTTATATGACCGCTGTCATTTTTCAACAGATAAGAACATGAAGGAGAAGCTGCTTCGGCTCGTGGACTGTGGCTTTTTTGATCACATACCACTTCCTAAAGCTGATAGCCAAGAGAAGACCGAGACCTTAAAGGCGGACTCTAAATCAACGCCTTGTGGCCTCTCCAGTGAGATTTCATTCAATTTTGACTTCCAATGTGTCTAAACAGCGATGAAATTACTTGGTGTATGTGTTTTAGCACTGGTGAAGCTGAGCTCAAAAGAAGTGCCTTCCAAAGAGGTAAAAACTGCCGTATCAAACACCTTGATCTTAAGTCATCCAGTCTTCAATGCTATAAACTGTGTGTTGGAGAAATGTGTGCAAGTCAGTAACTTCTGAATGATGCCAGTTTCTTAACAGACGATACCTACCTGAAACAGACGTCACGGAGCGCAGACAGGATGAGAACGTGTCACCCCGTAGTTGGAAGGATGAGTTTTTGGCCATGAAGCAAAGGGAGCCACCAGACTCATGGGAAATGGAATTTTCTGATCCTGGTGCATCCTCTCAGGCACCCATACAGAAGCCATGGAAAGGGGCAGCGGGGTTGATTCCTAAGACTGCAGACATCGTAAAGAGACCGACCACTGACCCCAAGGAGGTGAAATTAACTTTATTGAAATCGCAGTTGAACCAAATTGGAAAATATTTCCTAATGTTATTCCAAAGATGTTTATAAAATATCTAAAACATTTAATGTTTAACTTGTGTATATAATTTTATTTTAAATAGTGAATTTATCCTTTTTTTATTTTATTTTTTTTATTCCAAGGACCCCCAAATTTGATGGGGGGCCCTTTAACAAAGGCTATTTATTTATCTTGGGTGAATAAAGACACAAATTGAGATTTTAAAATAAATAAAATACTTGGAAATAAGTGTATCCAACCGAATATTATATTTTCCAACAATACAATATATAACTTTCTAAATTTAAAAATTGTGCATTTTAATTTCTTGTATATTTAACTAATATTCCTAGCGCCCTCTTGTGGCCCCCAGGACACTAGTTTTAAAACCCCTTAAACGTGTTCCTGCTTAACTTACAACCATTTGATGTAAAAAGGTCTACTTCATATGTATGTTGTGTGTTTTCTAGAAACGTCAAAGGAAGAGCAAGGGGGAGCAGGACTGTAAACCAGTGAGATATTTACGTTCATTGTAAACTCATAAGTTCCTCAAAGCAGTTAAAGTGTTATTTTTAGGCTTTATCCTTTCAGATGCCTGTCGCAGTGGAAGTCTTCAGCTCTCCCTCTTCATTACCGAAAGACCCTGCTCAGCGCAAACAGCAGCTGGAGTCTCTGATGGACCAGATCTCAGGATCCTTCAGCTTCATGCAGGCATGCATTTACAAATAAATTCACAAAAAATTGTAAATTGCTGCTACTCAATTTTAAATGTTCCTATTTTTGTAGAATCAAAGATATTTCTGAAATAGTGTTCACAGACCTTTTTTATTTATTTTTTTGAACTGTTCGCAGGAGTCCCTTCTGGATGGAAAAACTTCCCCCATAAATGGTCAAACAAAGAGATGCCGTCCGTCTCCAGGCTCCTCTACTCCTCTTGGTAAATGAATCCTTTATGCAAAATCAGTAACACAAAATGCAGGATGGTTTTTAAGATTATAATAAAAAAAAAAATTAAAAAAAATGAAAATTTGCTGAAGATACTCTCCATTAGGCCATCCTAGAGAGAGTTTGTTTCTTAATCAGAATAAGTTTTCCATAACATCAGTTGCTCACCAATGGATCCACTGCGGTTAATGGGTGCTGTCTGAATGAAATAAAAAAAAAAATCTCAATGCATGAGTAATCCAGTTTATCAATAAATCTTGTGAAGCGACTCTCATTCTGGCAAGTAATGCCTGAGGTTAATATATTCCTTTTAAAGTGATACTAAAACTCTGTTTCTTTTAACATGTAGCACAGAGGGAGTTAACAAAAAGCCCATCAGATATTCTGTCTCAATCCCAGCGGGTGAGTAAATCTGACTTAATGAGAGCTTATTTTATGTGTAACAAAAATGTGGTCACTCTTCTTCCCTGTAGTTGCCTAATATGATACTAAATTGTAGAGCACTCCACTACGGATCCTGCTGTCTGGAGAGGTTAAAGGTGGTCTGTCAAATGGAGACCACTCTATAAATAGCTCTGACCTTGATCTACATCATGAAGCGAAGCCACATGTAAGTTGTGTGTGTGTTTTTTTGTTTTTTTTGTTTTGTTTTTGGTGATACTTGTTAAATGTAGGTTCCCTGATAGTGTTACCACATAAGGTTGTCACTTTAATTATGCTGTTATTGTGACTGTTTTTGTAGAAGCAAGGTGAGGGCTTCACCTCCCCTCCACTGTACCGCAGGGGATCCTCCATCTCAGTCCCATTAGAAAACCAGAGCACCGTACAGGTATATAGACAAACAAATAATTAACTAGGAATGTCTCATGCATTTTTTAATTTTTTTATTATTTTAAGGTTTGGTTATAACTTTGTATGTCAGACAGGAAAGCAGACGTTCTGCAATGGAGTATCAACCACCATGTCTGCCCCGACATTTTCAACTCCACCCAGTCACAGATCTATCAGTGCAGAAAACGCCTTCCACAACATTCACTCAGTGAGCATAAAATGTTTGTCCTCATGCATCCAAATTCCCTAACATCCATTCCACTTTTCATTGGCGCAAAACATATATTACCCGAAGCTGAAGTAGTTCAGTTAAAGCTCCAGCTTCCTCCCCCCTTCTCATCAGGTGTTTAATGTGGCATCTTTGCCCATCAGTGAGAGCTCAGGGATAAAGTCAGATGAAAGTGGATTCTCTGAGTCCATGCATCTGAGTTACACCACCGCAAGCACCCAGACACCACCTGAACTCAACCTACCTGAAGATGACCTACAGATAGGTGAAACATGCGCACACATGCATTTACATTCGGAGCATGTAATTGACATTTCATTTTCTTTCTTTTTTTTTTTTCTTTTTTATGCATTCTAGTTAAATATGGATTTTGTCTTATTCTGATGTGTCTTTGCAGAAGGCCAGTACCAGCTGGAGTGTCCTGTCAGTGCAGGGGGTCACGTGTTTTCTGGCTCTCAGCCACAGTCTCGTCTGGGTCAGTCCTGCTACCCCCGCAGTACAGCGAGAGGTATGACGCGTGCAGGCAGGGGTTTGGGTCACTCACACAGATCACCTGGTGGCTATAGAGGTACCTTTCTCTTCCTCTGTCTTGATTCCTTTCGGTTTCTTTCACCTTTATTTCAGTTTGCACATCACATTATAGAGGTGTATTTCTTGTCTGTAACTCAACCAATGCACTGTACATGGTCATTCTTGCTCAAACTTTACCAACCTGGTACTTCAGTGTAAAATTTAGATTTTTTTTTTTGGCTAATTAACAGGTGGTTATGATGCCTACAGAGTGAATGTGCGTTCTCCAGGAGGGGGCTTCATATCCCAGACCCACACAATACACCGAGACCCTGCAACTGCCTTTTATATGTCTAGAGTAACTTCCTCGTGTATCAATAAGACAAGACTGATACAGGTTTTCAGTCAGGAATGTTTACTCTGCGCCCAACTGATACGCTACAGACACGACAGAGACCTGTAGATGAACCCAGACAACAGAAAAACCCAACATGTACTTGCAGAAGTTAACTTACTTATATTACAA
>JAUCMU010000080.1:8312716-8324395 GCA_032275025.1 Enteromius treurensis | reverse complement strand
TAAGTTGTTTTTTTTTTTTTTTTTTTTTTTTTTTAAATCTGATTTACTTGCTTAATTTACTGATTATGTAATTGGCTTCATAATTATGATCCAGTAATAAACACACATAATATACATAACACCCAATGTGTTATGTATATTTTGTGTGTTTATTACTGGATCAGGTTTACGGTTTTATATTACAGTAGTTAAATAAACATCAAATATCATTTTTGTTGTAGGCGTTATCATTTTTATAACACTAAAGGTCAGGCATAAAGAGTTATTGTACCTTTTATGCCTGTATTGTACTGTATTACAATACACTCTATTGTACCTTTATACCTGTATTGTACTGTACCTTTTTTTTTTTTTTTTACTTTGCTAACAGGAGAACGGTTTTCAGCAGAACTTCAAACGAGGTGGAGGCACAGCAACTCAAAGGAGCAGTGGTATGAGCCATTGATCATACACATAAATTGATCTATTTTAATTAAATTCTTTTTTTAATGAACTTTTAAATACAGTTTTATTAGTTTTATTGCAGAATTCTTTCAGTAGCATCTGAAATTTTGTAAAATTTAGTGTTTCTCAGGCTACTCATAATACCTCAAAGTAAAATCCTTAACTCTGTTGTCTGTCTCTTGTATCTCCTCACCTCTGTAGCCGGTTGGAGTGACTCATCTCAGGTGAGCAGCCCGGACCGGGAGGGTTCGTATCCGCTTGACTCTGGAATCAGTGACACACTCTCCATCCCACCAATGGAAGTGCCCATCCCGCCCCAGGGCCCGCACACTCTGATGCCCGTACACGTGTACCCGCTTGCCCAGCTCCGCGTGGCCTTCTCTGCCGCCCGCACTGCAAACTTCGCCCCTGGCACTCTGGACCAACCGATCGCTTTTGACCTGCTGCACACCAACCTCGGCGACATGTTCGACACGACCACCGGACGCTTCACCTGTCCCGCTGCCGGCGCGTACGTCTTCATCTTCCACATCCTGAAACTGGCCATCAGCGTACCACTATACATCAACCTCATGCGCAACGAAGAGGTGATGGTGTCCGCTTACGCCAACGACGGTGCTCCGGACCACGAGACGGCCAGCAATCATGCTGTCCTTCAGCTGTTCCAGGGTGACCAAGTGTGGCTGAGACTGCATCGGGGTGCAATCTATGGCAGCAGCTGGAAGTACAGCACCTTCTCTGGCTTCCTGCTGTACCAGGACTAAACGTCTATCTCCAAATGGGCACACAGAGGGAGAAAGGGGCATTTTGGATGTTTTTTGGAAGTTACTCTGCACTTTATTGTGCTTTCGGTTACGCATGGTGCAATCGCATGTTTGAAAGATCTTGTTCAATAGTACAAAGTCAGTGTTAAAGCTAATGTAAGATGTTTGCTGGTAAAGTTTACAAAGGGTTCTTTATTTATTATTATCGTTGTTATCAACACATTTAAAATATTATTTCTTTATTTTCAGATTGAGTATTTACTGTACTTGGATGCACATACTTGTAACCCAAATAAGCTGCATTTGGTTAGCACTAAATTGAAATCCTAACATTCAGAAGCATCTTCTGGTGTTTGTTTAATGGCCTTGTATGCTTGTTTGCTCATTTTACATGAGATGGTACATGAGAAGGTTTGCCAGCCATATAAAAGTTTGGGAAATGGTGCCTTTCTGGTTTTGTTTGGGTTCATGCTGAAACACATGCATCGCTTTGCAAGAAAGGAGAATTTTTTTCTTTTTCTTTCTTTCTGGTAATACTTGACATGTTGAGCACTTTAAAAGGGGAATTAGTGGCCTTGTTGGGGTTTTGGGGGTGTATGTGTGTTAATCTGTGTGTTTGTGGAAAAATAATGTGAGTGATCACTTGAACACTGACTCTGCCGAGAAGGCGTTTAGGCCAAAATTGCTCCTCCCTGTGCCTGAAATAAAAAATAAAAAAATGTGCAGTTCACATCTGTGATTTTATGTCATTTGTGAAAATGCTTTTTTCTCCGCAAATTAGCAGCTGGTCGACTGTTTAAGTTTTAGCACTTTATATTAGGTGGTCTTAACTATGTACTTCTGTTCATATTGTATTGTAAGACGCTTCTGCTGTTATTGAGGTGGGATACGGGTAAGGTTAGGGACATAGTAGTTAAGGCCACCAAATATAAAGTCGGACCTTAAATTTTGTCACAAGTTTAGTCTTCAGTTGATTAGGACTACTTTACTTCACTTGAAGTTGATTCTTAGTTGGACTGGGTTTGCCAGGAGTGACAAAGCTGAAATAGTTTTCTTAAGCTGTGCAAGAAAACCGGAGGAAAGAAAATGACTTGCAATACAGTTGGGTAATCATTGACATCCACCATGCATCGGGTGCATGAAACTGAGGTTTGTCTGCATGTTTTGATCCCTCCTTGTACACACTTTTACTTAAGTTACTCAGCTAAATTTCTTTTTTAAGACTAGTCTTAACCTTTTATGCAACCGGTCCCTGGTGTGCATCTTGAGACAAAACAAAGACACTGATACATTTTAAGCACAGTCAATGCAAGTTTATTTCATTTGAATCCGCCCAGACTTGCATTTTAGTCTAGGTCTGAGTTTTGGGATGAACACAAGAGGTCGCTGTTTCCAAACTCATTGCTCGCTTGAGTACTAAATGTAATGGGGCGGGGGACTGCTAAATTCGATCAGTAGGACTTCACGCGTTTCCCGTGAGGGCTTCTACTCAGATCACTTAAGCTGACATAAGTCCAACAACGGGCTATGAATGTCACAATAAATGTTTACTTTCCACTGCTCAGATCTAACAGCCGAGTGTTTGTTCGTTTTGCTTTAAGTGAACATCTAAGCAAATGTTATTTCGGTCATTTACTCGACCTAAAACTGTTCCAAACGTGTTTAAGTTTATTACATCTGCTGAACACAAAAGATGATGGCTTATTCAAAGAGTGTTGAATATAGGCATCAACTTCCATGGAAGCTGACTGTTGCTTACTAACTTTCTTCAAAATGTGTTTACTGGCATGGTTCATCATCATTTCATTACTTGAAACATCTCTTTATGTTGATCTCATTGGTCATCATGACCGCTGTATATTGGTCTTTTGCACACACATTTCTCTATGGAGTGTTTATGTCAGCTCAACTGAGTCGATCTAGAAAGATTCAATCTGACTAGTTCTACATGTTGGCAGCAAATCAAAATTCTGGGAGAGTGAAATTTAACCTCCAGCTGGTCCGTAGGGCAAGCCTGTCTGCAGTTGACCTGTCCAGACTTGCTCATATAATACCTCCCCTTCTTAAACCTAGTTTTACTCTCCTTTATCATGTTCCCATGTAAACCCACCACCACCTCTTCTTACATACCACCTCCTACATTCTGCGAGGTCCCAGGATGGCTGGGATGGTCAGCTGTCTTCTTGCATGCCATGGTGTGGAGATTTTTTTTTTTGCTGGATTTTTGAAAAACTAACTCTACTGTTCATTGTGTCCTATGTACAAACCGCTTTTGGCTGTTAAGGGGAAGGCAGTCTCGGAGTGTAAATACTATAAAATTCCCACTTCTCAAATTTAAGGGTTTTCTGGTTTTTAGTTCATAACAAATTGGAAGTCGTGAGCCGTGTTCTGAGAAAGAGGCAGCCTGGAAAGTCACCATGTACTAAGGTTATATCCCTGAGTTTACTGGCATAGCTAAAAGACAACAGTGAAACTACTAACAGTGGTTTGGTGCCACAAAGAGAGACAAAAACAAGTTAACTAGTCAACCATCATTCCTTCAATTTGTTTTGTTTTTGCAAAAGCACCTCAAAATAATACCTGGAAGCCATTTATCTGTGGAAGACGGCATCTAAATGGTGTATTCACACAAGCTGCAAAACGTTTCAGACTAAACAGTCGTTTCTTCCTGTCTCCTGCCTTTAAAGCTGGTGATTTGTCATCTGCCACAGTATCCTTCATGAGAGAAACTAGGTGTAGTTTGAGAACAAAAGGGCTAGTGACCGTGTCATTAGCAGAGATTTTTACATGCATTTAGTCATCTTGTACAACAGCCGTATTTAAATGGGCCATTGTCTTACACTGTTTCAGGCTTTTATATTGACAGTCATTTAATTACTCCTTAAATTATCATCTAACCTTGTTTGTTTTTTAATTACTCCTGTTAGTAGTAAAAAAAATAATTTAATTAATGTACATTCACAAGTGATCACGTCTTTCCAGTCAGATTAGTAGGAGCCTGATAAAGCAGTTTACATGCAGTGGACCCACTCATGGCCGTTTTGAGATCACATGACTAGCTGAATACTACTTAAAGGTGCAGTATGTGAGATTGACAGCTAGTGGTTGAAATGGGTACTGCAAAAACAGAGGCACTTCACCCCAGATCACAGTACAATTACTGGTTATAGCATTATTTTTTTTAGAAAAGCAGCTATGTAAACATAACATGATTAACACTGACAGCAATAGCATAACATTAAAAAACATTAGTTTTTGCAATTAGGCTAATGTATGCGCAACATTTGAGCTCTTTTGAGTCTGCAAAACAGGAAAAATGGCCATTTGCGTATTTGCACCCTGATCTGAGTTTGGTGTCACGGTTTTGCATTTAAGTTCTGAACACTGTGCCCACAGTCTTGCCAAAACTGTGGTGGTATTTTACATATGTTTCCTATCATAATGTATTTTTGTGGCTTGCTTCTGTGCAGTAAGAAGCGAGAAAGGGGATATTTTAGAATTGTGTTCCATGAAAAGCACTTAAAATTATTTATATGTTTGTTTTGTGGGTTGGACTGGCGACAGACTTGTCATTTGACTGCTATTGTTCTAATATTTAGAGATGTTATATTGCTGTATAAATGCTCATTGTGGATGATACATTAGGCCTACTGGATCTCCTAGTACCAGCATTTAGAAATAGTTCATGATGGTTTTTTATCATTGTGTTACTTCTCTTTTTTCATTACTTTCAGACATTCTCAAAAAAAGACAAAAAAACAGGGACAGGCTGTGTGCAAAATAGTTCAGCATAAATTCCCAGCATAACATAGCAGGAAATCCCCTTTCAGAGGTCCAGTGTAACACATTTACAGGGTGTCTTGCATTGTTGCAATCTGCAGTGCATGATGGGACTGGGTAAATATCCTATTTTCCGCCCAGGAAATAGACTCTGTAAGCCGCAATAGGCTTGCGATAAGATATGCGTCAGATTCTGCCAGTCCTGCACTGTTGTTTTAATCCCTCTGATAACCATCTTCTCATAACAACTTGTAAATTGAAAACAACTGGATTGCTAGTTTACAGAGAACTGTAGAATTATATCGCAGAGGCTCATGCAGAATGTTACAGAGGCCCAAACACCCAAAGGAGTGAATGTTTTCTCACACCCGTGTCAGAATTCAGAGGTTTCGCACAAAAGAGCGGCTGTGTGACTTGAGCTTACACCTCTATGAGGAGGTCCAGGTGTGTGATTTTAACCTGGAGCTGCACCCCGTCATTTCTTCCCATCCATGCGATCTCACTCCTTCATGTTGAACGTATATTTTTCCTAAACCTCCTCCTGGCGTTTAACTCCCCCGCTCAATGTCAACATGCCAGTGGCCCTGCAGTTAGTTTAGTCTTGTGCTATGTTTGGAAAAGCATATTCCTACTATTGAGGCAATATATAGCTTTTATAATGTGCAAAGTATGCAAGTTTTTTTTATGCAGCATGGATAGGCTGTAGGTGCATAAAAGGATGCTATGCTTATATTCAACTTACACATTTGCTAAGTAGTGTACCTGCAAACCTATTTTTATCTCTATCCATCCAGCATTTATTTTTGCAGTATCACAGTTTACATAAAAAAATGTGAATGGAAACCCAATGCGCTTGACTTGTCTTTTTGTTTTGTTTTGTTCAGAATGGCATTCGATTTTTACTACTCCTACAGTACGTAGTGTGTATTGTGTACACACTATGCAAATTTTACACCCAGATGACCACATTTACTTAAATATGTAGTATGCAGAAGAACAGACCGTACTAAATACTAGATATCTCAGGTAAGGAGGTATGACAACTATACACAGTATGTATTTATTACAGTAGTATGCATGCTTCAAGTAATAAGTATTCCATTCAGAACATAACAACACTCCCTCTTACACATACTGTATGTGTACTTTTTTACCCTTTACAGATAAAGTCAATCTCTGCCATTAAAATGTTTTTACCCTTGATTTAGTGTGAATGTGTTCGCTGTGTTATGGTTTACATCTGATTTATGTTGCTGTTAATGCCTGCCATCTTTCTTGTGTTCGGTAGGAAGCGAATGAGTTTGAAGCTCTGTATAAGGGGGGCTGCAGGCTGCTGTTTGCAGACCCAGATTAGAGATAATTTTGGGGCAGGTTGGAAAGTGCTGTGGCGTGGTTTGACTTGGTGGCTGGCGAGACCATTAAATTGTTTCCACATGGAAAACGAAATCTTAGAGTCTTTTTCAAAACGTGAGTCCTGTGAACCTTAAAGTCCTTAAATCACTGTTAGCCACTGTTAGCAATGTTGCTGTGAACTAATCTTGCCATATCTCTGGACGTGACAGCATGTTGTGCACATTTTGGACATTTAATCCACTTCTATCCAGCATTTCTATGCAAACAAACCAAAAAAAAAAAAAAAAAAAAGCTAACCAGTGTCCTGATGTTAAAAAGGAGCTAATCAACTACATGTTTACATAAACACAGTAGTTTTTCCAGGATGCTTTTGTGTGCAATTGTAGGCCTCCATTATTCTTTGTTGAAGCATTGCTCCGTCTTCCTCGCCTTCTTGTTCCCTTTCATCATTATTTGCTGCAGTAGAAGGATAATTATAGCTTTTGGGAAATGATGCCGCCGTAAAGCCCCCTTTGGGAAAGAATCAGGCTGTAAAACGATTCTGTGCCCGCTGTGTGTAACAGCACAATGCTGTGTGGAGAAAGTGTGAGGTAAACAAGTTCTTTCAGCTTTCTCTGCCTATCACAGTCTGAATGGTGAGATGTTCTCCATTCTTCTCTCCAATATGTTCATAGGCTCCATATTCACAGAAACGTTCATCTCACAGCCTTATGTGATGGGAAATTAGCTTTTTCTTGATCTTAAATTAGTCTGTGTCCTTACTGAGTGTTATGTAAGCAACGAGGCGTTGTTTGAGTCCTTTTGGGATTTATGTATACAATGGGGGTGTGTATGGAGATGTATGCGTGAGAGTTTCAGAACCACAGCTCTGGGCCGGACTGGTTCACATTAGAGTTGTTTATCACGTGTAAATGATCCAGAACTGATGTTAATCAACAAACGCACATGCACACAAAGCCTCTGAGCGCATCTCTTACTCACGGGTCTGGCACAATCTACAGTGCATCACACAGAAATTTACAGGAATATTTTGGCGCTGTCGAAACCACCTGAAAAACAACTGCATATTCTGTTTTATTGTGTTTGCGGCTGCACAGACATGGCTGCTGTGCAGCATGTTGTTTTAGCTATTTAAATTCCTCCTTTCGCTTTAGTACGAATCACATTTCACCTCAGGAGTATGTACTCTGACAATTACAGCCTGTAAATTTGCTGTTCGAGTAACAGATACCTTCATGTGTTCATAACACACATAATCTAACACAAAGCTTTGTTTTGAGAGTCAATTGTTATTATAAACTATTAAAATTCAGGTAAAACAAGCAGTAAGCCAAATGCAAGGAATGTAGAATTTTATTTAGTCATGGTAATTTATGAAGTGAGTTATGCTTGGCTCTAAATTATTATTATTGTCCTTTTGTGAGGCAATCCCTTAAAAATATTTAAGCACATTAATCAGAAATAATTATGACGAAAGTACTGTTGTTCAACATATTGGGTAGGCCATTGAGTGCTTTATATACAGCATTAAACAGGTAGCAGTAAATTCAACATATTTTAAACACAATATTGCTAAGCATAATAGAATATTTAGGCAGTTTCAAAAAAGTAGCTATTGTTGCACACATTTTTAAATATTGTGTGCTGTTATACAACAGCCCACGTAAATATAAAAAAGTAAATATGTAGTACCTGCGTTATTTTTTCAGTAAGGATTTATCAAACGAATTACTGTTTTCCCCGTTACAACGCCGTTACCGTTACTAAAAAATATGTCGTTACTGTAATTTATTATAATATTATTAGCCTTTTATATTTCAGCCAATCTTAATGGATGCGCAGTGTAGCTGTATTTGACGTAAACTCCGTGAAGGCGCACGGGTCGCCATCGATTTGTCTCACACACCCAAAGAAAGATAAAGGGTCTTTCACAACATGCAGACTTGACGCGACACATGTAAACGATACTCTTTTCTGTAGTTTCCAGTCTAAATAACGGATTTCTTTTAGCATTCCTCAGCTTTTAAGAACTTTCTCTCGTAGTGGGTGGGACTAATGCGCTAATGACGCTTATTGGCTGGCGCTCACCTATTATTGTCCCTGTTTGGATTTCAGCAAATCAATTCGAGCGAACGAATACTAAATGATTAATATTCATGAACCCAGCAGCACATTAAAGGTGCTCTATGCGATGTTGCAGGATTTTAGCTCGATTTCATTTTTATCTCAAACCGTATGCATCACCCCTTGATCGCCTTGCTGTCTGCCCTCTGAATACATTGGGGAAAAAATCGGTCTCGAAAGACAACACAGAGGCTGTTTGGGCACCACAACAAAAACAAATTTCGGCAAAACAAAATGGCAAGGAGAGGTGGTGTTTAATGCGCGTTAAACCCCACCTCTTCTTGCCGATTGGTTGGCTTAAGTTTGTTTGCGGGAGTTAAACCCCACTTCCTCTTGCCGTTTGGTTGGCCGAAGATTGTTTGCGCGCGTTAAACCCCACCTCTTCTAGCCGATTGGTTGGCCGAAGTTTGTTTGCGGGAGTTAAACCCCACCTCTTCTTGCCGATTGGTTGGCCGAAGTTTGTTTGCGGGCGTTAAACCCCACCTCTTCTTGCCGATTGGTTGGCCGAAGTTTGTTTTTGATTTGGTGTATGTCCTGAGCCCCTATGTTTCGCAAGATCGCATAGAGCACCTTTAATACTCAGTGCGTTTAAAATTGTTATTAGTAGTGGAATTCGTAGTAGTTTTGTTATCTTATCATTTTCGCGCCACTTTTTATAGAAACATTAGTTTAATTAATATTACATTTAATACTGGGGGCATCCGAGTTTGCCTTTAATATATATATATATATATAAAGTTCCCTGGTTACTTTTATAATGTTGTAACATTTGGTTACTAACTCAGTTATTATTTGTGAGAAGTAACTATTGAATGTAACTTATCACTTTTTTAAAGTAACGTGCCCAAAACTGCCTGCGTCCCAAGGTGCATGCTATCCATCCTAAATGTGGTATTAGTAATTTCGAAGACTTTTTTTTACAGCAGACAGGGTGGATATGTATACTGGGACGCTTGCAGGAACTGACTCTAAGTGAATCAGTTAACTGATTCAATGACTCACTTTGAACAATCAAATCGGTTCAAAAAATGACTCGCTCAAAAAGGTAATTATCGCCACCCTCTGGCGATGTATCAGCAAACACAGACAAGATAAGTGCTAAAAACATTTTTATTTTTTAAACAGTCATATATATATTTATCTATACACTGATACAGATACAAGCGTTTCAAGGGGCTTTCGTCATGGTATGTTTAAACTGTAGACTTGTTTTACAGGAAAGAGACTTATTTGTTGTTGACAGAAATGTTTTTAGTGTTTAGTTTAGCAGTAACGTTAGCAGCACACAGTGTGCAGGTGTTGATGGGCTTCTCCACTCGTCCATCTCTGAGGGATAGAGGCCTTGTTTCAGACGCTCTCACCTGTCCTCTGCGGGATTGCATCAAAAGCATGTATGAAGAGGTATTTCCAGTTTCGTGCCAAATAGCTTGTTGAAAAGGAAGTCGGAGAAAGGAGAAAAAAGAGGTATGTAACGCAAACAATACAATGGAAAGAGGTGTGAGTGTGTCCTCAGGTGGCCAAGGACAGTTTCTTGTCAGCTTGTTTTTAAGTAACGTTACATCAGCAAATTCAGTGCTGCCAGTCTAAACTGGAGCAAAACCATATGAGCATGTAACGTTAAGCAAGCTAGAATGAAACCCACGTACTTACGATTTGTGGGAGTGAGAAATAATGATGGTAAACCTATAACCTTTGGGGGTATTATCCCCTTGATGTATGTGTTCAATATTATACCCTTGCTGAAAATAAATGAACAGCTGTTATGTATTGAGCTGTTTGTTATGAGTTTTATTATTTGTTATGTTTTCTTTGTATCAAATGCACAGAAATATCAATTAGCTTATACCTTTATAACACTATGTTTTATAAATGTATCCATTAAGCAGCGATTAAATGATATTATCCTCATTGATACTGTTTAAAATACTTAATCATATTAATGCTGATATTAGTTTGCTAAAAATGTCGCGTAATTTGGTTATGTAAACAAATAAAGTAGTTTCCTGTCAGGTGCATGTGCTATATTGTGATACAGATATGTGAGTGACTCACTGTTTTGTTTGAATTAGAAGAATTTAGATGTTGTTTATTAATTTCATTAAATTGATTTGTTGTATTAAAAGCTGTACATCTGCCTCAATACTCTTGTCTCTAACTGGAAGAAATTTTAATTTAGCTGCTTCTTCAACTAATTTTTTTTCCTGTATTGGTTATAATTAAAGACAGGCCCATGATTTGAGGGACCGATTTGATGATCATAGCAAAATTCTGCACGTTTCAGCTGTTGGTTCCAATTTGGGGTTTGTTCATCCTTTTATGACTCATGTCTTGCCATTTGAGAACAGTCACTCCTTCTGGAGATTTTCTCTTTCCCGTTAGTCATTTTGGGCAGAGAGCGTTGGAAATGGCAGTGAATTTGTCTGTTTCATCCATTTGGCCGTGCGGAGAGAAATACGAGCTCCTGCAACGTTGTTTAATTTGTGCTGACCTCAAAAACAAGACAGCTGAGAATGGCTGTTTTTATTTTGATTTTATAATCCAGTCAGTCATCGCTGGAGGCTTTCGTAGGAGCAGTGAACAATGACCAACATCTAATGTTAATTGTGACTTTCGTGTCCCGTGTCATAGCAGCATTATATTCGGCACACCAGGTGCAGGAAGACAGACAAAGAAAGGAAGGATGAAAAAGGACAGTTGTTGTTTATATCTGTTCGAGATGTTTGTATAGGCCTTTGTAAGTGATGTAAATCATTCCCTGGTTATTAACTGTACCACCCTTCTCCACCCTTACTGCAGCCATTCATTTCTTCTGCGGGTTTACACAAGGATTGTACATCACTATGGTGACAGAAGCATTAAATCTGTTGTGTAAGAGCTGTTTGCTGGACTGCAGTTTTGTTGTATGTATGGTGCATGCGGCAGATAGGTGTGCCCTGATCTGTCAATGTTAAAATGTCATTTAAAAATTATGTTGCTGCTTTTTTAAATTTATATATATATATACACAATCAGTCAGTGATCAATAATCTATAATATAATATAATATAATATAATAGTGCTGTCAAACGATTAATTGCGATTAATCACATTCAAAATAAGTTTTTATATGTTTATTTATATATTTATATGTATTATGTGCATATAAATACACAAGCATGCATCTACATATAAATATATATATGCAAATACATATATTTTCAAAGTATATACTGTA
>JAUCMU010000080.1:8277027-8302346 GCA_032275025.1 Enteromius treurensis | reverse complement strand
ACGGTAACTTTGCCCCCCCCCCCCCCCATTTATTGGATGGCCCGTCTTAAATTGAAACATACTGTCATTATAAGAACACCTGTCCTTGTAAAGCTTATAAAGTTGTATAGTTTTATAACTTCTAATTCAGACAACTGAACTTTAACAAGTGAGAAATGATCATAACCATTTGTATGTCAAAACCACCTATTGAGTGTTTAAAGGTTTGGCCCACACTGTCATGAAGTTTCAAGGGAGAAACAGGATAAATACAGGTATTTCTAAATAACTAAAAATAACGTTAAAATGTTTGAAGGTCTGTCAAACGTTATGTTGTTAATGTCTGTGTAGCACCTACAGCTCTGCCCTTCATTCTGAAGGACCCCAGCATTAGAACCAGGATCATTTTTTATTTTAAAATAAAGTAAAAAAAAAAAAGATCTCTGATCATTTATGTCTGATTTTAGCATTGTAAATGACGTATTTTAACTTTCAATTATTTCGTAACTCTGTTTATGTAGCCCTGTAGTTTTATTAACATGAATGTTTATATATCAACCCGAAAAATGTGAACCTGCTGGGGAGGAATGTAATATAAATAATGTATGATATGACCCCTTTCAAGCAAAGGACACAGACAAATTAAACTCTTATTATTGAGCATTCAAACAAACCAGCCAGTTTGTTGGGCAGCTGTTCGACTGAGAACAGCGTCTGAACAAGGAACAATTTCCCAACTGAAATCTGATTTGAGCCAAGCACACCTCTACCCTTCAGCTGGGTGAAGATCCAATTTGAAATATGATGAGCAGCACAATGTTCAAGATTAAATTACATTAGTTCTTCCTTCTCTATTCAGTCCCTTTCCTTCCTCTTTCCCCCCCATCCCCCGTTTGTTTTCGTTCTTCTGTCCTTCTGATGGTCTTTCACTCGTGGGTGTTTTGAGTGCTCATTTGTCTGTGATTGTGTGTGAAGGTAGATAGGAGTCTTTCAGATGTCTGATTATGTTTGTAGCAGGCTCTGTGTGTCCCTGCTGGTATCATTATCAGCTGAAATTCCCACACTCCGTTTTCTGCATCTCCCTCTGGGACCCTTCGGCATAATGCCGTCTCGTTTTTTAATGATGTTTAGAAATGCAATATGCATTGATGGGCTGTCATGTAAGACTGCTGGGTGTAAGGGCTCAGCGCTGTCATCTATTCTATGCACACCAACACACACAAACCCAGAAACACACAGGTGTCTGTGCGTATAGCGATTTCTTGAGTGCTGCTGTTGAAGCTTGAGCAGAGGAAATTTCTGTGACATTGTGGAGGCACCACTATACATTTCAAAAGATTGATTTTTTTTTTTTTTTTTTTTACCAGATCAAAGTATTACAAAGTAGTCTCAAGGATGCATTTATTTGCATTTTAATGCATTCAAAACAGTAAAAGTGGCATATTTACAGTGTGTGTGTGTGTGTATATATATATGTGTGTGTATGTAGCAATTAATTACAAGTAATCATATCCAAAGGTTTTTGTTTAAATGATATATGTATGTACTGTAAATATAAATACATATTAAGTATATATTTTCTAAATATTTACATATATATATATATATATATATAGTTCTGTCAAATGATTAATCACTGTTAATTGCATTCAAAATAAGTTTGTTTACACAATATTTGTATGTGTACTGTTTATATTATGCGTATATATAAATACGCACACACACATGCATATGTAAATCTTTCCAAATAATGTTATTTTTATACATTAAATATATTTATTTTGCATAGTATGTGTTCTGTGTATTTTTATTATGTATATAGATACACACATTTATTATATATTTAGAAGATATTTACATGATTTACATATCTATATTTATATTAGTTTAATTTATATAATTAGATTTAATATACAAACAACATATTTTTAAATGTTTATATATACATTCAACTAAACATTCATTAAAAAAACAATACAACATGATACAAATATGATAGATATTATTTATTTTTTTTTATTTTTTTTTTTCTAAATTAAATTATATGCACTGGAAAGTATAGTGTATATATTATTGTTTCCCCCTTCAAAGTTTAAGTAAAGAGCCTAAGTATTCATTTTCAATATCACTATGTTTAAATGTGCAAATTTACTGGAATAAAGTAATTAACACCTCTGCTGGTGAAGAATATAGCACCAAAACACAAGACCAGGAAACAGCCTGCTGGAGGATGAGCTTTTAGAATGTAAAATACCTGAGACACTCCTAGATGAATGCTCAGATGAATAATGGTTGTATTGTCATTCGGGTTAATCATTGACAAGGCAACAGTCATTTCCTGAATCTGATTAAGCAAGCGAACATGTCCTCAAAAACTCCTGATATGCTAGGATTCAGTCAATTGAGGACGTTCCATCACAAACAAGTTTAAGAAACCATGGCAACCACTGCTTTGATATTTGATATTGACTTTTTAATGATTCAGTACTCACTTATAATTATAACCTTTGCAGCTTTGGTCCAAACCTTTCCCCCCCCCCATTTAAAAAAAAAAAGATCTATTAGAAAAACATATGACTATTTATGTTATTGTTTGTATAAACAGGTATGTGATGTATAAGTAAGAATAGACAGTCACTGCCAGCAAAACCTGTGAGAAAGCAGCTGAGATGCTCTGACACAGCTGGACTGTTAAAGTCACAGGACTGGTAATTAATTTGAGACGCTGACAAAGACCGTTAGAAAAGGTTGGAATGATCCACTAGGACTGATTAATGGTTTCACTTTATTATTTAACATGTGACTCAGGATTAATTCCCAGAAAGCATTAAAGAGCTGTAGATTCAAATGGAGCAGCATCCATATATCCACTGCTGGCAGACTCATCACTGTAGTGGATTACATACTCAAGGTGACTCTACCCATATGTTTAAACGTGATTTATGGCTATTACACTGTTTCACTCTTTAATGTAACTGCATTAAGGTTTCTAATCATTCGGTGAGATTATTTGTGAAGGAGTGTGTGCTGTAATGGACAGATCAGAGGTAAGTCAGCAGGAAATAGAGTTTGAGGGTGGGTCTGTCTGAACACACACCTTGTTCTGTAGCCGTGAGAGTTTGTCTCAGCTGTGCACACCTGTCTGTTTCTGTCGCTGCACGTCTCATCACTGATTTAGTCAGCAGAGAGTGAAGCCTATAAACAGACAAGATGAGAGAGTGAGGGATATTAATGAAAACAAAAATGACAAGCTACCCTGGAGCCTATTCCATAAAACAAGTTTACCAAAAAAGCCAGGTTTATCTGGTTCAAAATAAGTCAGACAAACTGAAATAAGCCAGGCTTGTTTTGGATATTTTTACTAGAAAACAATTTTTTTTTAAACTCATTAAACATGAATTATTTTTAAATTTAGTTTCCCCCAAGTTTCACAGAAAACGCTGCACACCAGTAATACTTTTTTTCTAAAGCATATTTATAAAAATTACTTAAATGTCCTTATTGAACTTAGTTTTAATTTTAATCACATTTACATAATTACATTTAATTACATCTCATTATTTTTTTATTTGAATTGTAATTTTAATTACATTACATTTAATTACATTAAATAATTGCATTACATTTAATATATTACATTTAATTAATACAGCGTCAGGGTCTGTTAATTTTGGCTGTCAAATGATTAATCGCGATTAATCGCGGTTTTATATTAAAACACACACGAACAGTATATATTTTGAAAGTATTTACATATAAATGCATTTATACATTTATTTTCTTATGTTTGATATTATATCTAAATATATTTAATTTATAAAACAAAACATATTTTCATTAAATATACTGTATACATGCATGTGTTTGTATTTATATATACTTAATAAATATACACAGTACATACAAATATATTGTGTAAAGAAAAACTTTTATTTTGGATGCGATTAATCGCGATTAATCATTTGACAGCACTAATTTAATTACATCTCATCATTTTTTTATTTTAATTACATTACATTTAATTAATACAGCGTCAGGGTCTGTTAATTTTAATTACATTTAATTACATTACATTTAATTACATTACATAATTACATTACATTTAATTAATACAGCGTCAGGGTCTGTTAATTTTAATTTTGATAACATTACATTTAATTACATTACATAATTACATTACATTTAATTAATACAGCGTCAGGGTCTGTTAATTTTAATGAATTTTTTTATTTTCACCAATTAGCTATTAAAGCTCTGTGATGTCCTATATTAATACATTAGGAAAGCACCATAATCTCTGACAGTTGATTTGTCTATCCACACAGATGAAGAATCATGTATTAAGATACTCGGATAACCTCTAATAGCATTCTGTTTATGCATTTTCTATCATGCAGATAAAGAGAAGCGCTTTCCAAAATAAACTGTATCTAAATAAAAATTCTTAACCACGTCACAGGCTTACAGCCCAACAGCCAATAATGAGCCCAATGTACGTACTTTAGCATCAATGTGGAAATCTTCTGGCGGTGTTACAACATCTTAAACCCGTTCAACAGGTTTTGTTCAATAAAAAAAATTAATTACTCAGAAACATTAAGAATGGCGTTGAATGAAATGTGAAAGTTTTAAATAATAAAACTTAACTAAAATAGCACTTTCTTCTAAAGCATGTATTCCAGTAATTGTAAACCATCACACCACACCACAATTGTAAACATGAAATTTGCATGATGTGTGATGCCCCCTGATCATCTGTTGACTCCGGGTGATGAGGATTAAGTGAAAACTGATAAACCTGTGGAGGGCAGGAGCCGCTTTGTCTTGAGTTTCTTCTCTGCTTGGCTGTTATTTTCATTGAGTCGCCCTCACAGCTGCCATATTACACACCCACAGCTATTTCTCTCATTCGTTCTCCCCCTCCCATCCTCTGCTTGAGACTGTTTTACAGCTGACAGGTACGTGTCCCAACAAATACCCAAGTCTGAGTGATAGCTGAGTTACTGCCCCGGTTGGATCGGACTAGTTTCCCCTGAGGACGTTAGCTCGAGGTTTGCAGACGTGCATTTGTGATTACAACACTGAGAAAAAACAGGTCTTTGTTTTTCTCAGATAGCAACGATAAAATAAATGACCTACTAACCCTAAACCAACTTTAACTTTCCTATCTGTCTAACTTTAGTTAAGTTGATGATTCAAGTGTCCCATTTAAGATAAATCAATCAGGTGAACAAATTTTTTCATTCATCAGCCCTACCTAAAAAGAAAGCTCTATTTTCACTTTTGTTAACAAATCATATGTAAATTACTAGATTTTTTAACCCTATCTGAGTAACTTTGTGAACTGACAAATTTAATAGGTACACATGAGATGCAAATTAGCGAAGGTAGTTATCTGTCATTATAACAGTTAATGAGCAAATCTTAACCTGTTTCACATAACTGTGTCACTGGGATGTCACATTTAATGTGTCATAAATACATTAGTGCTTTTTTAAGTCTAGTTTTTGATTCTTTTAGCACCAACTTTTCTTCAACACCCCCCTCTCCCCACATGCACACACACACACATATATGTGTAAGACGTCTCTTTAAATAGCTTATGAGGGGGATGCGATGAGGTCGAGAGTAGGGAAAGTTTTTTTTTCTTCTTCTTTTGTGTCGCTTTCGATTGTGTGAAAGCGGCTCCCGTTTACTGAAAACAGATCAGAGGCCTAATCTCTAAACCTGCAACCACAGCACAACCTCAAGCAAAGAGTCAAAATACATCCAACCTACAGCACAGTTACCCCGTTTCATCATGTCTATGTACACCTTGAGGTCAAGCTGACCCTATGAATGACTTTCTTTCTCTGATTAATAAATAATCCGCCTGCATTAGTTCACATTTGCTGATAGCAGTTTTTTTTTTTTGGCTGTATTTAATGTAATCACTTACTTTTGTGATAATTTTTAGTTCAGTGATTCTGGAAGGAGGATATTTTCCTCTCTGGTATCATTTTACTATCAGCTCAGATGAAGATGTCTCATCTCTAAACTGTGTAGTAATGGCCCATAGATGTACTAGGAAGTAAATTCTGTTCTGTGTTTTAAAAAAATAGCGTTTTTATAGCAAGCTGTAGAACAGGTTGAATTGGTAGAATTGGTTGTTTGCGAGTGTACTTGTGTATCTTGTGCATGTGCGATGGGTTTCTGCCTTATCTGATAAGGCAACAGCTGCTGAGCTGGTTATAGAATGACTCACTGTTGGCTGTCTGTCATGTTTCACTCTCACACACACTCACACACACACACACACGCCCTTTTAAGTCCTTAGGAGCTGTGTCATCTATTTGCCTATTCGTAGCCTGAGACATGCCTGAGATCAGTGTGGACAGAGCAGACTGTAACTGCTTGCAATGATATATCACTTTTTGTGTGTGTGTGGTGATAGTCAGTGTGATATTCTGTGTTTTTAGATGTGAGATGGATCTTAATTATGTGGTATATGGTATATTATGTGGTACTTAATATATTATATTAAAATATCTACATTTTAAGAAATCAATCTCTATGTTGATATGATACATTTATTTGAGTATAATACTATTAATTACTACTATACTTAATTATCATCTTTTTATTTTTTCATATTATTAATATATATATATAATATATATATTATATATATATATATATATATATATATATTAGTGCTGTCAGATGATTAATCACATCCAAAATAAATGTCTTTTTAATGCATAATGTATACGCATACATACAGTAAATATTTTGAAATTTGTACATGTATTTACATGTCTATATTTATATAATTTATAATATAAATAAATATGTTTAATATATAAAAAGAACATACTTTTCATAAAGATATTTCCGCGCGTGTGTATGTATGTTCATATACAAATATTATGTAAACAAACTTATTTTTAATGTAATTAATTGCGATAAGTCATTTTACAGGACTCATATATTTATATATATTCATGGATGTATATATGTGTGTGCCATTTTACATATTTTTCATATCTCTAGACATAATATAATAATGTGTAATACTTCATCTAGTATTTTTAATATTATTTAATATTTTAATAAATGATAATAAGTAATATTTAATTTAATTTAATTTCAACCTGGGATAAAATGAAAATAGGTCTTCCATAGCTCTGGACACATTTCAGTATGATTTTTTTTAGTTGCTTGGTTAAAAAATCAGTCCTCTCTAGCCTTTGCATTCTAGAGGAAAATTATACACATTTTCCTTCCTTTACACACAAATTAGCATTGGCAGAAGAATTAGTGCAGTATAGAACTCTCTTTATGAATTCAGTGACAGGAGAGAGTTTACAGTGTGTTCAGGCTCATGTTAAAGCACACACACAAACACAGACCCACAGACCTGCTACCGGATGTGACTCACAGAGTGGTGAAAGTGTGTTTCAGCTGAGACCAAAACCTGGAAGACATCCATATGAGATCTTGAACGTGTCCTCACACACACACACACACACACACACACAGAGACTCATGAAGAAACACATAGTACTTGGCAAAACAACAAGGACACGGACACACGCACACCGGGCAGCCTGGACAAGGTTGTATCCTTTCTGATATGATATTGGGGCGTGTAATATTTCGTGATTACATTGGAGATTAAAATAACAACCACCGCAAATGTACGAAGCAGCTGAAGCGGTTCAAGCCTAAACCCGTAACATTCCTCCCACAGCCAGACTGTGTTCCATGACTTCAGAGAGCTGGATCAGCCCTGCTCTGCTACGCCTCATTTAAGGCAAAACCGCTTAAGTACAGGCCAGAACGCTGCTGTGATGTTCTTCAAACCCTCTGCCACTCTGTCTATGGGCTTTGCACAAATTATATTTGCATACTTTCATTTGAATGCACTTACAGATGCTCTGGCCTGGTGTAGATGATAGTTTTTTATTAAACACACACTGTTGACGCTTATGAAAATGTTGAAGAGAGTGTTGGCCTCAATTAAGACAAGATTAAAATGTGCATCGTGATAATAATTAAATGATTTGTATTAAAATGTACTGTTGACAAAAAAAATGAGAAGACCAAATAAAAAACTGAAATAATACTATTCTATATATTATACCATATATAACACTGTATATATATAAAAAAATCTATTTAAATGTTTTATTAAATATATATTTATTTATTTGTGTATATATATATATATTTACATAATTTAATATTTTAATATTAAATATATTTTTTCCCTTTTTTTATAACATTAATAAATACAATATATTTAAATAAATATAATATTTTTAGTATTATGGCATGGCCAAATAGAACATTTATAGGATTTCTTTGTCTAAAGAAAAAAAAAAAAATAATAATAATACAAATGAAGAGTAGTTAAGGATGCTAAGCCCCCTATATGTGTCTCAGCAAAGTTACACAATATCTTATTGCTAAATATCTGACAGAGCCAGGGGCTTATGAGGATATTCTGAAATGGGCTCCTCTTCTCTCTTGCCTCTAAAAATAAAGTCATACCAGCCTGGCGACTAGGGGAGATATGGACAGATACGGAGTGTGGGGAGTACAGATTAGCACCCCTATTAATAGAGCCAAGGTCTGTAAGGTTGCTCAAGCTCAGTTCAGAGGTTATCAAGGGCCAATTCATGTTAGAAAATCCAATATTTGTTCCCGAATGCCACTTCCTGTTCGTTAGTGTTTCAAAAGCATGTTTTCAGAGCCTGTAGAAATGAATGGGAAGCGTGTGAAGGTCTCTGAGCTGAAAAAGGGGTTGAGTTTCCAGTGGAATGTCCTGTGTGTGGAAGCAATGGCCAAACCACACAGTTGGGGGTTTTCACTTCCAGCCGTTAGAAAGAGCACTCCCATACTTCCTGGATTAGAATGAGAGGAAAGAGAGGGATATGAGTCATGGAGGGGTTTGGAGGTTTTATTTGGACCCATAGTTATATACCTGAAGGACGTTTTCCCTTTTTTTCCATCAGCAGTTTATTCATAAACCATGCTGAAAATCTTTGCAGTCCCTTAGGTTTATTGGCTTTCCTTTTTATGACTGACGTACTGGTAGAACCGCATCAAACTTTTGAATTGGCTGTAGTACTAGTGTGTAAACTAGTACTGGTATTTTTATATCAAGTGTGTTTCTAGTTTGAAAAAGGATTGTGAGTCAGAGACACAACCCAAACACCACAGACATACTCCTTCCAATCAAAATCGTGCATGGTATGTGTAATGTGTGGAGTATGTGTCTGTGTGATGGGTGTGGGGTACAATGCGATTCATTTAAATCACATTCCGTTATGGTCCAATGTTGCCACAATGTAATGCTAATACATGTATGAATTTTTTTTTTAAATAAATAAAAAATAAAAAAATAATTATATATATATATATATATATTTACACATTTTTTTCTGCTATATTACACTGGTGTTAAAAAGTTTGGGATTAGTGAGAATTCTCGTATGCTCATCAATGCTGCATTTATTTGATCAAAAATGTTATTATAATTTATTTATAAAATAAAAATGTAGAAATAAAGAATATTAGAATTTAAAATAATGGTTTATTTTTTTATATTTAATATGCTGTTGAAATAAAAGTGAAAAAGAACAGCATTTTAAATATTTAATACATTTTAAAGTTATTATTTTAAATTGCAATAATATTTCACAGTTTTACATGAGACTTCTTAAAAACATTAAAAATCTTTCTGACATAATATAATGTACTTATTAAATAAAATTATTATTAGAAGACACTCTGAGAAAGCTGATAGTTTAGTTTAGATAATTAAGAGTTATGTCCTTGTAAGTAGATTTCTGTTCCTCTCGTGTTTACTCACTCTATCAGCTGCGTCAAGGGGAAAGATTGCGTCAGTTCTAACGGATGAAGGCAATATTCTCTAAAGAGAGGTCAAGAGTGAGGGATGGAGAAATAACGGGGTAATAAAACATTGTCTCAGTAAAGTGAATCCACAGCATGTCTTTTTATTGGTGTTGTCTTACATACTCCATCTCATTCACCTTGAGGAAAGTGAGAAAGGAGCTCAAACTCTGCATGTCACGTGTTTGCTTTCCTTCTTTTCTCTTTCACAGTCATTAATCTTGTCTGCGTGGAACCTGCATTCCGGTAATGGGTCAGTAATTGTTAATATGGGGTATCACTGTTACTTTTGATGTACTGTGGGCTGTGGAGGACTAAGTATAGCACTGTTCTGGTTTCAGCGTTAACATTTAGAGTCAGTACCCCCACCGTCAAAATCCTACTTGAAAGAAAGCTGATCTCAGTTCTGCAAAACGCATGAAATCCTCTCAACCCTTCCGAGTCCCTGGACTTGTGGGTGGAGAGAGGACAGACATAGTGATGTTGTGATTCATCGCCACCACTAAAATTTGTATTATTTTCAGTCACGCTGGATTGATCCAGTGCTGGTGAATGGCCTGCTATGCACTGCTTGGCTGCTGTGTTTTACCTGAACCTTCGATTCAGTCCACTCTTTCATTTATTTACCGTGAAATAAGGTTTCATGGATTTAGTTTAACATATTGTGGTTCGAATATATGGAAGACATGAAAGCCTGTTTCTGCCATGAATTAACAGTATATAAAAAAAGTTTTTATTTTTATTTTTTTTATATCTTAGGAAACCTACCTTACATCTTGAAATTTTGACTTTATTGTTTAAATTCAGAGTTTACATCTCGTAATTTAGTTTTTTTTATAATATATAAAATTGATTTTATTGATTGAAATTGATTTTTATCTCGGGTCTGATTTTATTATTATTATTGTTGTTTTTTATTTTTATTTTGTTTAGACCTGACTTTTCTTTGAACTGATTCAGAATTGCGACTTAACAGCTTGCAATTCTGACTTTTTTGTTTTTACTCATTTTTATTGTTCTAAGGTTATATTTTTTCCAAATCTTGACAAAAAAAGGAAAAAAAAAAATTGAATTGTGAGATATGAAAAACGGTGTATTGATATTTTTCCAAGGCACCTTCTGATGGTAATTTATGTTTATTTCATGCTAAAACTAATAGCTATTTTTGTGAGATGGTCAGGCTTTCGTGTTTTTTTTGGTTCATTTGAACAGTTTTAATGATAGCTTAATGCTACTTTTTTAACTTGACAAAAAAATGCCTTTTAAGAAATAAAGTGGCTTCTAAAAAATGTGCTTTCTAAATACTGCCAACTAAGTGATGTTGCCAAACTAATTTCGGGAGGACACAGCCGGTGCCGTATTACCAATCATTACCTATCATCTCATCAGCCAATCCAATTCCAACCTATCCACTATAAATAAGCCAGTTTCCTTCCCTTCTGCATCTCGTTACAAGCATCCCTCCTCCACCCCTTCTCCGCCTCGTTCGCACTATCCTAACGGGGGGTACGTGGGGTCCAAGCCTGATCCTCACTAGGGTTCATACTTCCAGGGCTCTGAGTCCGCAGGGCTCCCGGCTCGCCCCCAGGACAGCATGCCAAACACGTTATTATTACTACCGCGATTATAAGGAAGCGCAAACTACTGAGACAGTGACTTGCACATATTTTTTGACACTGGCGTCAAAGAGATTTGCAATGACCACAGGCCTGAGACCCAACGATCTCAGAATAGTTATTTGCTAAATGCTGACATTAGCTGGTCTTGGACCAACCAAGATGTCAGTGTAATTGAACAATAGGTGTGCAGGGCAGGTCAGGTTGAGCCTTGAGTCAGCACACGGTAGTTCAGAGGTGATTTGCCTTTGGCCACAACAGAAAAAGCAACCGAATTAGGTCAGAGTGTTCCTTGTAGTCCTTTTGAAACACCTTTCAGCGGTTTATTCCCTCTGGTAAGTAAATACACAGCCACATACAAACACCCTAACCCGCTGTTCCACTAATGCCAAGGTTTCTCTCAGGGACGAAAACAAACTGTGGAAATGTACGGGTCTACAACATAATTAAACAGTCTACCGTCGTTTTCGTTTTGCTCTTTTTGAAGCTAATACAAATTGTTTTAACAACCTTTTTTGGATAATTATGTGTATATATAGTTCATATGCAAAAGCCTCTAAGTGTCGTCTAAAATCTTCTAAAATTAGTATTTTTCTCAGGCTCCTGTGTTTAGTTTCAGTTATTTCAGTTATGGCACAAAAAAAACAAAAAACGTTTCATTGCCATTAAAATGTAATTGCTGAGCCTAAACAAAGGAGCCATAGGGGCCTTTCTCTCTCTATATGTATATTTATTGTCGATTTATTCACTTATTGCTATTATTACGATTGTCACACTGAACGCTGAACGATGTCTATACCAAAGTTTGAAGCAACTGCACAAACAAACACTTGCTTTTCTATTAAGCCTCAAATGTCAGTTATACATACGACTCATTCTATAATTGTGGGTACATTTGGTGTCCCTGTCTGTCACTGTCAACTCCATTACCTAGCTAGAATTACAATAGAGACAAACAGAATTGACATTTTTATTTGATTTTATTTCCAAAAACTCACTTGCTGGCATAAAAAGCTAAGAAAACATGACACAATGACATAATGAAAGCATGATTAAAAGACCTTTAAATAACTCAATGTAATAAATGATGTATTTAAACATTAAAAATATAAATATTAAAAAAACATTATATAGTGTTTAGATATAAAATTTAGCAAAGCTTGTTTTCACCTCAACTGGGCCTTCATTTGACTTTTTAAAAATACTCCTACCGTTTGGTCAGAAAACGTGTGGTTGTGTGGGATGCCGGTGTGTGAGTTCATAAACGCACTAACATTACAGTACACTAAACATCTAGGGGTCTCCCCCTTGAAGAGAGTGGGGCATTCCAAATATCACAGCAGAATACAACAGACTGCAGAAGTACATCTCTTAAATGACAGCGCAAGTCGTTATTACATGTCTGCATATCAACCTCGTATAGGAGAAGTGTCTTCAATGTTGTGTTTCAGAGGAAAGGGTTAATCGATCCAGCCGTTTTTTCACATGCTCTGTTTATTTCTAGAGTTGTGACGCAATGAGCCCACTCCTCCGCGCATACGTCACTTCGTGTCAGCGCCGTGATTGGCTGGTTGTTGTTGCTGTTCTGCTGTTAGCGGCGGGGGCATTACATAAGCGCTGCTCGCTTTCGATACAGTCTACTCTGCTGGAGGACAGTGACGGAGGAGGGTGGAGCCCGCCTCTACGTGCTTTTTCGGACAAAACAAGCCAAGTCGCTGCACTCCACCGTCCTGGAACACGTAGTACTCTCCAAATTTTCCCTGCCTCGACAAATAAATGCTCAGCATAGGCATCAGAGAAATAAAACACGAAAAAAACAAGGATCATTTTGCAAACGGAAACAAAAGCGCATTGGCCGTACAACGCACGGAGCCTCTCAATGCATACCCTCTGTGCCCGAGGAACGATGAAACCAGAGATAAACGCCGCCGTCGGGTTTCTGTCGAGATTCCTGCGGATTAAAGGACATGTGAACGACCGACAGCTCCAGACATTCAGCCAGACTCTACAGGACATCCTGGCAGGTAAATATCAGCCTTTACAGACGAATATGAACGTTATTATATCTACTTTCTATATATGTGTCTTGTTTGTTCGTTAGAAGTGTGGAAAAACATCGACTTCTTTGTTTATGAGCTCATTTATGTGCTTGGCCACATAGGCGGAAGCGCGCGGACGCGTTGCGCACGAACATAAACAGCTCAAAACATCGACACAAATAGCGACCTTAAAAAAAAAAGACAGAAAAAAGCCTATAGATGGGTGTGTACACATAGAAAATATAATTAATAGTTTATTTTTTATTAAAAAAATAATAAAAATAATTAAATAAAAAAAACGGTTTCGTGTGGCAATCTGTTTTAACATTTATTCCATAAAACTAATACTTTTTTGTGGTTAAAATTTACATACCTTTAACGACTAACGTTAAAAAGCAATTCAATAAAAAAATACAACACATTTTCGACTGGTCATTCGTTTCTCTTTTATGTGTGGTGTGTTGCCACTACCTTATTTTAGTACTACTACTACTACTGTTTCTGGTTAATAGTGAAATTAAGGAAAGGTAATTCATATTAAATTACTTTGTAGTAATTAAAAGAAATATATATAATTGGATACCAGTTAGGAATAAATGTTAAAACAGCATGCCATATGTTGTAGGCAGTAAATTACGTAATGCACAGCAAGTCTGAAGATAGCAAATATGGGGTTGATGTCTCATCTCTTTTGCATACTGGTAGTAGTGCATATGATGCACACACTGTGCCTGTGCTTCATTATAATAAACATGTAAGGACACAACGCACTGAAAATGACCGCTACAAGTTAGACAATTACAATTCCACTGTTTTGCATT
Organism: Enteromius treurensis; assembly: GCA_032275025.1. Classification (NCBI taxonomy): domain Eukaryota; kingdom Metazoa; phylum Chordata; class Actinopteri; order Cypriniformes; family Cyprinidae; genus Enteromius; species Enteromius treurensis. Next base: position 8,287,991 of record JAUCMU010000080.1, on the reverse strand, counting down.
CAAATGCAAATCTCACTTAACAATATTTTTTATTATATCACATTTGCATTGTAATTTCCCTAACCAAATATTTGATATATGAAAGAAAAAAGGCCCAAAGTCCTTTAATCCATTATTATTTGTCAACAGTTAGCCATAAAATTAACTTATCTTAATCCTTATCTTATTTTGTTCCAACCACCCATTTCTTTTCTGTTTTTTAATTTTTTATAGCATTTTTTTAGACCCTCTGTTTAGATTCAGAAAACAATAAATTTGAATATAAATGTGCGGCTAAGCAGTTGAATAACAATCAAACGTAAGATTCACTAACAATAACACTATAGCGTAATGTTATATAATGGTAATACAAGTCAATGTACGTTACACACAAGTGTTTGATTTCAAGATGAGAAACTCGGTCAGAAAACATAGTATTCTTACATCCTTTTTCTGTTTCTGTTGGGAACAGGGAGTCACTATATGCTGTTTGTAAACAAATGTAGTTGAGGCCCCAGTCAGACAAAATGGCCGGCGCAGGAGGAAGGGAGGATGTGTGACTGCTAGCTTCACATCATGTATTACTGTTGCAGTGGACTTGTTTAGTTTCTTCTCTTTCCTTCCCTTCCCGGCGTTTTCAACCCAACATATGTCTACACAATGAAACAAAGGCTCCTCATAATCCCTACTGGGTAGAAAAAGGGGGTTAGTTCCTTCTCCACACAGTTAAAATGTGCGTTTGAGAGAGGATTGCCAGATTGAAAACACAGGTGTTGTGTAAGATCGATCTGAAAATCTGTTTCTGCTTCCTGTTCTCTAATCACATCGCTAAATACACGTTCGTCACGGCTTTGTCCTAATTCTCAACCTCACAGCAGGCCTCGTTTCACAAATAACACTACCTAATAAAGCCACCGCAATGTTATTTGGATGTCGACGAGCAACGTTTTCACTTCGTTAAACATTTAGATGTGTAGTGCGAGCATTGTTTGCGGCTTGGGCTCTGTCCAGAGTTGTGGGTGGGTTGATCTGCATCGATCATTGTATGCTAGGATTTCAGGAGAATGGGACGTCACGTCACACACAGCACATAGGCGGCATTATCTATCCCTGGTGTACAGGTGGCCTGCGGGGGCCTGGCCTATTTCAGAACCGTACAAAGAGGCTTGAGACCCATCCCTCCGTGTCCTGTTCTCCACCTGTCACCCAATACACCGCCAGAAGGGAAGGAAAACGCAATTGCGAGTCATTTTGTTTTTGGAAAGCGGGTCCTTTGTGTTGGGTGTAACTTGGCTCTTTTAAAAGTCATGATTTGAAGTTTAGCGAATGAATTGACTGGAAATACATTGGACACAAACCACTACTAGCGAAAAGCAAAGCGGATCCATTTGGAGCCGCAATATTTAATCAAATCAGGTTGTCTGAAAGAGACGCTTTGTCTTTAAGAGGATGGTCCCTCCCCCTCCAGCTGCTCTGCCAGGACCTCATCCTTTTGCTCTCGTTGTGTTTGAAGACTTTGTGACTCTCAGGCCAAAAGGGGATTGTGCAATCAAATGGTTCTCTCTCTCTCTCTCTCTCCGTCACGTAGGCCTCTGACACAGATGGTTAATGGTTGTTTGTCTGTTCTACCAATGATCATTTCACACTGCGAAAAACATCCTCGCCCCCTTTATACCGTTACCTCTGCTGCCACACGAATCATAATTTGTGTTTAATTTTTTAAAACTGATTGTTTTATTATGGTAATAGTATGTGTGGGCACCTTTAACCCTTTACTTAAATTGAATCCATGTTTCCTGCTGTTGTCAGAAGAACACAACAAAATAAAAACGATTCTGAAACGTACTATTGTAATTTTTATCTAAAATACTTGGTATAACTATAAATTAAAATTCTAAACTCACGCTAAATACAACTAGTTTCTTAGTGTAGTTGAACATAATAAAGAAATACATCAATTATAATTATAGTTTGTCTGCCATTTTTAATAGTAATACCTGAGTATTGTCAGATGATAATGGAAATTTAAATATTAAATATTTATTTGTTTATTTACACCAAACATTACATCTAGTAATCACTTAAAATGAATGTGTTCTTTAATTTAACTAATAATTTAGCATGCTTAGTTTTTATATTATTAAAAATATTTTATAATTTACATTTTAAACCAATAGATTTTTTTTGAGACGATATTGAAACAAACCTTTATTTTTTTAGCTATCACACAAAATTAGTAAAAAAATGTAACTGTCAGAGATTTAATATCTGTGCGCATTCCCAACCAAGTTAAAAATATATACTATATATTTTACGTAAAATATAAATTTTTAAAAATGCTTTTAATGTCCACTAAATGTAATAGTTATAATTTTAAATGATTGATTTTAATATTATAGTTTTTTTTTTTTTTTTTTTAAAGAAAGAGCATAGATTTACTTCGAAACTAACACCTAATTGAAATACTAACTGTGACTTATCCAGAATTTTAACATCTATGTATCTACATTTGAGCTGATTTAGGGGCAAGTTTAACAGAAAAATCGACATTTCAATCCAATAAATTAATACTATTTATAAAATTTAATGTCTGTTGTTTTTGTTTACCAATGCTTTTTTTTGTCATGCTTCCTATGTGCAAAATGACAAAACCTCCTACTCCATCTCTCTTACAGAGCAATACAAGCACCACTGGTTCCCAGACCGTCCCAACAAAGGTTCTGGTTATCGCTGCATTCGCATCAACCACAAGATGGACCCTCTGGTTGGACAGGCCGGTCAGCGCATCGGCCTGAGCATCCAGCAACTATACCTGCTGCTTCCCAGTGAGCTAACGTTGTGGGTCGACCCATTCGAAGTGTCCTACCGCATCGGAGAGGACGGCTCGATCTGCGTGCTCTATGAGTCCCTTCCCAGCATCAATGGAAACCCCAGCGTCACCACTGGAAACAGCAACCCCGCCTCCTCTGTCACCCAGGTATCCCCGATGGTGGAGAGTCACATCAGCTGCAAGGAGGAACTACTGGTTTTGGGCCGCACCAGCCCTGCTAAACCTTACATGATGACTGTGTCCAGCTAAATGGATCACAGAAGTCATTTTTAAAAAATAAAAAAGAGAGAAAGGAGAAGAGAAAAAAAAAAAACAGGATGTGTCCTATCGTCCAGGTGATGGAAACCTCGTAGGTTTAATTTTCACTCGTTTGGTTGTCTGTTCTGTTATTGTGTTGGATCTACCAGAGGCTTGACCCTGGGGCAGCTAATGAAGACCCGAAACATCGCCCGGCCCTCCAGCTCACTCCACTAAGGCGGCGGTCCTGGGGCGGCTTTTTCCACCATCGTCTGCCGATGTTGACTTTGCACTTTCGCTTTCACGGTTTATGTTATTGCATAAGCTCCCTCTAAAATGTTAAGGAATAACTCTCAAATCCTGTTTTATCATTTCACTGTTCGCTGTCGAGCTGAAGCCCAGACCCAGCAGTGGCCGAGCCAGACCGGAGTGGCCGCTACGAGCCTCTCTTTTGCTAAAAACCTCACTCTTTTGGACCACAAAGCGATACTTTTGTCTCTCTTCTCTGTGTCTGGCACACGCCCGGGCCTTCTTTTGGGCTTCAGGTCGACAAGAACTGGCTCTGCTGCAGTGGAATACCTGTGTCATACTGTTACCTACGCTAGCCGTCGATGGCACTGTGATGCAAAGGTTCTCATGCTTGTAGCTTTTTCTGGGGGCTCCCTCCTGGATGAATGTTATTTCTAACAAAAAGAGAGAGAAAAAGAAAAAAAAAAAAGAAAAACTCAACGCAACAAAACATTTGATTTATTTAAGCCCCTCGTCATACCAAAATGAAAGATGTAGCAAAATTTGTTTTTGTATTTGTTGACTTGGAACAGATGTGGTCTTTACTTTCTGCCTGGTTTAGAAAAGACGTTGAATGCACTTTGACATTTTAGACTGTGTGGGATGACGTTTCGATTCGACCCAGCTGCATTCCATGGCATACGTAATTCGCTTTCTCTGGTTGCAATATTAAGTCGCTTCAATCCTGGGTCCTTCTCTCTAGCAGTTTTTTCTTTAGAATGACTGATTGAGGCTGTTAGAGTTTAGTTCTCCATCTAAGGCCAGTACGTGGCAAGAGACAACAGACCGGCATCAAAAATCAAACCAATGTTTCCCATCTTATCACAGAATCGCAGTGCCAGTGATGCTCGCTTGTTACAGAGGGTCTCCCGAGGCACTTTCCAGCCAGTCATCACCGGTCTCAGTCTTAACTAGGAGTGCGCCGTTAAAACATATCACCTCCCTCCCTAGGCCTGGCGAAGAAGGGGGTAGGACCCTCAGATCAGGGCAGCTACAATCCTCTCCGGCCCCCTTCTCGCAGCCAGGAGGAGAGTTTTTATGCCAGCACACAAACCGAGCGCACTCCAAAACCTACTGAGCCTTACGTACAGGGCCGAGTCGGGATGGGAAGAGACATGCGGTGTGCTCCTGGTTCTGGCCGATTCTGTTTACATTAGCACGAATGGGCGGGAATAAGTGGGTTGCAGGCTTTGTGTACGAAGGACTGGTCTTGCCTCAGCCACTAAACTGCCGAGACAAGGTGCTGATTGATCAGTCCTATGTGTGCTAATACTTTTAAACCTTGAGCACCATGGGTAATGCTGGGTTGTCGATGCACTGCCGTCCCTCTCTATTGTGTCTAGGTCCATTTTAAAGAAGCGCAAAGCCGTTTTTAAGTCAAATTGACATTTTAAGTACGGGTCGAATCTTGAAATTTGGACGCAGTTCGCCATCCCACCCTTCTGAATACTTTGAACTCTGACAGGCGGCCCCCTTCGCTTGATGGTTTTAATAGTAACGCTTTTTAACCTCATTCTGGTGATCGTAACCAAATCGGAACAGACAAATCGAGTGCGTTTTAGATCTGCAGCTTTTAAACTACTTTCTCCCCCCCTCCTCCACCGAAACAACAACATCAGCAAACCATTTCCACTCTCCCGTTTCAGTTCGGTAAGCGTTTGCACACAAGTTTTAAGTGTCGTTTTGAGTCTAAACTCAAGTCTACTCGGAGGCAAGAGCACATGAAATGCACTAATAGGTTAAACATTGAAGTTATGTGACTTTGAGGCCGACGCGTCTCGATTGGAATGTATTGCCAAGCTCAGGCCACAGACATTCATTGAAACCCGTATGGATGTGCAGGTTAAAATGTGAAAAACAGAAGGGAATGATTCGGTTGGGAATTTTTGTCGGTCATTTCAGAAGTGATTCATGTTATTGCCACTTTCGCATCTGAGGTGGTTCCATATTTGTAGAATGTATTGTTATTGTACAACATATGGTAGAGCAAGTACATAACCATACATATGGGAAGTGCCAATAATTGATATTTTGCTGTGTGTAGACGTGTTCCTTTTTGTATTTCATATTTTAACATGAATTCCTCTGTCATAATTGAAGCCATTTGTGTTAGGAGTGTTGGAGAGGACCAAAGTTGTTTTGGTAAAAAGTATATATATCAGTTTCCATGCTCTGTGCTGATAGACTTTCCTTGTTTTTTCCCCCCTCTTATCTTTTCTTCTTCTTTTTTTTAAATTAAAACAAAAAATAGAAAAAAGAAAAAATTCTGAGCAACCCAAGATAAAGCTGTCTGTATCTTGTGATTTTTCTCGTCTGTACATCTCTTGTGTTCATTCTTTTCCTCATTCTTGGGTATGTTGTGATGAACTGCTGTAAATTTGTACAGTTCATGTAAATTGATTGTGCGGAAGTTGTACAGATTTCTATATTTTGGAAGAAAAGTTTTTTTCTCTGTAATAAAAGATTTCCTATCTTGGCAATGTTTTCCCGTGGACCTGGTCTTATTCTTTATCAAAATACGCTCATGCTCATAATTGCATTTCATGAGGTAATTCTTTGTGCCTTTTGGAAGATCTTTACAGATATTTTAGACAAAATATGCCAGACATTAGTCCGTAACAGAGCCTTGATGTCACTGACATGCTTTTCAGTATTTTTCATGTGTGAGGACAAAGAAAGGAAGTCTGTATGGACCGCAATAGAGCATAATTCTAGCTTGTGAAGATATTAAAGCATTAAGAATCCACACAGCTTTAAATAGCATTTGCATTAAGATTGACAGGCAACATAACTGCAACTTGTGTATTGGTGTGGAAGCTAACATATTAGTAAGCATTCTAATGGTTAATAAGTCTTCTTAAGACTTATCTTTTTAGGTCTAAACAGACCTTTAGCCCTAAGGGGTCAAGATTTAGCTAGTTGGCAGTTAGCCCCCCTTGTGTAGGTGCTGTAACTACTCCATTATTACCTAAAGCAAACGTATATGGCTATTCTCTTGTTTAGCATATCACTAAAAATTCATTATAGTAAAGACAATGTTTGCACGGGCTCTTAAAAGTGTGCAATAGGATTTATGTTTTGGATATTTTCCCCTTCTTACTGCATTTATGACATGATAGCTAAGAATAGCTGCTAGCACAGTGTGTCCTTGTCTTGTTAATTAGCATAATTTCCTTTCAGTAACAGAGTTATTGAATACACTGCGTTTAAGGATCATGTGAAATCCCTCTGTTTAAAATGAGGGACGTTGAGAAAAGTTTAATACCACTTCTAGGGATCTTGCGCTAGCTGAGTAGCTAGCATTTAAATAAATGACAATGCTAATGCTATAGCTTTCTCCGAGCCTACTGTATCTTTCCCAAATGATGTTCTTCTAACATAAAGCTTGAAAATTGCATAAAGTGAGGTTGTCTATATCGATGAAATCTTTCTTTTGTGTTTGGGAAGGGAAAACACGCAAGCTTGGAAGTATCATTGTTTTTAGCTAGAGCAAAGGATCAAACACAAGGCATTGTGGGTACTGGATCAAAACGCTGACTCCATAAAAAAAAAAAAAATGACGTGGGTGGATAGACTTGGCACAATCCCCAAGCTTCTGTTTTCATGTGTTGCTTCGCAGCGCTCTGAATTGGAGGGTATTTCGGTTCAATGGACAAAGACTGAGATGGGGGTTGGGAGAAGACGAGTGTAACAAAAGGAGGCATGAAAAGATCTGGATGGCTGTTTGTGTGACCTGTAGTAGTCTGAACACTTGGTAAGCAGCGAGAGTGTTTGAAACGGGACATAAATTATCCGGGTGTGGTTGTCGTGTGACTCAAGACACAAGACCGATACATCTATTTACCTGCAGGCCTAGCCACAATCACTCTGCTTAAGTCAGTCCAAAACACTCTAGCGTTTCTGGTTTTCCAAGAAAGTATGTGGTAAACATTACAAACCTAGTCAAACAAGTCATCAGAGTCTGGGCAGAGGTTGATATTGTATTTATATGCTAGGATTTACAGTAAAAACATTTCTGTGGATATACTGTATGTGTGTGTGTTTCTCTGGGCTTAGTTTGTTCCTCTTTCTTCTCACATCTGCCTTCGGCGCTCAGCCACCCTCTTGTTCTTCATCTGCAGTAAAGGGCCACAACAAAAGAGGACCTGAGTGAAAGCAGCTGGAAGGAAACTGCAGTCTCTGTCACTGTGGGAGAGACTCACCTGGCTGCTTTTCTTTTATTCAGACTCTTTCTACTCCTGCCAGGTGTTCTTCGCTTTCATCCCACAGAACAGACTGAATAGTTTCTGTAGAACTGGCAGGATGAGGTTGTTCTTTTTATTAATTAAACATAATATGAAAGATTCGGTGTATAAGGCTTCAGCATATCAGAAAAGTGTATCCGTGGCATTCAAAACCAGTTTTTCAGCCTTATATGTTTGCCTACGGAATAGTTTATGAAGTGAGCATCAAGAAAATTGCTGTTATCTGTTGTTTTTACGCTTATCTTATCGTTAGTGTTTAGGTTGCTGTTTGCTGAAGACAGGCATGGAGCTGATAGTGAGGGCCACCAGAGGAGATGTCTCCTCTTTCCTGCTGATATGCGTTCACTTTGTATATAAATTGTATTTTATATGTATACAGTGGGGTTCAAAAGTCTAAGTCCTCATTGAAAATCTAGGATTCAAAATTGAATTCAAACCAGAAAGTGTTTTATGATTTGGAAAGAAGCTAGTGGAGTTCATGGAGCTCAAATATTGCATTAATGAAAGCAAAAGAGAGACAAACCAGATACCAAGACGTTATACAATTCACTTATTTACTTTTCACTAAACTTTCTTTCAATGACAGAAAGAAAACTATTTCATTTTTACAGTTGCTACTTCATTTTTGTGTGCAAACCTTGTTAGTCGTTTTCAGGATTCTTCGCTAAAAGTATTCATGTCTTTCAAAACACCCCCAATTTTTAGTGTAAGTGAATGTAAAGGTCTCTTTTGAATTGTTCATCCTTTGGGGAACTTTAGAATAACTGGGTACTTTTTTCACTCACTGTTTCTCTGCCTCTATCTAAAGGTCTCTGGCCTGTGGTGCGAACTGCTGACTCAGAGAAGGGAATAGATAAACAGGCACTAAAACATTACGGCAACACCAGACACAAATAAAAATACCAAACCTTTCTCGCTCTCACCCACACATATGAGCAAATCTCACGGAAACATGCCCAGGTCATGTTTTTGCCTTAATTTTCCTTCAAAATCTCTCTCGATCTCTTGTCAGTTAGATCAAAGCAATAGTTTTATCTTACATATAAGTTACATAAACGATTAACTGCAGCCAAATTCACCACTGGCACCCTGTGCTCTTCATAGATGAAAGCAGCCAGCAGAACGTTCTTCACGGCATCTCCTGACTCTGTCACGTCTGTCATATGTGCGTTAACCTGCTTCCATCTTTAAAGAGCACAAGGCGAATTTGCAAATTTGGTGTTCTCTAGCAAATGCCAAACATCCTGCACAGGGTTGGGCTGTAAGCACAACCCCCACCTGTGTATGTCGGGCCCTCATACCACCCTCATGGAGTCTGTTCCTGACCGTTTGAGCAGACACATGCACATTTGTGGCCTGCTGGAGGTCATTTTTCAGGGCTCTGGCAGTGCTCCTCCTGTTTCTCCTTGCACAAAGGTGGAGGTAGCCGTCCTGCTGCTTGGTTGTTGCCCTCCTCCACGTCTCCTGATGTACTGGCCTGTCTCCCGGTAGCGTTTGGTAGGTTGTAGACTCCGTCTCATGCTACCACTAGAGTGAAAGCACCGCCAGCATTCAAAAGTGACCAAAACATCAGCCGGAAAGAATAGGAACTGAGAAGTGGTCTGTGGTCAGCACCTGCAGAAGCACTCCTTTACTGGGGGTTCCTTGCTAATTGCCTATAATTTCCACCTGTTGTGTATTTTTAATTTGTCCAACAGCATGTGAAATTGATTGTCAATCAGTGTTGCTTCCTAATTGTGCAGTTTGACTTCACAGAAGTGTGATTGACTAGGATTTGCATTGTGCTGTTTAAGTATTCCTTTTATTATTTTGAGCAGTGAATATATGTATGTATATCAAAATGTATATGTATAGCAATATTTGTACTAAATGTGAATGCAGGAATGGACGTAATTTATTTTGAATTCAACAAAATGTTATGTTTGATATAAATATCCATCTACTGTAATTGGGTAAATACTACATCCACGTCACAAGGCAAACATAAGTAAAGGCAAATCAGATTTTGATCACACAGTTCACAAAAAAAAAAAAAAAAAAAAGAATTATGTTAAGTTAATTTGTGGTCCAAAAAAAAAAAAAAAAAGCAAAGCACCATCAGTGTGCAAATAGATCACTTAAAGAGTTGAAATACAGATTATAAAATTAAAAAACAATTCTAAAGATGCTACTTGACAGACTGACCTGGGGTTCAGTTTCACCTGAGAGGCTGTGACATAAATAACACACTTTCTCCCTACGGTCAATTAATTCAGCAGAGAATCAATTGGTTGATGGGTCATGGAGGGGCAAATGGTACAATTCAGATATAGCTAATAGACCATCATAACTGGAAAAGCCAGTGTATTCAAGATTGAAGAGCATCCAGTACATACTAAGCACCAACCTCATTAAACCAAGCTGTATGACTTCAGCATTCAGACAAGAGTTGCGCATTTGAATGATGTCATTCTTCTGTAAAATGTTCTATTACTTCATCGTGCTAACATTTTCCCCTGGACAAACATATTTAATGTGATTCTGTAACTTGGTAATGAGTTAATTCTCTCATTACTATTAAGGTCTCTTCAAGACAAGGCTGTTTCACCAGTCAGTGAATATTATATGAGCTATAACTGGAAGAAACAGCTGTACATGTAGGATCTTGCAACAAGTCAATCAAAGTAAAAAAAAAAAAAACCTGTGTATCCTATTTAATATGCTCCAGAGTTATCCAAAAATTTGTAAATTTAATTTAATGAGCGATTTAAGCCAATAATGTTATAAGGGTGGTGGGTAATCGGCATAAGTTGTGGAGAACACAAACACATTATGGCTGTAATGATGTGGGATTGCACACTTGCTAAATTATAAACACATACATGTATTTATTTCTGCATGTACATATTTCAATGAGCCCTGATTAATGCAGTTTGTACTACTTCAAAAATGCTTCTTTATAAAGAACATTGTTTTCTCAATACCGCTGTGAAAGAAAAGAGTGCAAAATCATTAATCGAGGCATTGATATCAACCTATTTAGCACCTTAACCATGGACAGCACCTGCTAAGGTCGCACTTAAGAAGGTTTACCTTAAGCAACATCCCAAGGTATAGCTCGGAGAACACACGTAGTAAAGGTATCAGTAAAGGATAATGTACAGGCAGCCGGTAGTTATCGCAGAAATAAGCCCTGACAGTGTGATCAGGACCAGACGCGAAGCGGAGGGTCTTGTATAACGCTGAAGGGGCTTTTTATTATTTTATTATATATACATTTTATTGGCATATTTGTTTTAAATTAACATTTTCATCCTTCTGCGAAATGACATAGTACCATGTGACTAACATTCAACCGTAAGACAATTTATAACATCTACATATGAATATATAACAACGGATGTATT
>JAUCMU010000080.1:8225667-8264166 GCA_032275025.1 Enteromius treurensis | reverse complement strand
TAGCTATTACTTACTGCTTAGTTAATCTTGCTTCTATATTACTTAATAATATTAAATTAAGTGTTAGTGTAGAACTATCTATTAGTTCCTGCATAGTTACTTCTTAACAACGGCCCATTATTCTAAAGTGTTACCCAGTTTCCAAGCGTCTAGGTATGGACCCCATGGAACGGCTCATTTCATTTAAACAAAACCAGCTGTCAGTTGAGGAATACATGCTGTCTAATACTAATAGGAATACGTCAGTTCAACAAACTACTTACTCAGGTCCCGTTTGATGAGAAGTTTTTAAAGACTGTATTTCGCTTTGGACTGAACAAACCCTACCGGCAGGGGGGTTTCCTGTAGCCTCAGGGATTTCATGGCTTATGCACTCTTTCTAGCCGAGTCGTCACTCCCTGTAGAGGATCTCAAGTCACTGCACAAGATGGCTGCCGACCCCAAGTCACTGCACAAGATGGCTACCGTTCCTGAGCCACTGCATCAGCTATTAGCCTAGAGGGAAATCAAGCTACTGACTTCAGCCATCATGGGCGTCATTCCAGTGTATTCTGGCGTCATGAGTGCTGCATATGAACACATCAAGGCCTTCCCGCTGCATCTAAAGTTGATGTCCCACAGAAGGTATGGAGGTTCCGCTGGCAGTTGCACAGCCACCTGAGGTGCGTACTTCTTGGAGATTGGGAAACTCTTGACTGGACCCGCCCCAACTACGGGAACTAGTGGCAACCCACTGGAGGTAGGTACGATCTCGGCCAAAACAGCCACCACTTACCTCTCTCTGCTCCCTATTGCATTCCGACCTGTACTGCCCTGTTTGACCCTGCCTGCCTTGGATATTTTCTCTCGTCTTTGCCCCTTTGGGTTATGTCGCCGATCGCCTGACCACTGCTTTGCAAATTGGATTATTCTTGTGTTTAGCCTCTGATGTTCACATTTGCAGTTGCCTCGCCTATGTCTGTTTTGAGTCTGTGTTTTCCTGGTTAATAAAAGTCTGCATATGGATCTTCACGCCTCCTCGTCTCTTTGTTACAATATCTAGTCTTTTTTGCTGGTCAATTTAATCTTGCCAGATCCAGGAAAAGGTTAATATTGGATCAGAATATACCAAATAATTGTAACATAATATCACATCAACAGCAGAGTCCGCCATTAGCTAAAAATAAAAAATAAAAATGCTGAAAAAGTTAAATTGCTCTATTAGAGTGAATATGATTAAATGGAAAAGGCTATTGTTGTCCATGTGCTATTTCTATGGGTGGTTTTTAACAATGTAATTTTTGACAAAAGACTTTCCCAGAAGTAAACTGCATGAGATTTCATCAGCCGCTTTTTACATTCTGCATCTTTAACTGCCACTGCCATCCTGTAGTCTGTCAGGATATCAGCAGCACGTCAGTGCCATCTCTGGTCATCAAATGCAAACCATTTGCAAATGGTTTTTCACTCCCCAATTCTAAAAGCTGCAACGTCTGCTGCTCATATTTCCTCAAGACTGGAGTCATTATTTAACTTGTCATCATTAGCCTGACTAACAGTTAACCTCAGCTTGTGGATGTCGTAACTACACTATCTGTGGGCAAAAAAATAGAAAAGTATTTTTCACTATAGTGACTATATAGCTATATCAATCAGTCATTGTAAATATTGTATTAATGTGCATTTATATGTTTTCAAATTATATGATTAATTTTTAATTTCAGTTACATTCACCTGGCCTTATTTGTATATTAACTCCAAAATCAAAAACAAATATATTTTAAAATAAGCCCTTTTTTGTGACCAGCACATTTCTCAAATCCATACTTTCTATTTTTCACATCATTTGTAGACATTTTTAAAACTATTATTTGCATGGTAAAATGCATGAAATAAACAATGTTCTATTCCATGTGAAATTATGATTAAAAATAATATCTTGATCTAGAAGTGATCCTAAATATGTACATCAACGCAATATAATTAATTAAGCAATATAATTTGGCTTTTAATCAGAAACTGCAATGCCTCCATTAGCAACAGTAAAGAACAAAAAGTAACTGTACTGTTGCCGAACATTCTGGCACTGCTAGAGGTGGGGTGTATATTAATGTAAACATGATGTTCACGATCGCACGTAGCTTTGTTAATTTTATATCTTTTAAATTCACTGACGGCAATGACGGCAGGAGTAATGTGTAATATTTATTTGCTTTGCTATTTTTTTCTTTCATTCTTTTCATGGATTTGGAAAATTATCAATTGCTTTCGTTGAACTTTAAAAGTTTCTCTGCGAGTGATTGTACAGGTGCAGATATATCTGTCGCAGTTCAGCTCTGTATATAGTGACTTGGATATGTTGCTGCCTTGCCTTATCTCAAAATTATCCAGTTATTATTGACTCCCTTGTTCAAAATCCTCACTATCATAAGCATAAAATATGGTGAGGAGGTCCCTGTGCCTGTACTTGAGGACCTAATGACACAAGAGACCATATTTAATGAGCTGGAAAACTATTAGATCTAGATGGCATCTGCTAATGATAGCCAGACAATTTTTCCCCATGCAAAAAGGACGTTTACCTTCACCAGGCATTACAAATTAATGTTGCGATTAGCGACATAATTAAGATGGAAAACTCTCTCAGACGCTTCTTGTTTAAATCTGAGGTGAGTGGATAAACAAATGTTCAAATGTAAAACAAGCAACATGCCCAATCATGATTAGTGATCACTGCAAATTATCAAACAACAGATGCAAACAAAGCATTCTAATCAACACGTGTGAAACAAAAGGCACTTAAAATCAATGTTACAGACAAACGTTTTATTGCATTCATCTTCTCATGGGATCAACCATTCTTTCCTTGGAAACCAAGGTCAGGAAATGTCATACGGTTTATGATTAATTTCAGCAGCCCCGGAGGCACATCATTAATCATATTTACGCATCAACTCTAATTTAATATGTATTTCATCATACTATGAGTGGTTGTAAACACTGGATACAGGGTACAAATAATTTTCTCCGATTAGTTTATGCTGCCTGAAATAAAGCAGCAGTAATTTTATGGAAATTAGACCTGTATTGAATCATTTGTTAGATGGTGCTAAATTGATGAGTAAAATTGACACAAAACAGACCAATTTATTAAATGTCATTATGTATGGGATGACAATGTAACTTAATCCAATGTTTATTTCCATTGTCACTTGAATTTTGGTTTCAAAGTGAGATACTACACATAATATACTTTACAAAAAACACCGAAATAACTGAATTTAATGTTTTCTGACACAATTGTAAGTTAATTGCAATTAAATAAAATACATTATAGTATGAGTTTATATACAACAAATATTAAAATGTGATAAATTTTTTTGACCCACTTATGTAAAACTTGAAGGGATAGTTCACACATTTGCGTAAGAAAATATCTCTCACACGACTCCGTGGGGTATTCAAAGAATCGCCCCTGACTTGCTTAGTTGGGGACACCTGAATGCTAGTAATTAGCGTCGTCTTGACTACAGAGATGTCTCTGCATTTGATAAATAAATAGTTTAATTCTGGTCATTATACATTACCATCACTCTGTTCTCCTACTTGATAATGTTCAGTGCTTTGCTACAATCTGTATTGTTAAAAGCGCTATATAAATACGTAATATAATGTTGTTGTTGATCACAACAAATGAAATATGTTTTAACTCTTTGTTTTTTTTATATCAACGTATATCAAGATGATTTTTCCCTGTTTATATTAATGTGATAAACGAGTGAGGTCAAAATTAATATAATGTGGTCTGATTTAATTACAGTCAAATAAGACAGTGTTGCCATGCAAAAATAAACATATATAGATTTTAATTTATGCATCTTGGGCTGAGTTTTTGAAAGAATGCTTGAGATCCAGCGTTTATTCTTTTATTTCTTTTAAACGTCAATCAATGCACACGCTGCAGTTCTGCTTCGGCTCTGTATTTTCAGAGCTTCTGCATTAAACAAGCATCCTGAATCATTCATCTTAGAACATTAAATATGGAGTGTGTGTATGCTTTAATTTGAGCTCAGATCAGCATGTTTGAGGGTTATGAAGAGCAGGACTATGATCTTTATTTGTTCTGAAAGGCCTGTTAATGCTTGTTAATGTGGGTGTGTTTATGGCCGTGTCTTCGAGCAGTGGACTTGCCCTCCATGAATCAGCGCATCAGGCAATTTCTCAGTACGTTCAGCAAGAGGACACCCCTTTAAGACACCAAATTAGAGCTCTAATGTCCTCCTATTGATTTTCTCTCCTTTAATTTGTTTCTTATTTATAGCCGGTGTTTCTTTGCGGTGAAAAACGAGAGAACAGACGGGATACAGACGAAGCGGTGCTAATGTCTCCTCAGTTAAGCTCAGCTGCTCACATTTACAGCCCTGTCTTCAGATTTATACTTTCTTTCTGATTTTCTTTTACATAAACACAACCAATCCATGAACAAAGCCAAACAAACAAAGATTGATTTTAAGCTGAAAAACATTATTATAAGACAGGACTTCCCAAATTAAAAAATACTGTGTACTGTGTATATAAAATAAATATACACACTACACACTGTCACGCTCAGAACCAGACAGACAAAGGAAGTAGTGAATAAGGTGAGTTTTATTATTTCTTTGCAACGTAACATAAATCTTCAGCAGCATATAAGGAGTGTTCAATAAAGTCTTTCAACATAAATGTCGCTGCTGGCATTAACTGTGTGACAAGGAGTTCTTTAAAGGAGCAGGTAAGTGTGAGGAGATCAGCGAGCAGCAGTCAGGTGAGTAATCCAATAGAGGTGAGTAAGAGGTAAGTATACTCAATTTCCGTGATGGGCAGACAGCGGGAGTTTTCCGTGTTCCACTTGTAGTTCTTTTTTCCTTCAGCGGATTCGGAAGCGGAGGACCAGACAGGTAAGCATGAACAGGGCAGGTAGGTTTGAGCAGGTAACCTCGAGCTCAGCCATCGAATGTTTGGCAGAGCTCTCTTTTAACCAGTGTGGCTTGATGACACGCAGCTGTCAGTAATCAGGTGAGAGTGATCTGATTGCGGGTGCTGGAGTGGGTTCGGTGCATGCTGATCCTGGAACAGGTGAGTGTGACGGTGTGACAAACTCAGACTGCATGATATAACATTAGACATCCCCTTTAAATACATTTATCACAGATTTTTTGGTAGTTCGCAGTTTATTTGCAAAACAGACCAGCGCACGTTCATTGACTTTGTTTCTGGATTGCACGTTTAGCTCTAATGAATGTAAATAATTGTATATGATATTTTTGGGGAGCCTTTATTGATTATTTTCAGACAGGGAGGCAGTTAGAGGAATATGAGAATTAGTTGTTTTTTGTGTGTTATTTTGGCCTTCTCTGCTGCTGGCTTCACCAACTGTATTCTATAACTATTCTTTCATTAAAACATTGCTTGCTTGTGTTTCAAAAATAACCCTTCCGTGTCGTACTCTCTTTCATGATGCACCATTACACTAGACTAGTGGTTTTCAATCCTGTTCCTTGCATGTCTCCCTTTTCTGACATACTCTTTTGTGTTCATGGAGCTCTTTCTTAATGAGCTGATGGTTTGAATCAGGTGTTTAAATTATTGAGACACTCAAAATGTGCAGAGCTGTGGGTCCCGAGGAACAGAATTGAAAACCATTACATTAGACTAATGTCTAATCTCGCTCATGACATTAGTTTCTTAAGATAAAATCAACTGAGCTGAAATAACATTTCAAGAGTTCACGCTTTCCTTATAATAGAATTATTGACGGTTTGGCATTCTGTCAGGGGAGTGAGCCCGGGAGGAAGGCAAACCCGAACCCTAGTGGTATGAACCCTAGTGGGGTTAGGGTTCGAAGTTCGGCTCGGTCCCGTACTGCTCCCCCGGGGGACGTGGACTGAAAAAATGGCGGAGAAGGGGAGGAGGTGGGATGCTTGAAGCGAGATGAGGATGAAATGGAATCTGGGGTTTATATAGTGAAAGGGAAGCGAGGTGATTGGAACTTTGGCTGGGGGATTGATTAGCTGATTAGCCGCCAGCTGTGCGGGATTAATCGTTTTGCGATTCCTCTCGAAATGCGTTATTTGCAGAACGTATACTAAGATCAGTCCAGTCAGATCCAAGTTTCTTTCAGTTGAAACAGCTCAGATTTACATTTAGTCTAGGACTAGGCTTTAGCCTTGTCTTTTAAACTGGGGGAATAATAGCCATCATCTGTATTATTTAATATATATTTTTTTTTACAAATAAAATAGTATATCATTAAAGCTCATGCTATTATTATTATTATTATTATTATTATTATTATTGCCAACCTGTTTTATATCCAAAAACCAACCAAAAATCTATGCTGTGAGGCACTAACTAAACCCCGAACACTCTTATTATGACTCCAGAAGCTGTCTGCATTGCAAGCGTGTGGATCATTATATTACAATTTGCTGTAATTTTCTTGAAAAGGCTGCCGTTCGCTCTGTCATCTCCACGCTTGTACGTTCTGCTGTGTTTACTGTAATTGTTGAGGGATATGGACTGGCTGAATGATGGGCAGCACTGACTCCCACCTGTGTGTTTCAAAGGCACATACACACACCTTCGTACAGCAAACACCTTTATGCACCGTTTGACGTCAGTTCCAGTCTCTCTCTGTTCGTCTCGTCTCCTCCCCTCCTCTCTGCTCCTACGCTCTGATGCACTTTTGAAAAGCTCTCCTTGTGCGAAGGCTTGATCCGAGTCTTTGTGAGGAGGATGCCTTTTATCTGAGCCACACATGGGCGCATGCACAAAAGCAGCTGAAATGCCATAGACAAACTGTTTGGACTGACGCCCCCCTTTGCCTTTCACACACGCTTTTTCTATCATGGTGGGGACTTTCCGTCGACTATTTTCCATTGTTATTTTAATACTCCGAGAAGACATTTTCCATCCTTTACACCTAAACCTCATTAAAACATTTACACATTTTCTCAGTTACAGATTACTTAGTGTATTTATTTAATATTTCATTGTGAGGGCCATTTCTTTTCTGTCCATAAAATGAAAGTAAGTGGGGTACAGTAGTGTTTTTGTTCTTACTGACTCGTATTGTTGGGTTGAAAGAGTTAAACATTCTTTAAAATATGTTCTTTTGCATTCAACAGAAAAAGGTAAGTCTAACATGGTCGGTAAGTGAGTAAAAAGTCTATTAATTTTCATCCTCTTAAACTTAATGATAGCCTTCACATAAAATTTTTCAAGTTAAATTTCATATGTCATTTACAGATTGTTTAACGTTTATTATTCCTTTATGGGGACAATGTACAATGAGTCAGTAGGCTCCAGTGCTGATTTGGACCCCTTTGTCTTTCATTGAATGGACAAAACAGTTAAAACATTCTTTAAAATCTCAGCTTATGTGTTCCAGTTCAATTCAATTAAAAATTATTTGTATAGCGCCTTTCACTATACATATAATTGCAAAGCAGCTTTACACCAAAGTAATGTTTTACAATATATGTAGTAGTAGTTTGTACATGTACATACTGTATGGCATAGATGTGAGGTAAAGTTCCACAGGGGAAAGAAACATGATTTGAGTTAATGAGTTAATGTTGGCAAAAGTTATGTTTTTGGGTGTACTGGCCCTTTAAGACCAACTTTGGATTATGTGTTTTCATGCTTTGTGCAATTTTCTCATGAATGCACTTACATTACATGTTTACACAAAGAAAAGCAACATTTGGATGTGTTTGTGCAACTGCGTACGTAATTCTGAAGAAATTTGTCCATACAATGAAAGTCATTTGACTCCTGTGTTGTTTTGGACCCTAAATTAAGTGCCTATTTTATCAAAGTGCAAATACTATTTACACTAACTCCGCCCACCAAAGTGTGATTGGACTACTCAAAATTTAAAAAGACGTTAGCGTTAACTCAATCATTAGCCCCAGTGGGGCTGATGGTAAAGCATGTGTCATGCTTTTTCGACCTAGGTTCGAATGTGCCTTTTGGCAAACTTTTTTCTCCTTTTTCATATTCCAAACTTACTATAAAATAATTAAGTTTTAATAAAAATGAAGGTAATAATCAAAAAGTTGAAGGGCTAGGGTGGGTGAAGGGAGGGCTTTAAAGTCCCAATAAGGTTGAATTCAATTTAAGTTATCATTGCATACTGTTTTTTAACGTATATTAATCAATTTGCAAAAAGTAGTATAAATAGTAGAATAGTTGTGAATATCAATAAAAAACACTGCTATTTTCACTTAGTGCAAATGACATCCATCACTAAGAAAATATTTTATTTTCACTTCAAGCTGCTGCCTTAAATTAAATGGACAAAATCCATTCTTAAAATAGAAAAGCAGTCATACATATGTTGACAATTTTTTATGTGCACTGTCACCTTAAAACCACCTTTGGATGATGCGTTATGATACAATTTGTTTGACTTTCCCATGAATGCAGTTGTGCTACACATTTACAGAAACATTCAGTTGTTCAGACGTGTATTTGCACAGTTGTGCACTTGTGTGCGTAATTCTCAGATTTGTATTTGGAGATTGTGAGGGCCGTATCTGATTGCTAGTTTCCGTTAGCTGTCTGATCCTAGACTCCCCACTCAGCTAATCTCTCATCAGTACAAATAAGCACTCTTGACAAAGCTAAATGCGCGGCATTTAGCCTCAACAACAACAGTACATCATGCTAAATTGTACGTTTCCATGTAAATTACCCTAGCAGGACTGTAACCGGAGGGTTAAACTAATGCGTCTGCGGTCACAGACCCTACTGTAACTACGTTCAATCACATTTTATCAAAATGGACTTGTTTGCAAAATAACGCACAGCATCTTCCTTTTTCCATTCCCTCCCACCTAAATGGCTCTATATCAAAGGCTGTTTGTTGGGGCTTGGCGTATAATGGAGAGTGTTTTGTATCAATCCCCCAGCACAAAATCAATGTGTTTTGATGAGAGGGTGAGCATTAGCGAATGCTAATGTATGCAGCAAGCTGTACTAAACGCTTGCTGCCATGGTTACTGCGAGGGCGTCTGAAGGTCGTGGTTGGCTCTCCCACCGTAGGTAGCGATGAATGTGGCCACTGCAACATCAGGTGATCGGACCACCTGGAGGAAGACAGACAGATTGAGAGAGACAGAGGCTGCTGGGATTGCTTTAACTCTTGCTGCTGTAGTATGTGTAGTTTGTATTCAATTTCCTGGGTTTTAGTCTTGTTTTGCTAATGTGAGAAGTATATAATCAGTATTGTTAATTTTGAAATGCATCTGATGTTGCAGAGAATATAATTAGATTATATTAAACTTAAATATGAAAGACAACGTGCATGAAATGTGTACACATACATGATTATTTTTAAGAAATATATGTTTATGTATTTGTGTGTATGTGTAAATTCTGTTACGTTATTGTCTCCATTGTAAGTCTACCTAGGTAACAGAGTTGACAGGGACAGATGGGGACACCAAATGTATACCTGCAATTATAGAATGAGTTTTATATATATATATATATATATATTAGAGGACAAACTTAACAAAATAACTATCAAGGCTGCTTTGAAAAAAAAAACTAATTTAAATACAAAAATTACTACAATTCAACTCAAATTAAAGCAAAAAATTATTATTTAAAATAAAACAAAAATAGCACACATAAAAACAAAACAAAATTACTCATTAAAATTAAAACTGTAAATATGAAAATAAAAACTAGTTAAAAAATTCTTACAATTTAAGAATAATTAATAAATTCTGTAAATACATACTTCACCTTCCACTTCAAATATAGCTTACTGCTGTTTTTAAACAGCACTTTCTTGACCCAATATTGACATTTTTACACAAACAAAAAAAAGTTAAATCGCAAAATACTCCTCACTTTTTTAATTAAGCATGCAATATTGATGAGGTCTTGTGATGATGCAGCATGCTGTACTTTTCTATACTACGTAAAGATACACTGTCTAAAGTAAGAAAAACAAATAGACAGAGGATGAGTGCAGATGGATTCAGCACGCTTGTCCGCACATTGTCCCAGAAGGCTGAACAGAAGCCGAGCAGCCTGTCCAGAACATACACTGAACATCACCCAAAACACAGGCCCTAACACACGCACACACACACACAGAGTAGCTGAACGAAATGTTTAACTTTGGCTATGCTATACTGTTTCTAATACACAATAAATTCTGCCCACTATTTTGAAAAAAAATAGTATATTAAATGACATGCATTATGCAACAACAAGCATAAAGAAGAGCGCCTTTGTGTGTCTATGAGTGCTTGTATTAGAGTGTCCTTCAGTGCATGGATGGTGTATCTGTGCCAAAACAATACACGTCCGCCCATTTCTGAAGCACACCTTCATTAAGATAACAATAAATGTGATTTGTTAAGCCAATTTAAAGCTGGTTCTGTTCACTAAAGGCTCTTGTGTCCTTGGCTTGTACTGGTTAATTAAACAAATGTAAATTGTGTAGACAGAGCAGAAGGTGAATTTTCTGTGTCTGGTCTTTCTGTGGTGCAGCATTTGGAGGCTTTGATGTTCTGTAATTCTGTCGATCTTTTAAAATAGACATTTGTCCCAATAGACTAGGGTTTCCATTGAGCAAGTGGGAGGTTCAGAAGGAAATAGGATGAGAATACTCAGCTTTTTTTAAATTCAGTTCAATTCAATTCAAGTTTATCTATATTGCTATGTAGCTCATCATGCCCCAGCACCCAATTAAGAAGCATCTGAGACATTTCGAGAGTCCTTTTGTAGTTTGTGTAACGTACAGTATATGTGAGTTCAACACGTTTATAGTGTATTTATTATGAATTTGCTTCCTCACAGGGCGACAGCAGTTCACAATCAGAAGAACAAACCGAATCTTCTTATCTTATACAAACACAACCTTCTCGTCTTGCGTTCAGTGAATCTCTCATTGTGTTTTCGTGTGTTCACGCTCCTCTTTATTCTTGAGTGGAAGGGCTGATTACTCAGAAGAGTCTTTGTTGATGAAACAATACTATATGCGCATGGATGAGTTATGTTGTGTTATGTGTGTGTTATTGTGCCTATTTGCAATTTAAGTCAAATCCATTAATTTCGCTTTTTGTGTAAAATCTCCACTTCGTTGTTCTGTGTTATGTGAACAGTGCTAATCTCATGTTCTTGAGCTTTAATGAGAGCACTTTTAAGCAATTAAGGCTTAGATTTAATTACATGATAGATCAAGGGTGTTGAAGAGGCCGAGGTGAGAGAAAATGTCAAATGAGACCTCTAATACCTCGTTTTTGCACAGAAAGCAATGTGATTAAAGTGACAGCAAATACTTTTATTTTCAGAAAAGTGAACCGTTTCTTACAGTCATGAGTGTGATTTGCTACCACACTTTTTGGTGTTAGTTTGTGTCAGGCGGTATTGGTGGAGGATCGGTAGAAAGCAGTTGATTGGACAAAACTAAATGTAGTTCAGGATGAGTCATCAGTATTGTTGGATCTGAAAAAGATTAGATTTTAAATGTGATTATCTGCTGAAAGGTAATTTTGCCAGCTATAGCCTGTACTAGAATATTAATTACTTTAAAACTAACTACAAAAATATCTGGAGAAGAGCAGCTGCAAGGAAGACAGTCTTTGGAAAGTACACTCTTTGATTCTTTTTCAAATGGAAAAATTGCTTGGCTTGGCTCGTTCTTTGGTTTGCCTGATTCGCTGTCAGTGTATGGTTAGTTTGACAGGAAGAATGTGGGGAATGGAGGATTAGTAGATGAAGATAGAAGAAACTGTACTGAGATTATTCGGAGAGCAGGCACTGGTTTGTGTGGGAAAAAAATTTAAATTAAAAAAATAAAAATAAAATAAAAAAATATATATATTTATATAAATAATTTGCAAAAAAATGAATAAATAAATATTACATTTTCATTAACATAATACTCATGTAAATGATATACTTCAAAATAGATATTTAGTAGTCATAAGTGTTGTTATTATTAACATTTTGCATTATTTAAATGTATATTTAAATACATTACATTATTTTAATAATAAAACTAATACAGTTTACTCAAGTAAATTAAATTAATTTATTTGAATGTAGTTTTTTTATGGTAATAATGGTGCAAATGTCTTTTGAAATAGGTTTTTGTAGCAAAGACTTTAAGATTTGTGCCTACTCAGAATTTACACCCTTTGAATAAAGTTCTAGGAAGTTGTAAAATCTAGCCCGGGTAGTAATTACAGTTTGTGTAGCTTCAAGTATTTCCCTATGTCCTCTATAATTTGTATATGCTGTTCTCTGGCATTGTCTAGCAGCAAATGCTGTGACTTTGTTCACACAAAAAGCTGAGGTGGAGTAGACATCCAAACTCACAGAAAGCCCGAGGGGGAATCTATGTAATTTGAGATCAGGACTATTGAACAATATGAGTCACATTTAGTTTCTTTTCCCTTTTTTCTTTTTTTTTTCTTTAGAGCTGTGGTTCCTTACTTGGGACTGTGAGTAGCAAGACAAAGAGGGAGAGACATGCTTAAATTACAAGATAAGATCTTTGTTTGCAATCCTAAGTATAGGACAGTCTGTGGGGGAGGAATTAGTGTTCAAGGATTAGAGTTTTCTGACTACCATAAATAATCCAGTATCATTTCACAGCAACCCACCTTCTCCTTCAACATGCACACACGCATAAAGGTAATTTACAAGGTAAACATGCACTAAGAGCAAAGAATCTTATCTAGAGATCTAGAGCTTAGCTTAGTCAAGATAGATGCATGCATGTTTTGGACCCACATCATTGCCCCAAACAGGTCTGGCTTGAAGAAAGAGACCGGAGCTAATTCCCTTTAACCCTTTGCTTTGTTCTGCTTTGAGTTTGACATATACAGTGCATCACATGCTCATGCAGCTCAATTTAAGAATGATGTCTGAGTCAAGATTAGATTTTATCCTGAATGACAATTCTTTAAGGTTGTTTTGAGAGGGTGATGGTGTCTGTTTAACTGCCTGTCTGTTAAACTCCCCGACTGATTGGATGTGAATGAAACACCTTATATGGGTTGTCCTCTTTTTTTTTATGGGGCTCGAACTGGCTGGGACAGACACAGCTGTTTACTGGCAAGGTCAGCACATGGTAGCAGGTAATTTCAGACAGATGGCCTCATCTTATCTGTCAAGGCTGTAGAGTCCTGATTTCTCAAGAAATTTGTTTTATTTGTTCCTTCATCAACAATGAGTTATTTTATATAATTTAGTTTATTTAAAATGTACATTTTGGATTGGGTTTCATTTGTATATCATAATTTAATTTTTTTGTTTAAGTTCCAATAATTTTATGTGATTTGGCTTTTGAAAAATATTTTACTGTAAAAAAAAAAAAAAAAAAAAGCAAATATAGATTACATTTTTTTTCCTTTACTTTCAATCATTTTAGTAGTTAAAGAAAATCTTAGGAATGCTGCCATGGCAAGTAGTATATATATATATATATATATATAAACTTTTCAGTTTACATTTTTTCATCTTTTATTATTATTATTATTATTATTATTATTTCTTATTTAATATACCAAAATTCCTTTTAATAGTTTAGTAAACTCTTAGGCAACGCGATTATGATGTTACTTTATTTATCCAAATAAAGTAGCATTAAATGTATTTATTCGACAATCCCAGAATACAGTGCCAAAAAACTCAGAGCCAAAACAAATCCAAGATGAAGAAAGAAAGGTGAATTTTTTATTATAAATACATTTTATATTAAGAAGTATCTATAAACAGTTTGGTATGAACTATTTTACACTGTCACTGCAAAACAATCTCACTTAAACCAGCTTAAACTGTTTTTCTCAAGTGGTGTAGGGTGGTTATAAATGGATGGCCTCCCAGTGTTTATCTAGTTTATCTGAGTGCGCAGTCTGACAAGCTGAAAGTTAACCAAAAACCCTCCAAAACCAGCCAATAAGAGACCAGCTAATATCAACAAACCAGCATAGGCTGCTACAAAATCTTTCTTCAGCAAAACTTGTGTGTGTGCTGTTTGTGTTTATATTACATTGCTAGCTTAGCAACACGCTAGCATCCCTCTCCATTGGAAAGTTGTGAGTTACTGCCTATGTAAAGTGTGTCAAATAAGTCACTTATGAAGTATCTTGATGACCAGGATGTAGGCAGTAAGTCGGTGATGCAGATCACTAGGGTCGAGATGCTGTGTTTATTCCTGATCTGTTCTACAGTTCATTGTTTAACAAATCACAGTATTTTGGAATAGGAATTCAGATTGAGAAACTGTTGTGGTTCCCGTTCTTGGTTAACCACAGGACAAAACTTTAAACAAGTAATAGCCAGAATTGTGTAAAAAACATTGTGTAAGGAAAAGTAGCTGTGCTGCTCTCTTTCAGAAACGGTCCTTTTCAGGTTTTGACCCTAATAGCCCTGGTTCTAGTCACGAGGAGCTGATAAATCCTTCTTAGCTGGATGCTTGGCCTTTTGATTACACAATAGTGCAAGTGACTTTTCTACAAAGGAGAATTAAACATCTAAAGCCACATTACCCTTGTTTTCCATCCAGTAAGTAGGGGTCAAATAATGAGGTTTAACAGTAACACTGACCTTGGCCATAATATTATGAAAATTATGAATCTCTAACTATAATTGCGTGACCTGAATTGTTATCATGTGTTGATTATGGAAACAGTATCTAATGTTTATCGTATCAGAATATGGCCTTGCTTGTCAAAATATTAACATTTAGTTTTAATATTAATGTTAATTAATATTGTTTGTATTCAGAAAATATGGAAATGTTACACCATTAATTTAATTACAATATTATATATATATATATTACAGTATTAATATAAATAAATATAAATTAATTTAATTTAATAATTTAATTTAATTAATACATTTTGTAATTTTAACTTTTAATCAAAATTTATCTGTAATGGCAAAACTGATGCTAACTGAAATTTTCTCGATATTACAACCCACACAAATGTGACACACATGGTGCAAATAGAATCAGCAGGGATCAACCACAAAAGAAACGCACACACACATATACACACACATGCTTTATTACCACAAATCTGTTCATGAACCTCTAATATAGACAACAGTTCTCAGTATTTATGACAAACATATAAACATATCCTTATCTAGCCTAAACCATCCCATTCCCAAAAACATTGTTGTGTAATGGTGCACTTGTAAAAAACAAAAAAAAACAAAATCGGGCCTTCACTGACCCAGTCATGTGTTAAACGTGGATGGCAGGCCGGCTGCTGTGGGAACCGGTTCAATGCAGTTATGCAAGAGATGGGGACGTAGGATGGCAGAGATCGTGTTATGAATTTACTCCTGTTTATAGGTTGTCAGACAAATCAAAAAGCCTTTTCTCCTCCCGCTCTGAAGTTACATCACCGTTCAACAAGAAAAAAGCAAGCAGGCCAGTTTCTTTTCTTTTTTTTAAAGCCATAATGTTTTTTTTTTTTAAATCATTGCGCATAGATACATTCTATCTAATCAGTCATTTCTTCAGGCCTGTATGAGTGTTTTTGGTTGTGTGCGCAGCTGTGGGTGGTTTTCCGGTGGGAGAGCAATCGCATCAGCAAGGACAGAGTCAGATGCTTGAGTTTAGATAGCGAGAGCGTCTCTATACTGCAGAATGTTACGTCACCTGCTGCTTAAATACTAAAGTCTAACACGACCCATTTAAGAGAGCAAGGCATTCTGAATACAGTTTTGCCATGATTTCTGTTTTCTGTAAAGGTCAGTGTATTCAGCCTGATGCTGCGTGCACTTTGTATGTCATACTGACCTAATTTGAAGTTGCGCAAAGTGTATGTTTTTGTGTGTGTAACTGCCTCACCTCGTATAGATCCTGGGTGAGTTGTGTAACGATCCTGGCACTGGTTGCCCTTGACTGACATTAAAAGGAAAATATACAAGCATATGTGGGTGGAGAGGGGAACTCATCTGTGCCTATAACAAAGAAACCTTACTGTATGATTAAACCAATTGCATAATCTTGGTTTTTAGTGCACCTTACATAAAACAACGCACTTCTCCAGTGTTACACACTGCAAAAATTACATTCGTACTATTTCTGTTTACACTTTTATACATAAAATCTCCTGAGTTTGATTTTTTTTTTTTTTTCACATGTTGCTTCTTATGTAAATCTAAACTTTTTTTGTACAGGAAAACAAGACTAAAATACTAAGTAACAAAATCAGTTTTTTTGCAGTGAAGTGGAGACAGCTGCTTTTAAATGATGTAACAATGGCACAAACGCTGACATCAAACGCAGCTAAAGCAGGACCGCATCAATATTCTAGTAAGTGGGAGGCAGACGAATAGAGGACAGACGGGCAGCTGGGTATACCAGCACCGGGGTCGAATGTGTTTATTACCATGCAGGAGGGCCGTGCAGGCAAAGGAAGACTGCTGGACAGAGGGAAAGAACGACAGATAGATTGATAGGATGTGTGTGAACTAGATTCCATCTTGCATTTTCTATCGATAAATCTTCAACACATAAAGGAGTAGTTCACCCAAAAATTCATCCAAGTGTAGGTGAGTTGTTTTTTCTCAATCAGAACATTTGGAAGAATCATTTAGCTCACCAGTGTATCCTCTGCAGTGAATGGGTGCTGTCAGAATTAGAGTTCAAACAGCTGATAAAACACTGTATATAATCTACGAATAATTCACATGACTCCAGTTCATACATTACAATCTTATGTTTGGTAAAAAACAAATCCATCAATAAGGCCTTTTGACTTCAAACCATTGCTTCTGGACAAAATAAGAGCCCATAATCCACAATAACACTTCCTCCAGTAGAAAAAGTCCATCCCTTGTTGTCTCCTAATGTCAAAATCCACCAACTGAAGTTATGACTTGAGTTGATTACTTGTGGATTATTGTGATTTTATATGAGCTGTTTAAAATCTCAATCTGACAGCACCCATTCACTGCAGAGGAAATTTATGCTAAATTTCTCCAAACATGTTTGGAGGAAGAAACAAACTCATCTACACATTGGATTGCCTCAGAGTGAGTAAATTTTTACCCCGCTGACTTTAATTGTATGTAGAAAAACACTAACCCCCCATTTCTCAGACAAGGCTTAAGCTAGTCTAAAATGTATGTTTAAACTGAAAATATCTTGACATATCTTAAAATATGTCAGTGTACACCTGTAATGTTTTCTTCTAAGGCATTTTGGTAAAAGTGGCTAAAAAAACAACAACAACAGGTTGGAAAAGACACGAGGAGGAGTAAAATATATGACAGAATTGACATTTTTGGGGTGAACTGCTGTATGCTTTTTAATGCTACACTACACAGAAGATGCCCCAGGGACAATGTCGTTCCTGGTCTCCCTTATTTTCGATGCATTCAGCGCACAGTAATCTGTTTGTGTTTTTTCTTGAACTGAATAATTCAGACAAACGCTGTGACCTCGGGGGCTGAGGGACAGGATGTTCTGAACAAGTCCATGTTAATTCTGCATTAATGAAGGGCTTTGGAGGCCAATCACACACACACACTGACACGCACAAGGACACACTCGCAAACTTAGACATGCTGAAATTCATATGCACGGACACAAGTTTACACTTACGCAAATATACTCGCATATGCAAAATCTGTGGTAAAACAAATTCATGGGTTTTCATTTACTCACTGGCTAAAAATTGACTTCAGGGCCTCATGAAATCATGAGCAGTTTCCCAGACTTATGAAACGCTAATGAAAAATAAAGCCTTAGCAGAACACATTTTGTCTTGATTAAAAGCACAATCGCTGCCCAACAGAACTGGCTTTTTGTGTGTGTGGGTGATTCATGCAGCACTTTCATGTTACAGGGAGTGTATGACATGTTAAAAATCAGGTGTGGATCCTTGTTCTTTGTTGTAAACGTGTAGAGGCAGGCCTGCCTCTGTGACACCTGTCACTTTTTTTTCATCTGAAGAGGAAAAAGTTCTACAAAGTGTAGCCTATACTGGGTTTTATACATGGGAACATCAAAGAAGCAGCACAGTATCATTCTCTTTACTTTTTCATTTAGCCTTTTAAAAGTATATTTGTACAAAATCCTTTTCCAAAATGTCATTTTGCAACTACAGTCATGTGTCCTCGTGATTTGTTCAGTCACTAGAGCAATATTAATCTTTAAGCTTTAAATTATAAATATTAAACCCATTGTTGCAGACGATGCTGAACAGAGTGTGAACTAGAGATGGATATTAAACAAAGTAAACAAACAAATAGGGAAATAAAAAGAGCATCATATTTGATCAACTATATCAACGTGCACAGCTATTTTTGTTGCCTTTTGCTTTCTTAAACCACGGTAAACGGTTTATAACAGAGCTTATTGTTAAGAAAACTGTTATTTTCAAGAACCTGTGTTGTGTTGCGTTGCGTTTAGCTCCTTAACTATTTCAAAGGAGGAACGCATGTTTTGTGCATGTTCCGTGATGAACTATCGTGAATCTTTACGCGGCAAGTTTAAATATGCGGACTGATATGCGAGGAAAAGTTCAAATCAATATTATACTTAAATTGAAACGTCAGTGTCGGTCGATGCAGCACAAAAAATATTGTAATACTTCAGAAGACTCTTACTATAGCGAATACGTTGTATACGACTAGTTGAGGCCGGTCTCATGAAAATGCATATATACAGTACGTCAAAATATACACAAAAAAAAAAGGGAAAAAAAAACACGAAATTTGGCGTGCATATGGTATGCACATGTTTGACGTGCATATGATACAATGTTTTCGCATGCATTAGATATGCAATTTGCTGCACTTTTCTTTTTCAATAAATAGTATGCCAAACTGTTTGAGTTCACTATTTTTATACAGTATTGATTGTGCATTTAATTACATTTTTGGAAATTAGCAATTTACTGTATGGAATGACCAAGACATCCAGTCATCCAGTGTCCCACGGATGGTGAGGAACGTCATGAGAGTGAGTAATGATGACAGTTTCTTATTTTTAGACAAACAATTCCTTTGAATATCTAATGTCTGCCTACATCAAAACACAGATCGCTGACACTTTTCAGTCCACTAGCTGTTCGTTACTCATGCAGTGATCGGATGCGTTTTGCATATTTATAATCTTTCTGTAAACTTGTCTGATGAGAATTTAGGTCAGTTGGTAATGCTCAGTCCAGCTGGTGTTGAGATGCTGGTTAGTGAGATGTTTTGCTGTGTGTGTTACGTCTGTATTGGACACATATCAGAAATCCGTCCACCCCAAAATCCTCTAAAAGCATGTTGCCCGATACCCAGCAGATTACTGATGTGACACTGGCTGATAGCACCATCTGTGTTCTAATTGAATTTGTCTCGTTACAGAGGACAGTAGATGACCACCGCTAAACACTATAAACTAATGGTGGAACCTGTAACCTCTGACAATAATCGCTTAAAAGCCTGCAAACAGCAGTGCAATGATAATGGAAAGCAATGGCATAGAATGGTTAATGGCTAATGCAAATGAAATCAGTGTTATTTCATTGACTCCTGTTTGTTCTGTGGTGCACAAAAAGGTGAGATCATTCAGATGCTCAAGGGTTGCGTTTTCGTAGCTGACAGGAGTGCTAAGTTGTGTTGCATTTAAAGATCTCCGCTTCAGATGTTTCTCTTGACATTCCTTGCGTTAATTAAAAGAATCACTTCATGCAAAACTGAAAATATGCTGAAAATGTCCTCGCCCCAGGACATCCAAGATGCACATGAGTTTATTTCGTCATTGGAACAGATTTGGAAACATTTGCTCTAAATGGATCATGGCTTGTGAAGCAGAATTAACAAATGCATTGATGCTTCAAATGGTGGATTTCCTTTAAAAGAGACCTCTATCTGTAATATTTTTATCTTAAGTCGGGAGGAGGAAGCATTATCATGGATTATGGACTCATATTTTAGAAGGGACGGTGTAAAGTAAAAAAACACCTTAATGATGGATTTGTTTCTAACAAACATGCAATTTTATACCTCAGAATAACTGACATCGAGTCGTGTGGATTACTTGTAGATTATTGTGATGTTTTATCAGCTCTTTTACTCTTATTCTGACAGGACCCATTCACCACAAAAGACTGGAGGGTGTGCAAGTGATGTAATGCAAAATATCAGATCAATTTCATGCAAATTAATGTTGTTTTATACAAAAATTTTGTTTTATTTCTGACATCATAATATTTTTTACAATGATTATATGTATTTAAAAGAAAAATATAGTATTTTTCAAAAATCCTCAAATTTAAATAAAAAAAATACAGTTTTTAGTGATTTTTTTTGTATTCCATTCAGAACATGAGGCAAAAACTCACATAATAGCCCTTCACTTACATAATACATGCTGCTCATTGAACTAACCAGGTATTTTGGAATTAGAAAGGACTGCATTGGTCTGTAATGAGTGTTTCCAGTTAGTGGCTATGACAATAAGTGAGCAGGAAAATAACTGCTTGTGATTTCTTCCAGTAAGTGTAAGTCGGTATGGGTGAGAGAGAAACACAGACTAAGCACATGGAAACTTTCTGTTAAGTATTTTATGATACTTGCCAGTTTATTTTGCTGCATGATCAATAATTTAGCTGTGTTCGTCTGCTTCTTTTTGTGTTGATTCTTTCCTTATGGCAGAAGTGGTGTGTAGCTGGGACTTTATTTAAGTTGCTGGATGATAAAAGATATAATGAAGGATGTGGGAGACCGGAGCCACATAAAGGAAGCAGAATATTTTAAACAGATGCCAACGAAACACACACACTTTAATCTAATGAGCTACATTCGTTTCTTTACAATGTGCAGCAGTATGGAGATTAATAGGGAGGAGAAGCTTGTTTGTGTAGTTTTATTTCTTTGGTTGAGCAATCTTGCATCTGGTTGAGCGTGTGTGTTATGATGTGTTGTGTGTAAACTTTGAATGACGCCTACACACTAAAACTCTTGCAATTGCACCCACAGGAAGACTGTGTGTGGGTCCGGTCTTGCCTAAATTGAAGGGACCAAATGTCTACAAAAATGTAATAAAACCTGATATCATCTGCATTGGGGACCACACAAGAACAATGGTTTAATAAACGTCTAGGGGAAGCAAAAAACTTCAGTGTAAAAATAAAAAGAAATTAAAAAAAAGTTCTCACCATGATAGATAAACAAATAGTATATAGTATATATAGTTATATATAATGCATATAACTTTTTTAACATATACATATATATATATATATACAGAGAGATAGATAACTGTTTTTAAATATTTTAAAATAAACAATACAATTATATATATATATATATATATATATATATATATATATATATATATTTCATATACACACCACGTCCTATATAAATAATATATTTTACAAATTTAATATAAAAACAATAAGCATCTAGTATTTTTTCCATTTAGCTCAGTAAATGTGTGTTTGTCAGAGGACAGAAGGAAGGTTTCCAGACAATCCAATTTAATCCACTCAAAAGACTGGATTACTACTGTGTCTGTACATAAACACAGACACACATATACTCAGTGCATTATAAAATTACACTGGCTTTATATTTCGACCCAAACTGGCACAGCTCACAGGAGATTTGAGGGTCTGGTCTTCACTTTACCACACTATGATGAGAAAGGACAGCCTGCGCTCCCTTCGTTTTAAGTGGATTGTCTGGGCTTCCTGGAGCAGAACAGACTGGCCTCTTAAGTTTCTGTCAAGTTTAAACAACAACCAGTGCAGCTACACATGTATCTTTACAGTAGAGCATATAGAAGCAATCTTATATAGCTTGTGATTTGTTTCGGTGAGTCGGTTTGTTCATGTAAATAGGCCAGATCAAAATGATTCACCTGTTTGAATCTCTACACACGTCTAGTCCAGAACAGCATCAGCCGCTGGCCAGCACTTAACATAATAATCTGGCCACATCTTTTTTTTATTTATTATTTTGTGTCTACATTCTCTGTTGGTGCAAGCAAACAAGCCAAGGCTCTACAACATTAATCATCAACATGTCAGCCGGTGGTTCGATCCGAGACAGGTTGACATGGAAACACAGTGAGTTATCTAGATTGAGAGAGACACTCGTCTAATTTAAACACCTTCAGGATGGGGAGAAAACAGCCTTTGTTAGGGGGAAAACCAATTTGACAGTGTTATTATTGAAATTCTCTCAACAGGTCAGATTTGACTGGTATTTATAGTTTGTATCCAGGGTAAAAGACAGCTGATGGGTTGAGAGAATAAGTTTGGTATAGATATGTATCGGTAAAGGCTTTAATGTATATATTATTTCAAGCTGTGAGTGAAAAGGGCCATTGTTTACTTGCTGTATATATCGACCTCATCACATCATGAAAAAAGATTTCCAATAAAGAAATAAAAATGTCATGTGGTTTTAAGTAATAACGCATTTTCCTTACACCTTGAAAACATGTCAGTGTACATATCTAAAATATTATATACATAATCATTTATACCTGAACTCACCTTGCCATAAAATTGTCAAATTATCAGAAATTTGAAACATTTTGGGCTATATGACTGCTGGTTGCACCATATGAGTTTGATTTTTATATATTTTTTCTAAATATTAAAAAGCAGTGGAACTGTTCACATTTTAAAAGAAATAATTAAAAAAGATGTTTGAATAAAAACATTCTTTTAATAACAATTTTTGCTTTAATATGAGATCTGGACATGTGATATCCACTTGGTAATGTCAGTTCAATCTAACATTGTGTTTGAAAATCTCATTATATGTATATGCAACATTAAAGGGATCAAAAATGAAAATACTCTCATTAGTTACCCTCATGTCGTTCCATACCCATAAGACCTATATACACAATTTAACATATTTTTGATGCATTCTGAGAGCTGACCCTCCCGTCGCAGCAAGGATCCTTACATGATCAGTGCTCAGAAACTATTCTAAAACATTGTTAAAAAGCATATGTTGTTTACGTATGTTATACTCTCCAAAATGGCACTATAGGGTGACACGGAGGAGATGAATTGTTTTAGTGATTCGTCGTTATTTTTGTTCTTCTTAATTGGAACGACTTGAGTGTGGGTAATAAATGACAATTTTTGGGTGAACTGTTCTTTTAATATAATTCTGCATAAATTGATAGATAATAAGAGCACTCACCCTATTACTTTTGATTTGGTCAAATCAGTAGTTCACACAAATTAGGTATTCTAGACACTGAAAGGGTTAACATTGATCTTTCCAAACTCTCCGAAATCAGTTTTATCTGCTCTCGTACAATATCTATTCAGCCTGACCTAAAAACGTATCATCATCCGAGCGAGAGAAACACAGGCTTATAAAATGAACATCTGTCTGTGGCGGACATGCTCCTGTAAGCCGTACCCAGACGTATTGTTTTTGAAGTTTGCACGGGAAGCTTCTAAAATGAACCGTTGGGGAGGGAAATCTAAAGGGTGGAAGCTTGAAGGTAGTTTGCGTTCGGATAATGTGCATTTCAAGCTCTATTAAAATGCAAACGTGATCTCTGAACTTCTGCATATCTACTTTTGTGAAGCACATCACAGCACCTAAAGAAAGACGAATCGTCTTTTGGGAAACTCGATTTGACAACTCGAAACCTCTCTCTCTCTCAGCGTCTCGCCTCAGTTTGATAGAGTGCACTTTCACACAATGTTAAGCATCTGTTTTTTTCTTCTCCTCAAGGGACTGCATGATTGGTTAAAAGAGCCACTATGCAGCCAATGAGAGGTCTGTTGTCATGCAGTCTTGGCCTTCTTTGGCGTCACCTATCAGCCCCCCACAGCCCCTCACAGCCAACCTCCTGCCCCCACTCTCCCCCAAAACACACACACAAACGCAAGTGTGCCAATGAGTGCTGTCATGACATAATGGCACGTCTCGCCAACCTGACCCCCCCTGCTGATACACACTAGGTTTAAGCCTAGATCTCACCACGAGACAAATCAGCATGTCTCTAGAAGTCTGCCACATGTCTTTCCTCTAATGTGCTCACGGGTGGCCCTTTACCCTGGTTCTCTAGAAAAACACAGTTCAGATTTGGGGGGTATATAAAATGTTTTGATTTTGTAGACAATTATTTTATAGTGTTGTTAACTGGTTGGGTTTAGCTATAGCCTTAGGAAAATTTGTAAATGGGGAAAATTTAGTTTATGTATGTTTATATTTATAAGTTTATATCTCACAATTCTGTGTATGTAGACTTTGTTTGTGTCTGTACACACACACACACACACACACACACACACAGAAGTTAAGTATAAACTTACAGTCATGACTTATACATATATACAGACACTTATATATTTATATATATATATATATATATATATATATACAGACACAAGAAAAAGATCAGAATTGTGAGATCAAAGAGTCGCAATGACCTTAAAAAAAGATTTAAAAAAATAATAATAAATAAATAAATAAATATATATATATATAAATCTGTGGTGGAAACAACCAACAAACTGCAAGATGTGAGTTCAAAATGCTTAAGAAAAAAACTGTGAGATGTTAACTTGTTTTATCTTTTATACAAAAAATTGTAAGTCAGTAAAAAATACTAAATTGCGAGTCATACATTCAGCATTGGGATTTGATATATTTATCCTGTAGTGAAAACAAGCTACCATAACTTCTGCTGTAGCTCTTAGATCAAATAGGGTGTCATTAGGCATTGTAAAATAGTAAAATTAGTAAGCTGTAAAGATTTTTCTTTACAATAACACATCTGAGTGCATATTTTATCAGTGCACTCTGGGATTGTGCGTGTGTTTGATCGATCAGGAAATTGATACATTGATACAAGCGTCTCGAAGCATATGGTGTCGCTGTCAGCTGAGTCCAAGTAAGACACAAGCACACACTCTGTACATATGGTATTCTGAATATCCATGCTGTAGGTTACAGCCAAACCTAAAATCACAGTCTAACTTGACAGGCTTTTAAACGGCACTCTGGAAATCTGTCTCCCTCTCTTTATCTTCGTATTTTGCATTATCATCAGAAGATCACCAGCTGTGTCTTATTCTCCGGCGTCCTACATATGTGCACAAATCAATACGATGCCTATATGCGTCTGTCTGTGTGTGTGCTTTTAATAATCCTCGCAGATAGAGAGCTCCATTATACAGATTGGTCTTTCACATCAGCTCCATTCTTACATATTAAAGTCGACTCAAGCATGCCACTTCCCGTCATCCACACAAACGTACTCAACTCTGACCTTAATGGTGGTCTGATTTGATTTGAGGTCATTTAGGCCAGATATATTTCATAAACCTATAGCCTATGTAACCTATAGCCTTTCATAAACCTATAACCTGTTCTGCAGAAAGTCTTGTTTTACTATAAATATTAACTAAAATAATTTATATAAAATAGATTTAACATTAAATATTGATGTTAGACATTTTTATGGTGCTAAATATAGTGTTGAAAAATCGAAACATTACTAAGTCAGTTTGCGTTTTTAGAGATACAGAAATACATACAATAAAATATATAATGCAAATTTGTATATAAACACTTAAGCATACATTTTACTTAATGAAATAAAGCTAGGGATCTTTTTAAGTGTTCCCAAATGATAGATGAACGTCTATATAAATAGTATTTTGTGTAAATATTTTTACAGGTTGAGTTATAAATTTCCCTTTTGTAAACAACATGATGCTTGTATCTCATTTTTCCTTTCAACAAGCGTCGCCCTTCTTTTTTATTGCTCGCAAAGCTTTGCAAAGACTTCCAGCTCCTCTCTACACATCGAACAATCCCCATGTCCAAAGAAAACACGAAGAGGGCAGGAATAAGCTGGGATATTCTAGGCAGGGTTAAGACAACAGAACAGGGGCCCCGCTTCAGGCCTCATAGATCTCATGAAAGAGGGATGGATCCGTGAAAATATTTGGATGTTCTAGGCGAGCAAAGTGCCTAAAAGTCTATGTTTGTACATGTGCGACTGGTAGCGTGTGGTCGGTTTCTGAAAATCCAGGAATAAGGAGAAACTGAAGTCTCAAAATCGGGTCGTCCAACTGCTACTTTACATATCTTTTGGTAATCGGTTCTGGGATGTGAGACCAAGCCAGAATTAGCAGTGAGCTGTGATTAAACATTTACACAGCCTTTTCTATCAGAGACGTGGTCAGCAGACATAGTTAGTGGCATCAGAGCGACAGGCGGCTGGAAAATTGATAAGGTTTTATGTGTATAAAGATAAGGCAAGAATAAAGTTCATTTGCTCTTTACTGTATGAGTGTGACACACACAAATTGATCACTGTCTGCGACCTGTGACCTTTCAAATCCCTGACCCCCAGCAGACAGATGGGTCTGAGGTTGAGGGGAGGAGATATCCTATTCTCAGTCAATGTCACTGTGTTCTCACTCTGGCTTTCCTTTCTCGGTTTTCCTTTCTGTTTTCAATACAAGCATCATAAGTTTCAGCAGAAACCTGACTATTTCCATTGAAAATAATACCACATTCCTGTCAGGCTGTATGTGAAACCAGAAAACACAGCCTTGGTTGTGGTTAAATTACTCTGTGAGAGACCCAGGTGTTCCTCAGCATAAGGTCAACACTACTAAGCTTTGATACACCCAAGGTCGACAGGATAGGACTTTCTGCCATTAGATTTTGTTTGTCCATCACTCTAGGTAAAATACACAGTTGTGATATGGTTTAATGAAGCACTGATACTGCATCAATCCACTTTGAATCAGAAAAAGTATTTTAGTCATTTAGTTTAGCATTCAGCTGTGTGTATGCAAAATAGAGCCTGACCGATATTATCAGCCAATATTAGGCATTTTCCAAACTATCGGTATCGGCATTTATAATGGCCGATAAATGAATATTTAAAATATTAAATAAAAATGGATGAAACACCCTTACTGGTAATTTGATTTGGTTGTTGGGTTTTTGTTCAAAGGACTTTAAAGTTTCATATCTAAAGTTTCTATTTTATACATTTTGTTTATCAGAACTTTAATATGTTTTGATGAAACAAGTTTCTTTTTAAAATGCATTATCATATAATGTTAGTTAAAACTGTAATAACTACAAATAACTAATGTTAGGGAAATCTGTTAATGTTTTGTTGCACGTTTCTGAAATAAAAAAAAAAATCCAATAAAATATCGGCCGATATATTGGAATATCGGATGTTAAAACCAACAAATATATGTATCGTATCGGCCTTCAAAATCCTTTATCGGTCAGGCTCTACCAAAAGGTTTGCGTCAAAACTTCAGTGTATTTATTATGGGGTTTTATTTGGCTGTTCGCTAATGCTAAGTGTTCGCGTCAAAACTTAAGTATACATTGGAATTGCATTTGGCTGCACTCATTCTAAATTCTCACATCAGAATTGAAATATATGTTGGCCATACACATACGCTATGCATTCGCGTTAAAATTGCAGTATAGTTCTTTCTTGAAGATTTAGCTATGTGCTAAGCATTTGCGTCAGAACTGAAGTAAGTTTTGGACTTCTGCATTTGGGTGCATGAATACACTACGTTTTCATGTCAAAACTAAAGCATATACTTTGGGCTTATGCATTTGGCTGTATGCATACACTAAGCAAGAACATCAAAACCGACGTTTTCTGGCTTATGGATTTGGCTATACGTATATGCTGAGCCAGGCATCACCAGGGTCCTGGAGGGCAGGTGTCCTGCAGAGTTAGGCTCCAACCCTAATCAAACTAAGCTAAGCTGAAGCAACTAATCAAGGTCTTGCTAGGTATACTTGGAAAAACTTCCAGGCAGGTGTGTTGAGGCCTTCCAGGATCAAGTTTGATGAGCCCTGTGCTAAGCGATCACAAGTGTTGTTAAAACTGAATCATATTTTGGGTTTATGCATTTGGCTTATCACATAAAGTGTTTGTGTCAAAATCAAAGTATGCTTCATATTTAAAGGGATTGTTCACCCAAAAATTAAAATTACCCCATCACCATCAAGCCATCCTGTACTGTATATGGATATTTTTCTTAAACAAATGCATGAAAAATAATAACTTTTGTAAGGCCTTTATTCAGCCCCCGGAGCTATGTGGGGTTTCCTGTATGATGGATTTTTGCACTTAACTTCAAAATGTCTTGTCCCTTTAAGCGTTTGTCTGTATGCATACACTATAAGTTTGCATAAAAAACACTTAAGGTTTTTGCAGTTGACTGTACGGTATATGCATGGGTTTATGCATTTGGCATACATTTGTGCGCATACACTGAGTGTCAAGTGTTCATTGGGCTTTGGGCCCATGGGGCTGTACATGAGACTAAATGATTGGTTAAAAAGGCCTAAATTGGAATTAGAAAATCAGCCACGAGGTTTATCTCTCTCTGACTTAATCACTGTTCGGTAAAAGTACAGACTGACGGCTTTAATTTTAGGATATTTGCATTCATAAACAACAAGCCGTGTTGAAATTACAGTCCTTTGAGCAAATGTAATTGGACAGCTGGTCGTTCAGCTGTCTCCTGACCAGGTGTGCGTCATTACAGCTTTAGCACATGCACAAAAGAGAGCTAACAAAAGATTTAGTGTTGAGTTTAGGTGTGTCACCATCTTAAATAAGGAGTAATAATGGTATAAGGCCTAGTAAAATGCAGCTTTTAGATGCATTAAATCATATTTAAGCTAATTATAAGCTCTTCTTATAGTTGTATATGAAATAATTACCTTTTTTTACCACTCCCACCCTGTTGCCAATTTCCAAACAGGTGGTCTGTCTGGGACAAGCTGCCCCAGTTTCTTTCCTTATCCCAGCAGATAGTTAGACTAACATTTTCTTATAACCTTTAACCTTTCTTTTCTCAAATCTGAGTCGCTCCCTCATTCTCTCCATCTAGATCTCAGAATGATAGTAGTAGATCACATTTCTTTGTGTCTTATTATATTCTGTATTTACATGCGCTGATGCCAGTAGCGCTTTATAAACTGGAAAAGTTTATTGGAGAAACAATTAGTTTTTATATACACTTCTGATCTAAATTGTTACATAATACGACGGAGGGGTCCATCTGCATGAACGTATGAAATGTTAAATGGTCCTCTACTGTCCCCTGGTGGTTAATTTTAGAATTTTAGAATTTTATTTAAATAAATGCCTACACTTGAGAGAAATGCTTTCTTTTTATGTATAATATATTACTAATATTTTAAAAATAACTCTTATTGAGTTAGATGATTTAATATGGCTATATATTTTAATATAGTGTGTATTTAACGTAAACACTGTGTTGTAGGGGATGCGTATACATTAAAGTATTTCCAATGTGTTTTAAAATGTACTGTAGTCTTATACTCATTAAAAACATTGCTGTTTTTATCGAAGCTTAAACAATAATGAATAACCATCCTTGATCTACAAGCTGCTCTGCTCTGCTCTGTGCAAGTCGCTTAGGGACACTCGGAGGATTAGATTTTAATGAATGTGCATTATTTATACTAGTAACATCACCAACATGATGTAAATCTGTCTTTCATAAAGGCTTGATATTACTTTGAGAGAGCCTGGTGACAGGTATAACTGGAAGGACAATTCCACTGAAGAAAAATGCTAGATTTTACAAATGTGAAAGAGGAACTACATGTTTGGTCATTATTTAGTCAGCTAGAAATACTTGGGTGTTTCAAACTGGGCTTCAGGGGTTTTTCCTCGGGTGTTAGAGGGTTCATGGAAATGTCAAATGGAAAGTGTAAAAACTGAAAGGGAAAAAATATGATTGTTAAAATGGCCGCTTAGTGTTGTGAAGTATTATACAAATAAATTTGATTTATACATTCATTTAAAGTAAAACATATTGTAGTTTTTTGTAGTGCAAAATAATGCCAGTTATTACATTTTTAAACACTGTGTCTTAAAAATTTCTCAATAACATGAATCTTAAAATATGCATCACATCAGGGAGCACTAATGTATGTAAACATTAAATATTTAATGTTTTAATGCAGACACTGTGAAACTCAAAAGTGAAGCCTAAATCTCCAAGTTTCCCTGCCAGCTCACGCGTTCCTCTCCTGCTGCTAGGTGGTGACAACGAACTTATTTTAATCGTCTTTATATTTTCTCACACTCTGATTAAGGTTACATCTGGAGTCAAAACTACGCAGTGGCTTGCAGAAATGCCTCAGAAAAGGGGAGAATGAAAATTCTATTACAATGAAATCCATGATTAGTGATTTTACAATAATGGAACATTTGAATTCTCAATCTTTTTTCATGCAAACCATTTGTCCCAAATCTATGTGATTTAAATACAAACCTGTTGTAAGGTCAAAGGCCACAGACCCTTTTAGGAAACACTTGTCATTGTGGTGCCAGTGGGTCGGCACAAGTATTTGTGAAAGTAAAGCAAATAGTGTCAATCCTAAAGTGAATCCTGACCTTTGACCTCTCTTTCCACTACGTCTATCTCCGTTCCCCTGAATTGATCCGATAGATTTTTCTGGATCTAGTGTGTGAGTGAGAAAATTCCCGTACTGATAAGTGTCTTTGAAGAGAGCTATTACTCAAGAGTGTATCATTTTTCTGAGCGTCTATGTGGAATTTGCATTAGGGAGAAGGAGAGTCTTTAAATGCGTCCATTAGTCCGGATGCGCATCTATTTGTTTGTGTATGTGTGTCGTCTCAGTGGAGTGGAGGCAGTCTAGGCAGTACAGGAAGCCAGCATGTCTTCCACATCTGCAGAATACAACATTTGACTTAAACATCTGAAGGACGCTACATACTCACCTTGAAAGCACTCCAGGTAAGCTGTGCCTGGCGGGCCGATCTCATTAAAACAAAAATCTCTAGATCTGGATTTATTGCTCACACGATCAGTTATGGCTTGTAAATGGAAACCAGTTCAGATGCTTCCTGGCACCTTTTATTGTGGTTGTGAGCCATTTAGAAGATCATGAGTATTTTATTTCAGTCTCAGGGAGCTTGGTTGATCACCACAGACTTTTATGACAGACAAATACATTTTTAACAATCAGTTTTTCACGCTAATTAGAAAATTGTATTCTTCTTTTTAGCCATTTTAGCCGAAAATGAAGCCCCTCGTGCTGTTGTTTTGGATTTTTGTTGTGCCTGGACACGCTTTTGTACTTCAGCCGAGTAAGTGTTGTTTAAATTATGAATAGCTTATGATTAAATTCTTTATTTTACTTTAAGTCTGTATTTTAAGGTTAAATACAGAATGTTTCATATGAAATAATAAACACAAATTGTTCAGTTCATAAATAAATGTATGTGTATTATGGAACAAGTGTAATAACTAACTCATAGTGCAGGCTTTTAATCATGGAA
Source organism: Enteromius treurensis (assembly GCA_032275025.1). NCBI lineage: Eukaryota > Metazoa > Chordata > Actinopteri > Cypriniformes > Cyprinidae > Enteromius > Enteromius treurensis. Next base: position 8,232,818 of record JAUCMU010000080.1, on the reverse strand, counting down.
CTTATGTATTACAGACGGCAAATGTCTTAAAAGCAAAGAAATGAGGGAGATTTTGCATTCATTATGTTCACAAAGGTCTATTACCTCTTATAGGTTTAAATGTGACAGTCATGCAGAATGCATCTGCAAAAGGTGACCTTTGGGCGGAGCAGAAACTTGATCGTTTAATGGAGGCTCTCAACACTGAAAAGGAGAAAAGAAGTGAGAAAGAGGTCACAATGAAAGAGGCGGAAGAAGAAATGGACACAGTTGAAGAACATGGAATGAAGAAAGCAAAAAGGGTGGAGCAAACAAGTGAAAGTGATGTTAAAAGCATAGAAGTAGTAGAAGGAGAGCAGCAAGGACAGAATTTGGATGAACAAGCCAAACCCATCCTCATTGCAGAGAATACCAACCATTCACAAGAAGTTGAGGGTGAGGAACATCTACCTTCTCCTACCACGGCCACCGCCTCCCAACCTTTCCTGAACTTGCATACAAAATCTGTACCTTCCTCATTCTCCTTCACTCCACAAGGACCAAAAACAACGACTGAAACCTTGTCTGTCATAACAAAACTTCACATTGTAAATTCAACTGCTGAGGCAACCGGAGACACTTCACTAGTAAATGAGAGCAGCACAAATGAAGATCTCCGAGTGGAGCTCCATGTGATGAACAGCTATAAACTCCGCCCACTAGAGGAAGTGAGTGTTGACGTCACAGCAGTGGCAGCAAGGGCAGGACCCACTGCAAAGGCCCCTTTTATAGTCGAATCAAAAAACAAACCTAAAGACAAAGTGAAACTGAAAGCAAAGAAGAAAAAGGCCCTCAAAGTAAAGGGCAAGAAGTCCAAAGTTACGAAAAAAGCTAAGAAAGTGAAGCATCTCAAACGAGAGAGAAAATTGAAATCCACAACACCTTCGTATTTTCCCTATTTTGAAGATCACTACTGCCCCTCAGAATGTTCCTGCTATGGAAGGTATGTGTCTGCGAAACCTTAAACCACCATGCTTAAAGACATAGTTGACCCCAAAATTGACATTTTGTCATTAATTTCATCTTCAGAACACAAATCAAGATATTTTTGATCAAATCCGAGAACTTTCTGACCCTTCATAGACGGCAAAGCAACTCACACGTTCAAGGTGTTCGAAAAGTTAGGAGTAGCTAGCTCTCAGATTTCATCAAAAATATCTTAATTTGTGTTCTGGAGATAAACTAAGGTCTTACGGGTTTGGAAGGACACAAGGGTGATGAATGACAAGGATATTCATTTAAGAATTGTCCTGATGCTGCTGAGCATTGCACTGGAAAACGTTCAGTTAACATGCTGTAATTTAACTTGATCTCTTCTTTTCCAGGGTTGTGCAGTGTTCCGACAAAGACCTTGACAAAATACCTTATGGAATTCCTTACAACTCCCGTTACGTTCTCTTAATGAACAACCACATCGACAGCATTCAATTAAAGTTGCTCTTTCAGTATGACTCCATGGAGTTCCTGGTGTTAAGCAACAACCGTTTAACAGACGAGACGATCGAGGGTTCCTTTGAAGGGATCAAGAGCCTAAAGAGACTATACATAGAACGAAACCTTCTCCAGAGCATCCCAAATGACCTGCCTGTTACTCTAGAGGAGCTACGGCTGGATGGGAACCAGGTAAATGTGATGTCCGCCACAGCCTTCGGACGCTGCCCAAACCTGCTGATCCTCAGCCTGAGCAACAACAGCCTGGGGAACAAATCATCCACTATCCCTCCGGGAGTTCTTCTACCACTGGGAAAACTTCGGACGCTTACACTCTCCTACAACCAGCTTGCTTCTGTTCCCCTGCAGCTGCCCCTCAGTCTTCGAGAACTCTATCTCAGAGGCAACCGCATGCAACGCCTACAAGGAGACATGTTCTGGGGTAGGGCGCAGCTGCAGGTCCTGGATCTAAGTGCAAATAGATTAACAGATAAAGGTCTTGGGAAAGCACCGCTACTGAACGCCAGTCGCCTCGAGAGTTTAAATCTAGAGGGCAACTTACTGAAGCAGGTTCCTCTCCATCTACCTCGTAGCGTAAAGACCCTTAATTTGGAGGGAAACTTCATTTCTAGCATTGGCAAGGATGCTTTTATATCAATGCCTCAGTTGGAGCATCTTGGCCTAGCAAGAAATAAGATCACTAAAGTAGCCCTTGGTGCCTTCCGGGTTCTTCCACTTCTGCACCAGCTGGACATGAGTCACAATGCCTTACAGCAGGTACCGAGGCAGCTCCCATTATGGCTCCACTCTGCAACTTTTTCGCACAATAAAATCAGTGTAATTCCACGTGATGCTTTCTGCTGGGGTCGAGGCAGTGAGTCTCCTCTCAGCCGCCTCGTCATGGTCCACCTGGAATATAACTTGATAGATCTGGGTCACCTGGACACGTTGGCTTTCCGGTGCCTCAGAGGCTTTCAGGTGGTGCAGTTTTACTAAACTGAACCAACTGGGAATCCCTGCAAATGGTCGACATATGGGTCGAAATGGGCTTGGCTTTTCTTTCTTGTCTGGACTAAAGCCCTTGAATCAGCTGCATCTGTTACAATGATGCTAAACTTTCGAAACTCTTTGCAGTTAGTATTTAGGAGACCGCAAACCTTTCAAATATGGCAAAAATGTGTCCCTGAACTGCGTGTAAAGAGCAGTTGTGCTCATGGAGACACAGATTTGAATCTTAATGTCCATTCACCCATACATTTCTTCCTATAATAAAGCAGGATTTCATTGTCCGAGACATGGGTTACTTGACCTCCATAGGATGTGTTGATGTTGTTACAGCACTGAAATGTGAATAGTTGCTTAAAACCAGAGAGAACAAGGCAGTTTTGCTTGGACAAATCCCTAGACGGCTGTTTTGAGATTTCATTGATTTTATTTAATGTTTTCATAAGTGTGTTTCATCATTTAAATGTATTACTTATGAAAATAAAACACCCATTTTCATAACCTGGCAGTCTACTATCTCTTTCTTGAGCCAGTGTTATATCAGCACTGGTTTGCCAAAGTGACTCATCATGACCTTTCAGATCATTCCATGCTATAACAGCTCTCAACAAGATAATTCATCATGACAAGTATATAAAATATTGCCAGTATGTTTTTCATTGCTCACAGTGAAAAAGGGCTTTTCTGAAAATTGCTTGTTTTATTTTTCTTAGTAAACGCTTGGCTACGGTTATTCTTGCCAGATTTGAAGCGAAGAAAAGCACATTATTCAGAATTTGGCTCAGGTAAACTTGGCTTAACTCTCTCACACATGGGACTTACATAATCGGTTGATGCCAGTTACAGCAACTCCAACGTGTGTGTTTTTCTAATGCAAACAAACACGTTTGGATGAAAGTTGAGTGTCTCCCTGTTCATGTTTCCTCAGGACGAGTCCTTGCGAGAGACTCTTGTACTCTATTGTATTCACCACTAGATGGCAGAAGAGTATATTTTAATGCTTAGCGATGCATTACGTTACATCATGCTTTTTAAATATACATCCTGGTTATTCTAAAATAAATAGCAAATAAGTTAACGTGATCTATTAAGGACAAATAGATTTGTTTATTTTCGGCACTTTGACATATGCGTTATAATTGACTGTTATTTAAAATATCCCCAATCTTGAATGTTTGCTTATTTGCTTTTTGTCTCAAACGTCTGTTCTTATTTAATTTCTTCTGAACCCGTTATAAGCAGATGCAAATGATGTGCCTGCTGTAGGATATGACCAAATTTGACAGGGTCCTGCCAAAGTCTTGAGGTCTTTACATTGTTTAAGCAAACCCTACGACCGTGTGGAAGCAGAGAATGAGTCAGGGAATACAACGAAAGAGGTGAAGAGGGGGAAGGGGGTGACAAAGTGAGAGAGAAATGGGATGGAAAGAAAGCAAATAGCAGCTTCATGTGTGTAGGGTTCGGTAAATTCCATCTGTCTAATAATGCAGGAAAGCTACGTGGCACTAGGAGACAGCTGCAGAGAGAGAGAGAGAGGGAGAGAGGAAGACAGAAAAAAAGAAGGATTTTAGGAAGGTGAAGGACTCTTCCAGAACCTCCCTACAGTCCAGCAGGACCCTGACCCCTGTAATATATCATTTTTGAAACTATTTTTCTTTTATGTGTTTAATTTATCTTTCTACAAGCAGTGCAATGTGAAAGTTTTTTTACACTGTACAAATGGGAGGGTAAGCTGTGACACTTTTTGACACAATGTCCATGAGATAGACATGAAGCTGATACCTATAATTACTTGTCAGGGTTTATGCTATAATTTGGAAAAACAAAGAAACATTTATAACTATCATTTGGAATAGAAAGTGCCTTTTAAAAAAGTTGTAGTGACACAATATCTGCCATTTATATTTGAGATAAAATTATCAACGTATAATTTAATTAAAAATAATTCATAATTTAATTTAGATATTCATAATCCAGCCAGGGAAAGGTTTAATATTCGGTATATTGCAATTTAGTGAAACATTTGTTAAACTGTAATAATTAATGTTTTAATTATTAATGGTAATGGTGATTTTTGCAATATTAGTACACTTGTTGCACATCTTCCTATATGTATATATATATATACACACACACATTATTTATACAACATTTCTTTAAACATGATGCGCTATTTTTATATGTAATTTATTGAATTAATAAAATGGTGCCATTGTGCCGGTCTTGGCATCAATTGAGCTAAAGTAGGGGCATAAAATCAAACTATTAGATGAATGAACAAACAACAAGACAATTATTGGATGCTGGCCTTGCATTTGACATTTGATAAACCGGGATAGGTCACTGGTTGTTGCGTTGCCTGAGGTCAAAATTTAGCAGTTTGAATAGTAAAAGTAAAGGCAATGCAGAAAATTGTAAGCAGCAGTGTAACCGCAAAAGCCTGCCTGTTCTTCTAAAGGCTAGTGCTAACATCTGCAATTCCATTAGGATTCAGTCTAGCCTGTGGCGTTTAATGAACAGAAGGCCTGAACTTAGTTACCATTGAAGAATGTCTGCAAACACAAAGCCAGGAAATGAAACTCCACCCTGAAAAAAAAGAATAAATGGATAGAGACAAAGCGTCTGCCCAGGTCAATAAACACAAAAGCAGGTCGACGTTGGTCTGGAGGACCTGTGTCCTCTAGAGGACATGGGTCAGATGGAAATGGGGAGTCTGGGATACATGAATAAGCAGAAACACTTGGTTTGATCCCTCTTACTGTTATTTTGTGGTGGAATGTGCTTCCAGCTTCCAATTATCTTTATTTTTCCGCACTTACACTTCTGAAAAAATGCAGAACAGTTAATATCTTTGGCCTTTGGATCATAAATTGCTTGGGTTTGTCCTCGTTTTTAAGTCGCTTTGGCAATGTTGGCATCAGATCATGTTTTAATTAACAAGAAAAAAGGTCTACTTTCAGTTAATTTGGAAAAAAAACTGTTCATCCAATTAATTTTAAAGTGATCTGATGTCTCGAAAAGCAAAAGATAGTTGTACCATGATATAAAATGACTCGTCACACGCAATCTCCATATTTCATATAGAGAATGATTTTACAAATTTGTAGCCTGACCCTTGAGGTTAAAGGGACACATATGTTCATAGTTGAGTGACTCTGCTATTACTGGTCCTGAAGTGAGGTGGCGCTTGAGTCAGTGGAGTGGAGAGGAGAAGGAGAGAGACAGATAGAAAAGGAGGAGGAGAGAGAAAGAGGGAGGTGGCAACCGAGCAAGAAAGAGTTTAAGGCTGAACCATGGGAGCCAGACGGACCTCTATATCCCCCACACCCACACTTGGATATATGGATATATGTATGCATTTGCATTTACAGCCCCTGATCTCTCTCGCCATCACTTTTTCCCTCTGTTCCCTCGATTTTGTTTAACCCTTAAAAGGACAAACACACACAAGGTGTCTGCAAACCTGCAAGTTTCATTTACACACATGCAGGCTCCACAAGAGGGCTGTTGTGTTTACAGTTTCACTCCATTATCACATATACAAATGCATGCAAATGTACACATATGAATATAAATGAAGCATTTTTCTGTCCTGAAAAGCTCAGTGCAAGCATATGTAGTCTAGCCACTCCTCTTCTCTTCTGCACAGTGTCTGTGTGTGTATGATACAGGATCCTGTATTGGTTCATCTCAGGTTATTTAGGCATTTTTAGAAGATTCTCAGTTGAACAGTGTAATTAAAGGTCTTGTTGTTTATGAAATGAAAAATAGCGGCCCAAAGTGTGTAAATATGTTTTATTATAAATCCTTAGATATTTTCCAGCCTGGGGAACATTCGCAAGGTTAAGAGCCATAAACAATGCCCTTATTGGGTCATATGACTGCCGGTGTTAAAGCCAAAGGTCAAAGGTCAGTATGCTCGTTTTACACCAGCTCTGGTTTTATCCCGAAATGTTATCTGCGAGGCCGGATTACGAGACCCCTGAGCATTCAGGTGTGCTCTTTAGGGTCTTTATAGAAATTCCACGTTCCTGCAGTGTGTATTTATTGGGTTGTTTTTCGAAAAGATGCCACTGTGAAGAAGAAAACCAAGAAAAGGTACTTTTCTATATTATACTGAGAGCTGGATGGGGTTTTGCGCCAGCCTTTTGGTTTGTATTTTCATCCTAGTTCCTTGTTTAGATATTCTCCCAAGTCGTCCCCTTTCAAACAACTCATAGAGAGACTATTTAACACATAAGACATGAAGTTATTAGTGGTGTTTGATAAGGTATAAGCATCCCTAAAGCCATTGCGTTTTACAATTTGAGCAAATTATTAATCTTAAAGGGATAGTTCACCCAAGTATGAAAATTACTCCACAATTTACTCACTCATTCTAAGTAGGGGTGTAACGGGTCACAAAAATCACGGTTCGGTTCGATATGATACAGTAGTGTCACGGTTCGGTATGTTTTCGATACGGCAAAAATACAATAAAAAAGAGAATTTCTTTGATTTTTTTCTCACATTTTTATTTATTAAAACTAACATAATATGACCGTGTTTCCCCCCCCTTTTCTTTTACTTTGAACAACAAAGGAGCTATAATTCGCATAACTCCTGGGGTTTCTTCTTAGGAGCAAATAAAGAAGTGTTTTGGAAAAGTCAGCCTTGGATGGTATTTATTGATTAATTAAAACTTAATAAAAAGTAGA
>JAUCMU010000080.1:8187381-8225567 GCA_032275025.1 Enteromius treurensis | reverse complement strand
CTTCATTTTCAACAGAGCCGCGCAGTTTAAAATCCAAAGCAGAAATGATTTTGTAACTGACAGCGCTTTCATGGTTGGCTAGTAACAGAAGGCCGCGGGTGATAGTTTGCTTCTGAAGTGAATCAATCCGTTTGTGTAAGACAAATATAATTAATGGACAGTCTTTTGGCCTTCAGAATAACCCCGATTTACTGCCATTATAAAACTTGTAAGATCCAGGATTTTTTGGAAAAACATTACTCCTACTTGTCTGAAGATAAAAGTCATATACACTTAGGATGGCTTGAGGTTGAATATTTGGGTGAACTGTCCGTCCATTTTAGAATGAAACTTTGATAAATGGCATGTCATACACCATGAACTTTACATTCAAATGTATGGATTGTTGAGTCGTGTTTTAGCTTTTTTCTTTTTCTTTTTTTTGCTTGACAAAGAGTAATTTTTGACATAGGACTAAATGACCTAGCAATAGTCTTTAAAAACAGCTTACAGCAATGTGCTAACAACCACACTTTATAAGCAAATAAGCAAGCAAATAGCATCGAGGAGGTGCGTTTCGCAAGGGCATTTACTACGCACATTTTCTTCAGGAAATGTGAAAAAAATCGACTTATAAAATAGCCTTGCGTAATTCCTGTTTTTCCTTTCCTCTCTTCTCTACTTGATTCGTCCCTGACTAGACAAAAAGTCTATTGTAGAACACAATGTTTCCTCCTCGAGCAGACATTACCTAAGCACTCCAAAGTTGTTGCTCGTTCTTCTATTTTTCAGTCATTTTTTCCTTCTAATACTGTCCCGTCCATGTCAACAGGAATTAGGCCGATAGCTTCACTAGCCGAGGGGGGGAAATGTTTGTGAAAACGCTCGTATGATTTACCGTTTGCCACTAGGAAGCTGGGTGAGCGTTCATGACGCAGCTTTTTCTAAGCCTGGAGACGCTCAGTAATGTGATGTCCAGCTGTGGCAGACCAGTTTGTAAACTTTACTGTGTCGTTTGCTTGTGAGGAGGTTTACCGCACGTTAAGTATTCAAATCTCTTCTCGAAACATTTAGCTTTTCAATATGTTACGTTCAAAAATGAAGCCAAGAAATCAGAGGCTCCATAAACACAGACTCATCAGCAGTGATGAGTTTACAGCACTGTTTAATGGTGCATCCCAAAGTCTATTGCAATCCCTAATGAAGTTTTCAATTGCTGCATGAATGTCTGTTTGGGCAAGTACGGTATAAGGCCTTCGGAAGAACGCAGGATGTGTTCAAGGAGATAATTGTTGTTTTAATGTGTTTTCTGCATCACATCGAAGCCGCCCGGAGGACTCTTCAATGACTGATGTTATCGTGGAGGCTTTGATATACCATCTGGCATTTAAAGGTGATTTTTAGCCGACTCATCATTTTTCACCTAGCCTTCAAACTTCTCAGCATGATCCGTCTTGAAACTTTGACTCACCCTCTTGTTTTTTTTTCAACAATTGAAAAATTGCAGAGACTGCAGAGCAAAGCACAACAACTATAAATAGTGGAATATACCATGCAAAAGTTTGGGATTGGCATACACAATACATTAATATTGTATCATTGTTTTTCACTATTCCTATCATTTTCAGCATTATTACATATTTAGTATACTGTTGATGTGGAAAACAGTCAAACAGCTAAATAAACTGTAAATATTGTGCAGCATTATACATGTCTAAGCTAGTGCTGTCCAACAATTAATCATGATTAACTGCATCAAAAATAAGTTTTTGTGTACATACGTATTTGTACGGTGTATATTTCTTATGTAAATATAAATACAAACATGCATGTATATATAAGAGGAAAAAGTGTTATGTTTATATATAATATGTAACCATATATTTTTAAAAAATATGCTGTATGCTTTTAAACAAAAAAAAAAAGATACTTAATACATCCTTGCTGAATAGAAGTGTTAATTTCTTTTAAATAAAAAGGATGTTATTTATATATACTGTAGGAAACCAGGGTGTGCTGTTGCCATTACGCTGATGGGATGCTTACTGTAAGTGGTGCATATGAATACAACGTGAAAGCAGTGCTTATTACTGGGCCACATCTGTTTACCATTATCACTCATTAGGATCATATAAACATGTGAACTCATGAAGCTGAAGTTGATCAGTTCATGGATCAAGTGTCTGTAATAAAACATGTGAACTGAAGCTTTTGTTAACTTTTCTTTTTTAGTGCGGCTTTAAACACTAAATGCATGTTAGTTTAATCATTTTTTTTATTTTAAATGTATCACCTTTATAAATTTACACGCAGCTGCATAACTGAAAACTTTTGTCAAGGAAATGCAAGCTGTGTCTAATCCTTTGGTCAGTAGGGTGTCATGATTTCCCCCAAAATATTAAGCAGCAAACATTTCAGCATTGCTTATGATGAGTAATCTTTCCTAATATTAGAAGGATTTCTGAAAGATCACGTGATGATCTGAAAATTCAGCTTTGCCATGACAAGAATAAATTACATTTTACAATATATTCAAATAAAAAGTCTTTTTTTTTGGTAATAATACGGTTTTTAACAATATAAGAGATTTTACTGTATTTTTTATTTTTTGGTCAAATAAATTCAGACTTGATGAACTTAGAGACTTATTTTAAACATTAATTGGTTTTGTAGCATTTTACAGTAAGGTGTCATTTCTTAACATTAGTTAATGTATTAACTAAAATGAAAAAAGAATGAACAATATTTATTACACTGTTTTTTTTTTACATCTTTGCTAACTTTAGTTCATTAAAATACAATAATTCATTGTTAGTTCATGTTAGCTCACAGTGCATTAACTAATGTTAACAAACACAATTTGTGATTTTAATAATGCATTAGTCCATGCAGAAATTAGCATTTACTTAGATCAATAAATGCTGAAAAGTATTGTTCATTCTTACTTCTTCAATGTTGTTAACTAATGTTGACTAATGAACCTTATTGTAAAGTGTTACCCATTAATTAAAGTGCCCCTATTATACATTTTTAATAATTACCTGCCTTACAGTGGGTAACAGAGCTCTTAGTGAATGAAAACATCCTGCAAAATTATAAATCTAAAAGTTCAATGTGTATAATTAAAAAAAAAAAGTCCCAAGCTGTTTCACTTTGACGTCAAAATGAAACATTGCTTGCCCACTTGTTGGTCTTTTCACATTTGACAAGTAATGTGCAGTACATAAAATTTATAATACATAAACAATATACATTTATGTTTCTTAACCACATTAAAATCAAGATAAAGTTCAGATTAAGAATGATTTTTTTTTTCAGCGCTCATCAGTCGTTCTTTTCAGATGGAGAAATGAACAGAAGCAGATGTGCTGTGTGTCGATATGAGATCAGCCTCAGGAAACAGAGCCAAGCGGAGATGAGAGGAGAGCCAGGAGCATGCTTAGGTAAGCAGGCACTCTGTCACGCCAGACACGCCGCTGGAGTCGTAGTGGGTAAGCAGAGCAGAGTTCACACACTGATCAGTCGAGATGTGAGGTATACCGCCAGCGTGAATGAGCTGGAAAACACAGACACAGACCGGAGCTAATAAATGATGATTTTAATAAACTTCGACTTCGCAGCACAGCCAAATATACTCTGGCCCAATATGTCAAGAACACATGCAATGCCAAAAAGTCATTAATATTGTAGATATGTTACTTTATTTGCACTCACGAGGGGTGCTTTTGCTAATACTGGGGGATTGGGGATTTGAACAAACCCCTGGAAACAGGCTTTGAGTTGTTGTGGTGAATTTGATGCATATAGCAAACACAACTTAGAAAATGTAGAAATGTAGTTTTGTTGCAGTTTTGATCTCTGCTTCTCAGGCTCTCTCTCTTTTCTCTCATTCTTTGTGCGAGCATGGATAACACATTCTCTATGAAACGTTTTAGTGGTAGCAGAAAGCAAGCCACAGGCACTTGATCTCAGTTATGAAAATTTGAAGCATTCAGCACAGAATATATGCGAACTGTTGAGCAAACACACACACGTCCAAGAGAAACAGACTGGGCTGCTATTATACTCTTTGGAGGATGATGGGAAATTAGCCCCACTGGGCACAGCAAGGAAGCCACGTGAGAGGATTCACAGTGATTTTAGCGTTTCATTCGTCTCACTTAGACTTTATTCCATGAAAACAGACATTTAAGTGACTAATAGGGGTGTGTAATATTGACATGAATATCTTCATGGGTGTTAATGATGATTATCAGACTCTCTTGTTCTTCATTACTTATGGTTCTTTCCATATTTGCCACCTTAAATTGATCTGGGGTTTTTTGAAGAATAAATACATGAAGAAGGTGCAAATCCAGTATTCTGTTATTAATTACTCACTCTCGTGTCGCTTCAAATCCATAAGTGTTCATATTCAGAACACAAATTAAGATATTGTTGATGAAATCTGAGAGCTTTCTGACCCTGCATAGACAGCAACACAACTGAATTTAGTTTTAGAATGTTGCTAAGCTAACAAGTAGACTCTAATATGCATAAAAATACTTTAGCCAAAACGCAAATATTAAAAGCATGAGGCACAGTCAAATTACCAGCATATGCATATGGTTTTGAAGCTTGGATGCTGGTTTAAGCTGGTCCTTTGCTGGTTTAAACTGGTCCTTTTGTTGGTTTATGCTGGTCCTTTACTGGTTTAAGCTGGTCCTTTGCTGGTGTATGCTGGTTTAAGCTGGTCCTTTTGTTGGTTTATGCTGGTCCTTTACTGGTTTAAGCTGGTCCTTTGCTGGTGTATGCTGGTTTAAGATGGTCCTTTTGTTGGTTTATGCTGGTTTTTGCTGGTTTAAGCTGGTCCTTTGCTGGTGTGTGCTGGTTTAAGTTGGTCCTTTGCTTGTTTATACTGGTCCTTTGCCAGCATGTGACCAGCATAGACCAGCGAAAGGACCAGCTTAAACAGCAGAGAACCAGCATCCCAGCTTCAAAACCTACCTAACCAGCAAATGCTGGTTCTTTCAGTACGGATAGCATTTTACTAAGCTAACAAGCAGACTCTAATAAGCATAAAAAAACTCTGAAAACTGGCAAACAAATGTTGGAAAGCATGGCAAACAATCGATTTGAGTACAGCTTTTGTTAGCATATAGCGATACCATGACTAAATATTGTCATTTTGGATTTACTTTATCAGTCATAGAACAGCGCAGTGTTGACTTGTCTTGTCAACCAATTAAAATAATATATAATCATAAAAAACTAAGATGTTTAACTTTTGAAACATCCCTCTTAGGTAGTACATTACATTTTGTGTTAAACAGCAGTCAAATGTATTGTCTTTAAGAAAAAAGATTTTAGACAGAAACTGGCACCCATAAAGGAGAAAAAGCAGAGAATGTGTCTTTATATTCCCTTCCTATCAAGCACACAAACACAAAATGAGATAAAAACAGGCGCAGTGATGGCCAGGCGCCGAGGCCTGACATATACAAAGGAAGTGCTTCGTCTGGCAGTCAGTGTTACCAGGCATTCACAGAGAAAAGCTGAAAGCTCCACATTGCTCCATTCAGAAGAGAGTTGAAGAAAGATGGCTGACCTTCTATTCAGCCCAGCTCCCCGTCAGTCATTCGGCTGGCCGACTGTGAGCTTACAAGCACGGCGACCGTCACGGTGGGTGGGTGGGTGGGTGGATAAATACACCCATGATTTTGTTGGAAATGCTTTTTTTTCTGCGCAAGTTAGATATTGGAGTTACTTGTGTGGTGAAACTGCTACTTTAGTTGCTCTGTCCTTCAAAGCGGTTTGTTGCTGTGTGATAAGGCATGTCTTTGAGGGATAAAAAACCCCCAAAAGAATAATGGTTCAAGATGTCTGGGACCGAAGAGAGGGTTTTGACCGTTTATTCAAACTTTAGACAGGAAGGCTGAGCCAAGGCCTTGATAAAATCAACAGGATCGCAGAGGTCTGGGAACAATAAGCCAATGGGAACATTCATTTGCGGCAGATGCAAAGAGAAAAAGCAATAACACGACAAGCAATCACTTTAAAACACAGTATTTGGAGAAGCGTAGTTACAAGAAGGAAATATTTACTTGTGCTTTCTAAAGACGTGATTAAGTTTGCATCAAGCCAGGAGGAGCATCATGTTTTCTTCTCTTTGTGTGGACTCTAGGCTGAATCTTTTTCCCTTCCACTGGCCCTTTCCTGACCAGCCAGACTCTAAATCTCCCCTGAATTTGTACATTCCTCTGGTATTGCCTAATACATTTTCTTGTCAGGGTGTGTGTGCATAGTATCGTAGACTAGAGTGTGTGTGTATTGGATGTTGTTTGGGGTATGGCTGGGTTTTTGTGTCATTTGTGTGCGTTTGGGGTGGAAGCATCTGTTTATCTTGTTATCACTGACATTTTTTCGATGATGCGCTGAAGACATTTGGCTCTCAGGGGTTTCTTAAAAACTTCCATCTTTCAGCTGCAAAAGAGAAAAAGCTTGTTTTTCCTGCATTTTACTGATCCAAAATATGAATGAATTGGGTGGTGCTGATCAGTTATAACAGTGATAATGTTGGTACATGGAAAAATGACTAAAAACATATTTTTAAAATTACTTTATTACTTATTATTACTTCAGTGGTAATGTAAGTTTAATTATGAAGCAACAGAGTATAGGATATTAACTTCATATTATCCTAATTAGCCAGTGAGGATGAGTTAAACTGATCAAAAATTACCTGGGAAAAAATGTAATCTTAAAAAAAAAAAAAAAACATTTAACTGAGAAGAAACACTATTATAATCGGTATATATATCCCTAATTCATTCTGAAATGTTTTTTCAAAAACATTTTCTCTTGAAAAAGAAATAGTTCAATATATGTCTAAACATATCTGAAAAACTAAATTTATTCATCTTCACACTTTAATTTTTTTAATGTATAATTTTATTTATTTTTTCTTTAATACTACACAATTAATGTTCTTGTCTCACACACAAACTAACTGCAGACATTCCAGGCTGCGCTTGCAAGCTTGACGAGACCGGTAAAGACATCACTTTTTTTTTTTTTACCGTCTGTCAAGATTTTTCCATGCAACTTTTTCTCACAAATGCACTCGAATGCAAACTTACGCTTACGAGTCTGTGTTCCCCAGATAACATATTTGAGTCTTATTAGAGTAATTTGATTTTCCCACACACTCAAAACCTTCATACGAAATGCACCCTGTGTTGGAAAATTTCCCTCGGCATTTCTCTTTAGCGTTTGAGCCTCAAAATCCATCCCATCTCTGACAAATCAAACAGCTTGTGTAATATAGCACGAAATCCAGGTTCATTTCATTTCCAGATCACTTTAGTTAATTGAGCAAGGGATTCTGTATTACTGTAAATATCCCTATAATTAACAAAGACATTTATAAATAATAGACAGTTTTATACAATTTAACTATTTAAAAACCAAAAGGTCTATTTATAAAGCTATGTAAAATGTTCTGGAACAGGATGAGCTGCAACTTGTCGCTCTGAATTGTGGTATTATCCATAAACTCCCTCCATTTAAAGTGATTATTTTCTCTTTATCTCTTTGTGCTTCTGTCAAGCAATTTAGCATTTCATTAGATTAGCTTGACAGGGTCAAAGGAGACAAGAAGCCTTGTGAATAACAATTATTTAGATCGTCCCAGGATTATAATACCTGAAAAAGTATTAAAAGTGTCATTATATGTGACAGAGGAATAATTCAGGTTGACAGTCTGTTTAAATCTTCCAACGGACCATTTCTGCTTTTTAAATATATATCTGACAAAATTCATTAATTAGCATTTGTTCACTGAAGCAACCAACCTGGTCCCATAAAAATATGTACCTTTTTATGCACCATTTTTTTGAAGTCATAACATGATATTCTTCAAGTGTGAAAATTACACTTTATTAATCAAAAACTCTGTCAATTTGTGTGAAAAGGAATAAAAGGTGTCTGAGTTTTACTGACCGTTTATTTCTTTGGGAAACTGCAGTGATATGTACTTATTGGTACATATTCAGTGTCTAAAGTGCACCCAAGTACGTTTATGGCATGAGACCAGGTAGGAAGCAACACAGTTGTCCTTTTTTGTCTTTAGCTGCCTCTTTCCTGTATGTAGTTTTGGTTCAGGTCTGCTGGTTCCTTTAGTTGGGGACTGTTGACTTTATTAGCAGGTTTGTGTGGGGTTCTATGGGGTTCTTTAGGGTTTTGGCCCATTTAACACTCGTTTTATGGCTCTTTTGGGCTCTGGTGGTTTTGTGACTGAGTTGCCAGCAGTAAAAACTGTTTGGTGTCTGATGAAGCTATAAATCAAAACCAGACTGAACCAGAAAAACTGACACCGGATCAACCCGCTAGAAGAAAAGCAGCCCAACTTTGACTCAACCACCAACACGCCAAGATTTTAAGAAATGAACTGCATGAAGTTATAGTTTAATAACTGAAGATGAAGTTTAGTGGTTAGCTATGTTTTAAAAATAGCAAGGCGGCCTGTCGTCTGTCACGTCTTGACCCTCTTGAGCTTTAGTACAACAAATATACACTAATAAAGATGCCAAAGACATTACACACATCCTGGAACTCACAATGTTACTTAGGTTGTAAAATCCAATTGTACAGAGCTTAGGAGGTTTTGTGAATAAATGTAGAGCTTTAAATGCTTGCTAAATGGATAGGATAAGCAGAGATATCAGATAAGTGATAATCATGTAAATAATAACAGCACAAATCTGCAAGAATGTTTGCAGACCGGAGGGGAGAGGACATTCTCCACCGCCCACACTCCCACAGCTGTGTTTTCTCTTAAGACATTGATTCGGATGTGAGGTCTGTGTGGTTCTCTTTGGTTATTTTGGTAGGTGATGCAGGGATTAGTTCAGAGCAGCTTTTAATGGCAGCATTCATCAGTTTCACAAAACCAGACCTGTTTTCAAAAAAGAAATAATTTAACACAATACAATTTGTAACCATTTGACATTTTGGTGAATTAGTTACTCATCCGTATGAACTCATGTGTATGTCTTTATACAATCTGTTTATTTATTATATTTATTTTAAATTGTGAATCAGTGAATAAAACCAGTTACTAACTTTTCAATGCATTACTTTACTAACTTTAATGTTATCTACAGATAAATAAAATATATACCAAAGTATACATATTTATATTTAATTAAACTGTTATTGTTTTTTTTATTCCAATATTCCAATTTTTTGAGATGCACTGGTATGTGTGTATATATATATAGTATATGTATAAATAATATTTCAAATTATTATATTATTATTATAATATAAAAAAAAAAAAAAAAAAAAAGGAAAAGAATGAATGTGTTCCTCATCAGTGCAACTGGACCACAAACCAAGACTTTCCATTGAGTGCTTTTAACTAATGACATTGTACGGTTTATTTACTTCAGTGGTTTATTAAGTGATTAGTCTCTGTGCAGTGCGTCAGTGACTAACACTGCTGGGAAATATCTGGGCGTGATTGTTGAGGATAGGAGAAACAGATATATCCACACACACACACATGCTTCACAATATACAGACTCACTGTGCAAATAATATTTGCACCATTTTCATTGCAGGTCCACACCCTCGTAAATATTTTTCTTTAGTGGTTTGATATCTTTTGTCAATGTGATGCGTTTCTCCTCATCTTGTCCCAGCTGTTCAGTGGTTCCAGAGACAGCAGAGGTTTGGCTTTCTCCGCGCTGCTCCGTCGTGGTTGGGTCCGCTCTCTGCCTGCAGGTTCTAATGACTCTAACAGACTCTGAGTTCTCTTTTCAACTGCACACATCACGTCTCTCGTCTGGAGGCTGATCTGCAGATGCGTATCTATGCCAAGCATAAGGCAGACAGAACCGCTTCAGTCTTGCCACTCTTTTGAACCTGTTCTGAGATTAAATCCAGATTGCTTGCAAAAGTTGAGTCATCGGTCCCGATTCCTCTTTGCATTGTGTAACTAACCGCTGAATGGCGTGGGATCTCACACAGCTCACTTTTATAACAATGATTCAAAGCCTTTGTCAGGTCAGGATGTCTACAGGAAATTTTTAATGTGTGTACATGGTCCAATTTATGGGTAGTTGACATGACACAGGCTACTTTTTCGGAAAGATGTGTGTCCTGCAGTGTGACATGCTTTATGGCATGTAAAACTATTAATATTTTAGCATTATATCACGCTTTTCGTTTTAATGACCCCATATCATTATAGGCTGCTATACATAGAAAATGTGTACTTAAAAATGACCATATATGCACTTACACTTTCTCCAGTTATGCTTTCTAAAATAATTAAGACCATAAATAATATATTATAATGAAAAATATGTATCTATGTTTTTTTTCTGGATTTATATTATCATAGAAATGTAGATTATAGATAAAATTCATAGTTTTAAATATAAAGCATATAACTTCATGAAGGGTTTTAAATATTTATAGTTCATACATTCTCAGAAATAAAGATACAAAAGCTGTCACTGGGGCGGTACCTTTTCAAAAGGTGCATATTTGTACCTAAAAAGGTCCATGCCATTCATTAACCTTCTAATTATTTTTATTATACCAATGTTTGCATGGGGTCATTGTCTTACTGGATACTGTAACCCCTTTTCTCTTGATATTCCGTTTTTGAACAAATTTCCTTTTAGAATTAGCTAATAATTCAAAATAAATTTTTCTATCAACGATGACAAGCTTTCCTGGCCCAGATGCAGCAAAACAGACCCAAACCATGATACTATCATCATCATGTTTCACAGATGGGATAAAATATATGCTGGAATGCAGTGTTTTCCTTTCTCCAAACACAGCGCTTCTCAACGCTTTCCCAAAAAGTTCTATTCCATTAAACCTTTTTCCAATAGTCCTCTTTGTTTGTCCTCATCATCTTGGATGGGCAGCATTGTGTTCTTTTTGAAGGGCTTTGGCTTTTTAACATTGTTGCTCAGTGTCCTGCTGATGGTGGACTCATGAACTTTAACATCACCTTATGACCTCATAGACTACTACACGCCTTGCTTTTAGAGTGATCTTTGTTGGTGCACCACTTCTGGGGAGGGTAACAGGGGTCTTGAATGTCTTTCATTTGTACACAATCTGGCTGTCTGTGGATTAGTGGAGTCCAAACCCTTTAGAACCGGTTTTGTAACCTTTTCCAGTCTGATGAGGAACAACAACTCTTTTTCTGAGGTCCTCAAAGATTTTCTTTGTTCAAGCCAAGGTTCATTTCCCCAAACAAGACTTTGATAGATTCTTGTTTTTGGTGTAAAACAGAGCAGACACTGACACCTGAAAAAAAACTCTAAATTTCATCTTCAAATTTTCTGCTAATCTTAGAGATTCACATATTTTGCCACTCAGATAAGGAATATTGGATCATATTCCAAAATAAATAATAAAATAGAAGACAAAATATATATTTTTCCTCTTATTTGTTTGATTGGGTCAACTTTCAGGACCTTATATTTACAAACTTATGAGCAGCACTGTATATATGCTTCATGGACACATTCATTAACTACATCTTATGTGTCATGTGTTTTTTTCCTAGCATAGCTTATAACTTCCTCTCTTCCTTTTGACTTTCAGCGTAATAGTTTCCACATTAGCGTTTATAGCTTGTGTATGCAGGCGCGTGCAACTAAACAGACATTGACACCAGCAGGGGCCCCTGTGTCAACTATCTTTTAGGGAGCCCTGGTGGTGTCAAAGACAAACTAATGCAACAGCTGGAACCCGTTTTGATCCCATTCGTCCATTTTGGATATGAACGATCAGGAAGAGAAATCAGATTTGAAGAGGAACATAGGAAAATGAAGAGAGTCATCATATGGAATAGAAAGTGATAGTCATTCATTCCTGTTTTGCCAGCAGAAACTTCCCGTCGGTGAATGTGTTTAAGAGCTGCGGTTCTCAAACCATGAGTTGTGACCCAAATCAGAAAGGGTTTGTTCTGATTGGTAAAAATAAAGAAACAATCAAAAAAAAAAAAAAAAAGCAGGTTGCTTGACATCTTTATACTCGAAAACCTACTCAACAAAGCTACTCAAAGTTAAAAGAACAGACTACATTAGATGCAGATCCACGTGCGGTGAGCGAGAGGAAAGAGCAAGAAGGACAGAATGTGAAGAGGGTAAATAGGAGGGTGTGGGTCACACAAGTGGGTCTGAGTTTTATGTGGACAATTGGCTGTAGCCTCAGGTTTACTGGCCAGATCCTCTGACTCTGAGCTCAGCCCAGGGCAGATGGCCGGAGGGGAGCATGAACAGGTCAATGAGGTCATCATCTGCATCCTCCACTGATCTAATGCCACAACATCCTCTCCAGCTTTCCACTGAAGGAGCACACAGTGTCTCCAAGTCTCCTTATAGATGAGAGATGCCTTAGGGGTCAGTGAGAAGTAATTCTGAAACCGTAAGTTTGTGAAATTTTTTGAAACCATAAAACTGATACTGTGAAAGAGTCATAGGGGATTTTTGACCTTATTCAGGGGTCTTGATGAGCATCGAGCAGTATCCAACCAAACAAGTTATTACATGAGTTATGAATTATTACATGAGTAACAGGGACCCAATGACTTGAATTGGCGTGTTCGATGACTGGGAAAGCACAATTTTATAAAAAAATGTCCAGTTAGCTGATACTTCCAGATGCTTCCAATAAAACAATGGAGAGCACATGATTTATATACTGTATTACTGCGATAATATAATCTCATTAGGTAATCATATGTAAATTGGGTAACACTTTATTTTAAGGACCAGTTCTCACTATAACTAGTTGCTTATTAGCATGCATATTACTAGCATATTGACCATTTATTAGTACTTATTTATTAGTGCTTATTTTGTGTGACCATATTTTATATGCCTTAATCTACCCCACAACTATAAACTTAATAAATACTTATGTAACACTTAATATGCAGCAAATTAGGTGTTTGTTGAGAGTAAAGTCTTAAATAGCAGTCAATATGTGTTATCAAAAAAGGTATTTCTAGCACAAATGCATTTAAAAAGAAACAATTTAATAGACACTGAAATGTATATTGTATTATTGCTTAAAAGAACTGATTATATAGATTTTTTTTTTTTTAAATGAAATGTTAAATTATAAAAATTAAATGACATTTAAATATGATAAAGTTATCATTAGACTATATTTATTTAATGCCTTTACTGAATAAAAAATGTTCCCATTCTGTGATATTTCTAATACTTTATTATATGTGGATAGTTGTAAAAAAAAGTTTTTATAAGTGTGCTGTAGGGAGTTTTTAAAACAGAAAATATAGTTTTGAAATATAATTTGTAAAGTTTTTGAAGTTTCTAAAGTTAGAATATGGAAGGCGAGGAAGTACTTCCTAACAGGGAGGAAAATGAGTTTAGGGAAATGGTAAATGAAGAAAACTGTACAAAAAATAAATATACTTTCACACAATTTATGTGTATGAGTAGATGATGTTTAGTCTATTCCATAACATCATTTTAAAATGTTTTGAGGTTTTTATCATTTCATTGTTATATTTCAAGTGGAAGTTCATTACTTAGCACTGAAGACAAGATAAAATTGAATGCATTTGTCAATTAAAATGTTTGTAAAAAACAAAATAATATTTTTAATATCTATTATCTGTTAAGTATCTGTATAAGTGATAAACTAGACCTACTATACATCATTTCAGTAATTTCTTATAAATATGTAACTATTTTAGAGAAGATATGAGTACTTAAATCATATAGACAGAAAAGTCACTGTATAACAAGAATGACCCATATACAAATAATTTATTTATTTAACTTAATGTGTGTATGTAAAATACCTTTATGAATGGAAAAAAAATTGTCATTTTGAGTGATTGTATTTTTTGCATTAATAGTTATTCAAAATAAGTAGATAATTTATCATTATATATATTATTATAAACTGATGCGCTTCATACAACACATTTCTCTCCAAAATGTTTGGTTTTAGCAGTGAAAACCGGATTTATTGTCACGGTTGAATGGCATGTTATTTATTCTTGAATTCTAGTTGTAATGAGATTTTTTTAAAAGCCTTTCAAATAACCAGTAATACGAGACATCCAGTGGTGTGATAAAATCAGTGTGAATGAGGCTTGAGACTGAAATCCTAATCACCCCTGTCCAAATGTACAGCTTATCTTTTCCGTCTCCAAAAAGTGTGCCAGAAAATCCCAAAAGCCCAATCTGATTTAGGAGGATTGAATACTACCAATTCAGCCCAGTCTTTTAATTTAGACACGAAAAGAAGAGAAAGCAAATGTAGAAAAACCAAAATAAAGAAGGATAGAGAGAGAAGAAAAACTGGGTCCTGATTTCAGTAACTAGCTGAACTCAAGCCAGCTCCTCCCTCCACATTTTGGGTACCTCCGTTTGCAGATTCAATGCTCTTCCATGCCTGTTACTCCGTACAAATAAACAAGCTTAATACGGATTTGGAAATGCTGTATGTGTGTGTGTGTGTGCGGTTGAGGTTACGGGTGACCAAATAAGTTTCTTGTTTCAAAAGAAACAAAAGTATGGTGGGTGGAAAGGAGGGGAATGTTTCCACCACGCAAAAAAAAGCAGCATGAAGTCCGCCGAAAGCCTACGAGAGGGAGGGAGCCGAGCCGCTTTTGTCGTATCCAGAATTCCCTATCTTTACCAGATGACACTGTATGGGAGCTTGCCAATTCCTGTATAGTTGTAGCCTCTCGCCTTCCAACTTTTTTCCCCCTTGTTTTTCTTGTTCCAACTGCATTTGGACCGCTCCAGACCGGGGGAAGTTCTTCTCCAATTGTCTCATTTGAAAAGGACCCCTCCCTCTCTCCTTTTCTTCCCTCCCTCCCTCCCTCCCTCTCTCTCTCCCTCTCTGTCCTTCTCTCCATCCCCTCCCCCCGTGACAGAGCACACCTGCCTGATCTTGGCTGCAGGCGTCCACACAGCGATCAGCCCTCGGCCTGCCGCGCTGCACATCGGCTCTAGCCCTCTCTGGATTTGCGGATCTTCGTCTGCAGCTCTACAAGCTCCTGTACGTGCAGGTAAGAACAGCTTTCCTCGTCCGAGTGATGAAAAGCAGGGATTTTGATTGAGAGGTGGACGGTTTGCACTGATGAAATGTGGGTATAACCCTTTGGGAATCTGCGGTTTGGTGGTGTCTGCAGTGCATTAAGGCTTGGAGCAGAAATTAGGACTTTGCATGGGAAGTTTTCATTGAATTCACTTCTTTCAGGCATTTTCTAGATTAACTGATTTAAGAAATTGAGTGTGTCTATGATATGAATGCATTTATTTAAAAGCCTCCTGTGTTTAATAGCTTTGCATGTGGAGTAAGGGTGCTTTTTCTAGCTTGAAATGCATCCTCTGCATTTCAAGCTAGAAAACACTGTATGTTCATGCAAACTGACTGCCGAGGTTTTGTTTGTTGTTCAGTTGGAGAGGACAAGACCTTTTCTGACTTTTCCAAATTGTGACAAGTATCCCCGCTCTTTGAAACCCCTCCACACAAACTTACTGTTGTGAAAAAGCCATTAACTTTTCGAGTGCCCTCATTTTCTCTGCTCCGACTTTTCCATTCCAGTTTTTCTTTCTTTTGTGTGCGCCACTTGGCATTTAGAAAGAGTTCATGTAAGGCCTGAAAACACTTGAGGATAGACCTGTCTGGAGAGACGTTTCGTCCTCTGGCCTCGCTTTGCATCTGCTTGCCGCCACTCGTTCGAAGTCGCATCCTAAACTCTTTATCCATGGTGTGGAAGCCAAAGTGCCTTGAGCCATATCAGCCAAAGGATGAAAGGACTCTGGACGAGAAAAGATAGAAATGGAGAGAGTGAGAGTGTGGGACTGGTGTCTCATTAATCCTTTAATGATATAGCTTCCTTCCAATCGCAAGCAAGTTTGACAAGGCACTTCCTGGTAATCCCACCACAAAATTCCCAGCTAACCCAAAACATACAGTGGAGGGGAGGTGAGGAAGAGGCAGGCGAGGGTTTATTCCACAGGGATTTTAGATGGGTTAATTGGGTCATGCATTTCTCTTGTGTTGGGGTTGGAGTTGAGTTTCGATTTAGGAGTTGGGTTTTTGTCCTCTTTTGTATAGTTTACAGCTTTCACTAATTGCGAACAGAACTCACGTACACAGTTTGTACCGTGACAGGAAACTCTCGTCCCTCTCTTCCTCCCTTCAAAGGCAGCGTCCTCGGGGCATGCAATAAGTATTCTTTGAAAGTCAAAGGTCTCCATTTGCTTCCAACTATTTGATGTTAGAAAGAGAGAGTTATTAAATGGTAGCCATGCTGGTCACTGCCTGGTTTTTCCTCTCTTTATTTGCCTTTTTAACGTTTTGAGGAAAAGACACTGGAGCTTTGGACCAGTTGCTTATGACAGATGGGCAGTTTTCTTGGAATAAGGAAGTGAGACGATGAGTGTAAGTGTGCTTGAATGTAAATGTCATGGGCTCAAAACTTTATTCATTCATTTTTGGGCCAATATAATCAGTCGGCCTTCGGCATATAATTGCTTACTCAACATCTGAATAACTTCTTGTGGCTTTCGGTTAGGTCCTTTTGAAGACAACCATGTTTGATGGGTTTCTGTGAGAAAGTCTAATTGTGCTCTGGCAGTGGCTTTGGGATTTGGTTTAGTGGTCTGGAACCAGCCTGACCGCACAGGGCAGAGTGGTTGAAGTCCTTGTATGCTAGTGCAGTCCTGGAGAGCAGTTTGTTGAGCTCAGTATTAAGTTCACATTTTTTTAAGGCTTTTGCACAGTTGGTACTTTATCTTTTTGTGCTTTTGTTTTGACACATGACTCATCGGAATGAGCAGATAATTACATTTCTGAAGCACTCTCTCAGTGTTTGGGGAATTCGGGATATTTTAGAGCTTTCAGTGGAAGAATGCTTTCATGAATTAAGGGCAGGTTTCGGGGTGCGATGTTAAGACTGTGTATGTTTTAAAATAAAGGGAGCACACATGTTTTAAATGTCCTGTAGCCTGTAAATACCTTTCTGTGAGTCATTGCTGAAAGGAGCAACGGGTCAATGAATGTGTATGTGTGTGTCTGTGTGTGTGTGAACAGAAAAGAAAGTGTGATGAGTAGAGCTGCATTATGTCAATATGCAATTTACAGTTTTAAAGAGTGTTTAATACCAAATACCAGTAAAAATTTCTAGTTTTAAGTATAAACTCATTTTAAATATTTTTTTTTTGAGAGCAACACTTACCTTTTACTGTATATTGATTTTGGACTGTTTAGATATTCATACATTGCGTATATCTAACTGCAATAATAATTCTAATGATAACGCGTGCACATTTTCTAGTATTACTTGTTTATAAAACAGTAATATAAACACTGAGTTTGATCACATGACCTCATCACCTACAACACTATCCCATATTCCACTTATAATTGACTTTGAATAAATCAACCTTTCTCAGACATAATGCAGTCTGAATGATACGATACAAAACAAACTAATGTTACACATGTGAGATAAACCACTTGTTGTGTGTGCCAGTCTTAAGATTCAATTCAAAATTAGTGTGTGTATGAGTGCTACAGGATATTTAAAACATTTATGTTAGGTGTGATGACAGTATACACTGGCTTTATAGTTAGATTTTTTTTTTTTTTTTTTTTTCATAAGAGGTCCCCATGTAATTTGGTTTTTAAATGTATCTTGCTTTATGAATATTTGTAAGCCTTGGTTGACTGAGGGAGAACAATCTAGAGTTGCCAATCCTCCCTTTTTATCTGCACGGACAAATCAGACCTGCTGTGACACAACCCAGTCTCCTCTTAATCATTACAAGCCCTAAGACCAGAAACAGGCTAGTGCTGATTGTGGGTTCTGTGAAACACTTGGATCAGTGGAGTGCCGGACCCGCAGACGGAGAGATATCAAAGACGAAGGCCTCTGTAACAACCTGGCAGAAGCTAGTAGTTATGCACAAAACTGGGTCTGTGAAAAATTTATTGAACTCCGTTCTGATAATCATTGTCACATTGAGACATATGACACTGGTCCATGAGTTCCCGCTGAGAGGAACAGCATCCTTACTGTTAAGTTGGTTTCCAACTGCTTTTGCTTTGATATGATATTTTTTAACAATGTTTAAAATATAATGTACATTTAAATGTATAAAAATATATAGACAATTAATACACACACACACACACATATATATATATGTGTGTGTGTGTGTGTGTGTGTGTGTGTGTGTATATACCTATGCTCTAAAGTTATCGATTATTTAATCAAAAGTGCATTTTTACTTCTGTTTTGTGTTTGGGAAACATAAACTTTGTACCCTGCCTGTTTTTTTTCCAACAAAGCCATGACAGCATCAATCTGTCTTGTCTGTTTGCCTGGCTCTCATTGCAGCCTGTGGTTTGTTGACAGGACGCAACTCAAATGCAGCAACAGCTTCCCATGATCCCCCTGCAAACAAAATCGCTCATGGTGACAGCCTGTAATGCTCAGAGGGCTTTTCATACTGCTGACCAGCTCCTGAGGCTCTAAACTCCTACTGTGGCTTCGTACCTGCTGGGAATACATATAGAAAAAGAGGTTTGTGCGGCTCAACCAGTAGAGCGCAAGGTCATGGGTTCAATTCCCAGGAACGCACAAGCATAAAACTACCTTGGATGCACTGTAAATCTAGCAAAAAACTAGAACGATACAGCGGTGTGTTTGCTCAAAGCTTCTCATTGCCCACTGGGTCAAAGGTAATTAAAGGTGTCTGATGTGATGGATGTTGTATCCAGGCCTTAAAAACGTAGTATTAAATTAAATAGCATGTCTAAATTGAGGGCGGCAAGTTGTTGTTTTGAAATGCCGTTGAATAAAACTACAATTTCTCATAGTTTTTCTTAAAACATGGGCACTGGTTGAGCTGAAGGAACCTCAGAAAATTGATTCAACATGCTCTCCCGTGATGCAGATCAACAGTGACGAGAAAATGAAGTTCATTTGACATTTTTCTGTTTTCTTCTGTGACTTCCATACTTTATCCATACTTTCTGTGCTTGTAGACAATTGTGATTATCCAACAGAAGTGTTTTTACGCTTACTCAATCAAATATAGCACGTTATATGAGGACAATAGAATATATCCATGTTATATAGATATATACCGAGGTTGGATGTATCATTGACTTCTTTTGCTTGAGAAATTAAGACAAGCTCTTTTTCAGAAGTTTGTCAAGGTCAAGCTTTGGGTTTCCAGAGTTTAACAGCAGTGGCACGGTGGTTATTCGCTGTCCAAGTGACGTGGCCGCCCGGAGGATTTGAGCTACTGTAATTATGCTGTATGTTGATTACATGGACCTGAGATGACCCTGAAAAGTCGAACTGAGCTCTGGGAGTTTCTGTACCTACTTTACAATTTCCTCGTCGTTCGGAGACATCCAGCTGCTCCTCAGACATATGTTTATGCATGGGCTTGGGCACAGCTTTGTGCACTCTTTCTGAGAGAGAAGACGGTTCCTTTTTTTCTGAATGAGGGCATGAATGGGTTTGGTTATGGAGTTTAAACTCAAATCAGTTCTCACAGATGTAGTGGGCTTGGTCGCTATTTTAAAGCTATATGGCAGGGGTTTTCAAATTGGGGTCCGCTATTCCGGACCTTTAACAGAATTTAATATTAATACTGTTTAATTTTTTTTTATTCCATTTAAAAAAAAAAATTATTGACAACCCTTTTTTCAGTATAACAGTTTGAAAACCTGCAGCAATAGTAACCAGAGACCTCTAAAATCCAATAAACACCTAAATTTGACCGTTGACCTCTGCCTAGTTATCACCCACATCGCTCAGTCACATTCATGAGCTCTATATCTGTCGTTTGACTTTTAACCTTTCACCATCACAGGTCCAGAGATGCCACCCAGCATATCGCCTCTCACCTTTAACCCCTTCTCTTCTCCATTTTACCCTCCAGGCCTCCATCAGCAACATGAAATCGGCCTGTCTCTCCCTGCTTTTGGTGTCCGTATGCTGGGCTCTGCCCTTCCGCCAGTCCGGCTTCATGGACTTCATGGTGGAGGACGAGCCAGGCTCAGGCTTTCCCATGCCTCCAGCTCGTAAACCACCTATTCAGACGGCTCCTCCAATGCTACCTGAGGGACCTGATGGACCTTTCTGTCCCTTCCGGTGCCAGTGCCATCTGCGAGTGGCCCAGTGTTCTGATCTAGGTAATGACTTCATGAAACTTGAATGCTTGATAAAAGCTGAATAGGCCTATTTGACCTTTTTTTTTTTAAGAATCACTATCAGTCTTTCTGGCTGGATGTGAACAATGATCAATGGCAATGATAACCTTAATGGCATTTGCCTGTCAAATTTCCAAGTATAACCACAGATTAATGACACCAAACAGAAGCAAGTGTACAGTGCTGCTTTGTGTACAGCGTTCCCAGGGAAGCCACTAATTTTACCACCCGAAAAGTGGCACCTAGTGGCTAAAAATTAATTTGCAATTTCATTGAGACAGTGTGAAAAGATCAAAGACCACTTTCAAATCAAAACTTTAAAGTGTGCATAAAACTGTGTGATGAAAACATATCTATAGAGGGTTAATATGGCTGCTGAGGCTTAAGTTGGGCAGTTCAGCCACCCAGAACCGCCTTGCAGTTTTCCTTTTTGTCTGAACTGAATGACCTGCAAAAGCTTCAAACTTTGAGCTTATAAAATAATTTTACATTTTCAGAAAAAGGCTTTGTCACGCCAACATCAAAGTTTGTCCTTATCTACAGTTTTGATAGTTTTCCTTTCCGTTTCCATTGTTTACACCTAACATCAATTTTTTCTTCACGTCAATTTGACCAAGGCCAAGCAGCCATGAACAAAACCTCTCTCTTTGTTTGATCTGCCCATTGTTGAGTCATCACCGAATTACTAATGTCACAGTTTCAAAACCACTTTAAATGTTTTCATATGCTGTTAACTGCCCTCGCTTCTCTAGACGACTAGGCACTAACCTCCAGACGGCTGCCTCATTTTCCTAATTGAATCCCCAGGCGTGTGTTTGTTAATACGTGAAAAAGTAAAGTCTGTTCTTTTATAAGGTTACTTCCAAAAGATTACAGCTTCTCTTCCTATAAAACTGCCCTGTTTGCTGGGCCACTGTGATCTTCACAGAAAAGCCCATTAGAAACAACGCAGAGTTGACTGATCCCTCTTAAATGTTCGGCCATTACCCTCATGTTTCACTAAGTTTACTTTCTTTGACAAAAGGTCCCCTTTCTACCATTTCTAAAACATGTTTAGCATCAGATCCTCCAATAAATATGTAAATGTGGTTATGTTGATAACACTTCATAGTAAAAGGACCATTTCTTCATATTAACTAGTTGCTTATTAGCATTTCTATACATGCTATATATGTACTTATATTCTGCATGACCATCATTTAGGCTCCCTTAATCCTATTCAATACCTAAACTTAACAACTACCTTTTTTAACTATTCATAAGCAGCAGATTATGGGTTATTTGAGGCAAGACGTTGTAGTTAATAGTGAAAATTGGTGTGATTATGTTTTATTTATAGCAGTGAACAACATAAAGTGAACAGGGGTTAAAAATAATATACTGTAATGTAGTGTAACTAAGTTGCTTTAACATGTTTTCTCAGTTAGCCTAGTTCTTTATAAACAGGAAATTACTTAAGAGGTCTGTTTGATAGACAGAATGTCTTTTTGGAAACAAATACTGTTGACAAGGCAGAACAGCAGTTCTCAGTAATTCTTTCGCAATGTTAACACTCAAAAGTGGACAGGGAAAGAACGAGAATGAAAATGGGACAGAGGACAAGGACAAATAAGAGAAGAGTGAATATTTGTGGCCTCCGCAGGTCTTTTGGCACGAATCAGAGCTGGGAAAGAAAGGGGGGGAGGGGGAGATAGGTGTGCCGACAGGCCTGGTCTCCATCTAACTTCACCTCTTTTCAGTGAAATATGTGACCCAGTTTATACAGCTCGGCAGCTGCAGGGAAAAACCGTCTGGAAATAGCGCCAGAACCCAAGAACAACTAATGGCAAATATGAATTTGTTTGTCTAGGAAAGTTTGATTAAGGGCCCGCTTGTGTTTTTACTTCCTAACAACAGGCTGTAAGTGTGAGATACTCCCTTTTCAGGTACCAGTTGGTATAAGGTTAGCATTTTTTGTGTGATAAGTCTAAAATTAAAGATTTTCATTATATAGTATCTATTGTGGATTAAAAAGCATCATGTAGGAATGAGTTTAGCATCCATGAGCCTGTTAATAATGGTTTTGTGTTTTTCTCTGGTCTTGATTTTGATTCAGTTGCTGATTTCAGTGGCTACATTTTAGAATAGTTTAATGGTTGTTCCATAAGGGTTGCCAGTGGACTGCACGTTCTGATTATCTGATTGCCATTTGGTTGAAAATTGTTACTTGTTTACTAAAACAACTGAAGTTTTCATCGTGTTACTATAGCTTTTTGGATTACGTACTGATAATGTGTTCCATAATAAAATGCATTTTGACCTAAATTGATTGCCGTGATTTTGGCCGAGATGCGTAGCCACTAGAAAACGAGACTAAGCGGCCAAACGAAACAGATGTGAGACATCTCAGCAGCAGTGATACGTCCAACTGTGATCTCTGTGTCCTGTGGTTATTTAATTAACAGGGACATGTTCTTAAACTGTTGATATGCATGCAGTGATGAGGAAACTCACCGCAAAACAAAACCAAACAATGTTTGTGTGAGGCTCTGCCTAAAAAGCTTTTAGAGTTGCTAGAGCAGATATATTTATGTGTATGTATGTGTCATGCATGTTTACCTCATTTTTCTTATGTTTGAAGCAAACACTTTACACAGTGGCCCCAAAAAGCGTTTGGACACTGATACACTTATTGGACAAAAGTATATAAAATGCATTTGTTGCGTGTGGAAAAACATTTAAAAGAAAGTGCCTAATTTGCCTGTAGTAGTTAAGGTAGTTGTTAAGGTTAGGTGTGAGCTCTAAATATGGTCATAAAGAATAAAGCATAAATATGTGCTTTTTAAGTACTAATAAATATGCTTGTAATGTGCATGCTATTAAGCAGATAGTCAGAATTAGTCCTTAAACGAAAGGTTACTGTACGTTTTGGTTTTTACTGTTTATTCCATTAAATGTAAGCTGTCACATTTTCATCCAATGTTGGCAAAATCAAACTCCCCTTGTGTGGAAATGTTATGTCAGCATCGTACAGCTTTTAGAATCTTTCCAAGAAAAGCTGTGAGATATCTGGCATAAGAATGGTTCCTGATTATATTTCATAACTGTTTCGAAACACTAAAACTTACGCGAACCATCATCATAACTCTTCACTGTGTTGCACTTCAGAAATGGATTGGTTCTTATTCAGACTTTTTTTTCAGTCCATGGAGTGCTTATGAAACCCTTCTGAAAATGATTTTGTAAGGAGTTGATTCATTGCTCTTTTTTTATTATGAGATGAATAAAGATGAAGAGAAATAAATCCTTAAGAGATGATAATATTTATACAAGATAAGATATTCTAATGAAAATTTGACCCGGTTTTGCCTTGGCTTTTTTTTTGTTTTTTTTTGTTACGTATGTAGAATAGCAGCTCATAAAAGTTAATAGAAATGTTTCTATAAAAGGTTTTGTCTATACAATGATGGCTGGAGCTCATTCAAAACCAAGACCACTCCAGAGCTCACATTCTTTCTGAAATTTAATGTTTTTCAGGAATGTGACTGCTCTGTTCCCAGTTCACACTCTTGAAGTTTTTTTTTTTTGTACGTATCTGTGTGTTGTGTTGGTGTTGGACCAGAATCCACACATCAACAGCCGATTTGATTTCAAAGTAGATTCTAGCCATAAAAGCCCAGATCAGCTCATATCCCATTTCATCAGTGTCATTTTTCTTACTGCTTGAGGTTTTGTGTGTCTCAGGTTTGAAGACCGTTCCAGAAAAAATTCCAGTTGATACCACTCTCCTGGATTTGCAGAACAACAAGATCTCAGAGATCAGAGAAAACGACTTCAAAGGCCTAAAGAGTCTCCAAGTGAGATATTCAATTACTCACCCTTTCCCTTGTTCTCTCTCTTCTTTTTCTCTCTTGCTTTCTCTTTAATTGCCTAAATTGGATCGTACAAGCAATGGCATTAATCAATCCCGTTTTAAATCCAAGTAACCCTCAGAGGACAAATCCTATTTCACTTTGATATATACGTTTTGGGATCAATTGGCAGCCTGCTGCTGATAACTGGAAGTGACAGCACGTTGTCTTTGCTATGACCTTGAAAGCGTCAATTCAACACAGAGAACATAAAGTCCAAATGTCCAAATCAAAAACACTTGTGAGCCTCATTTCACATAAAAGAAGTGTAATTCTTTTCCCAAAGACAAATGCTTGAGCAGCACTGAGAAACTCTCCAGAGAAAACACTCCAACGCTGTTTGTCTGCCAAATGTGGAATTGGGTGCTAGAACTATGCAGCCACAGTAATCTTTGAAGGCAAATATCTGTGCTACGTTTTCGAAAACACTACAAAAAATTCTCTGGAGATCTTTAGAAACACTTTGCAAAACAGAGCTTCAGGCAAACTCATAATCCGGAATGCGAGATTCTCCGTGTTTCTAATCCATCATCTCTAAAAAAACAGCTCTCAGTGTGAAAAATGTGTCGTTCCCAGGTGCACAAGTGTAATGATTCACTTTTGGAACGGATCCATTGTCCGGCCTTCTGAACTTTATTAAATATGCAGCCTCCCGTCGAGGGGCCCTTTGCTGTTTCACGCTTTCCAAGCTCAACATCGAGATGGCGCCTGGATCCAAATGCAATCAGAGCTTAAAAATGAAGATTTTCATGCACTGGGAATGTAGTATGGATTAGTAGCTGAATCCTTGTAGCTAGGATGAAATAGCTAGTAGACATTTTATGACTGAATGTCAGGAGTGAAAAGAACAACCTGGCCTCGTAAAAATATGTACCTCTGTGCACTTTTTGTTCAACACCGTTTTTACGTGTACCGTTTTTTGAAGTCATAACATAATATAATTGTGTGAAAATTACGCTTTATTAATCAAAATTCTGTAAATTAGTGTGTTAAGGAATCAAAGGTGTCAGTTTTACTGCCTCTAGTGTTCATTTCTTTTGAAAACTGCAGTAATATGTACTTGTTGGTACATATTTCGTGTCTCACTAAAAAGTGCACCACGGTACATTTTTGCCATGAGAACAGTTAGAAAAAGAATATTACAGATTTCAACAATTTAGGTTAAACTTTGTGCATTCAAACACTAAAATATTTGTATCTGCCATTAAGCTCCTAAAGGAATGTCTTTTTTTGTTTTAAGACACTCATCCTGGTCAACAATAAGATCACCATTATTCATGCCAAGGCCCTTTCTTCTCTGATCAATTTGGAGAGACTCTACCTGTCCAAGAATCTCCTGAAGGATGTTCCTGCTAACATACCGAAAAGCCTGCAGGAGCTGCGCATTCACGAGAACCAGATTAACAAGATCAAGAAGACCTCCTTTGCTGGCATGGCCAATGTCATCGTCATGGGTAGGAGTTTTTGTCAGTGCTTATTAGAAAACTAAATGGGAGAGTGGCTCTTTTGGGTTGGTGCATTTTAGGCTGCATCATTGCATGTGTATTTATTCAATCCTGCATTGAAAAAAAAAAATTATATACCATGCAATATGCAAAATACATGAATATAATACACCGTGTATCCAAAAATGTGGTTATTTTTTTAGTTAAGTTTGGTTATATTGTTTTAGTTTTCCCCAGTTTATGTTTATTTCAGTTAAATATCTTGGTTTTAGCTTTTGTTTTAATCTACATGTTTGTTTTAGTTTTGTGGTAACACTTTGCAGCCAATTCTCACTATTAATAAGTTACTTATTACTTATATACTTGCATGCCTGTTATTTTTGGCAGTTTATAGTAAGCATATATTCTGCATGGCCATATTCTATATCCTTAATTCTACCTAAACTTAGTAACTTACTAGTAACCTTAGTTGTTATTAATAAGCAGAAAATTAGGATTTTATTAATATAATATCACTTTGTGTGTTTTAAAGCTAAGGCCCGGTCACAATTTTTTTATATTCTTTTATTTATTTAAATTAGTAATTCATTTATTATGGTGCACTTAAAGAAAATAGCGCATTAATAATCATCATCAAATCAACAGTGTAACAATATTGCAAAATGAATTTTTAATTCTCTGTTCCATTCCAGAGCTGGGCTCTAACCCTCTGAGTAGCTCTGGAGTTGATAATGGTGCCTTTGCTGATCTGAAGAGGGTTTCCTACATCCGAATTGCTGACACTAACATCACCTCCATTCCCAAAGGTACAGAATCATCTCTATTGTGTAATAAGGATGAGTCCTGTTTCACTTCAGTGAATTGTGTCAATACAATATCATTGTGTTTTTATTAATCTGACAAAAAAACAAACAAAACAATGTTCAGGTCTGCCCAGCACTCTTTTTGAACTTCACTTGGATGGAAACAAGATCACCAAAGTGACCGCAGACAGTCTGAAGGGCCTCAAGAACCTGTCCAAGTAAATGCATCTTCCTTGTTAATGGATTTTTATATAAAACATTGTTATGCAAACAAAAACTTTGATTTTCTCACACGGCAGACTTGAGTCTGAACAGAAACAGCCAAATATGTCTCTGTATAGCTGAAAACCTCAGCAAAATCTGACTCAGGAGGGAAAGATTTCATTAGGTTTGTTTCGAATTTGCATGAGAACGACCCTGTGAGACTCAAACACCATGACATCATAGCATGGATCGGTTTGCTTTGGATCACACAGAGAAATTAGAACATTCATATTACAGAGATTTTCCAGCATGCATGCCGAGACTGAATCGCAGCCGAGATGTTATAAAAGAGTACTGAGTCGAATACAGACTGCTTTATGAGAACACTGGAAGATTGTTTAGTATGATTTATATTTAGAAGTGTTTCTTTATTTATCAAAACAGCAAAAATATTTATCCAAATGAATCCTGTCCTTTTTCATTAATGAAATATATTCAACAAAAAAAAAACTGTTTTCAGCATTGATATTAATAAGGAATGTTTCTTCAGCTGCAAATCAGCATATTAGAATGATTTCTGATCATGTGACACTGAAGACTGGAATAATGACTGCTAAAAATTCAGCTTTATCATCACAGTAATAAATTGCATTTTAAAATATTATAAAATAAAGACAGTTCGATTTATTAAATAGTAATAAAATTTCATAATATTACAAATGAATACAGCCTAAGAGACGTCTTTTAAAATTGGCTCTTACCTTTGTGTGATGGTGTACCATGTATAAAGAAAAAATTGATTTGTGGCCATTTTTATTTAATTAATTTTTTTCAGAAAACAGTTTCGTTCAGTTTTTGTTAATGCTAATAACAAACATTATGTGTGTTTTCAGGCTAGGTCTGAGCCACAATGAAATCAGCGTGGTGGAGAACAGCTCTCTGGCTAACGTGCCTCACCTGAGGGAACTTCACCTGGACAATAACATGCTGACTTCAGTCCCGTCCGGCCTGCCAGAACACAAATACATCCAGGTGAGAGATCTCGCACTAGTTAACACGCCATTTTCACACATTTTAAAGTCACAAATGGTCACCCTCTCGTTCAATCGATTCCAGGTGATCTACCTTCACTCCAACAAGATTGCTGCTGTGGGAACAGAGGACTTCTGCCCACCCGGCTATAATACAAAGAAGGCCATGTACTCAGGCATCAGCCTGTTCAGTAATCCAGTGCCCTATTGGGAGGTCCAGCCCATCACCTTCCGCTGCGTCTTCGACCGTTCGGCCATTCAACTGGGCAACTACAGAAAGAAATAAAGCGCCCAATCAGACGGCTTAGTCACTGTTTTCATCCCACCCCTTCCTGTCTGACCTAATCCTTTCAAGCACATAACTTAGTCTGAATGTCATATCTCAGTTAACCCCAAATAAACACCAACTCCATTTGCAACATGCAGATTACTGGACAGATATTCGAATAAACAAATGCATATCAGTATTGTATTGAACGTACATATTGTGTAAGTGCAGAGGAGAACAGAAATTGTATGATTTTGAAAAAAAAAAGAAAAGAAAAGAAAAATAAAGACAGTAAAGCAATGACCACTTAGAATATCCAAAAGCTCACATCACCCAGATAATGAAATGATCTTTATCGAAGGTCACTCTGGATCTTCTGGATCTAAGCCATGTTCTTTTATGTACTTTGCTGGCCTGCGGAGCGGGCAGCAAGGGGTTAACACATGTCAGCCAGTGCCATTAACAAGAGCTTGTATGCTAGAATGTATTCAGTTATTACTTTCCGTGTAGCGCTAGTTCAGATTGTGCTAGTCTCTCGCAATCAATTGAAGTGGGAGAAAACAGGAAGTCGGGCTGCTCGAGATTCTCTTCGTCTCAGTTCGGATACTTGGGTGGCATTTGTGTTCCTCAGACCCCGTGTGCTCTCTGCCCAGGTGAACATAGCGCTTCAAGATGTAGAATAAACTTTGTTGTCATTACGACGAACGAGATTCCCGAACCTATACGCATGCTTTTGCCACTCTGGTGACCGCCGTGAGCTTGTACATGTGTTTCTTTCCTTTATTTTCGTGTTTGTTGATCGCCTGTGTTTCAGTCTGGAAGGATCTGGAGGGAGATGGCAGATATGGACACCTCCTGCTTTCATGAGAGTCATGAACGTCTCTTGTATAGACGCTGTATATAAATGCTGTATAAAGAATCCTATCAATGCTTTGAAGCACAAGCACTTACAGTAGTTTGGACTTTAATATATCGGCAATAAAGGTAATCCCTTTCTTCTCTCTCTCTCTCTTTCTCGCTCTATTGGCCAATTGAGGGCTCCGACACAGGTGTCCTGAACCAAATAAACAGTCAAATCTCTCACCGTGCTTTCTGGGAACTTTCACTGGGTGGTTTACCGGGTTTGTTCGGGCACAGGGTTGGTTTTCAGGTAAATGAAACCGAACGAGGCCTCAAAATAACTCGCAGGACTTTCTATGATGGATGCTACAGTCGCAGAAGGCCTTCAAGAGCTACGGTAAAAATGTGACGTTTGGGTGTTAGCTCTGTGTCAAACAGAACTGTGTTTGTGGCATTTAGATGAATAATACAACCATTGCTCAGGTTGAAAAAGTTAAAGCATTTAATTCAAGGAACAAAAGTTTTCAGAGCCTTTCATGTGGCTGTTTAAATGTCCAAAAGCACAAAATACCCCCCAAAAAAGTAAATTTTCCCCACATTAAGTCATTTTAATTGTGCGGTTAATTTCCTTTTATTCTTCTCAGTTTTTTGTCTTGAACCAAAATATTATTCTTTCTCTGGATTTAGTTTCTCTGACACAGAAATAGCAGGTTTTAAGAATAATAGTTGCAATTGTGTCATCTCAGAGTCACCACTGCAGACAAATGCGGTTTCCCGCTCCACCATAAACAGACTTTATGGAAATTAAAAAATAGTCATGAGTCTGTTTAAACAGGGATTAGCTTTTTAGGATGTTAGTTAGTAGCCTTTGTGGAGATGAAAAATGTAATATAATTTCCTGATTTGATAATGACAAAATCTCCAGGCAATATATGCTTTTGAATCAGACACTTTAAAAGAAGGAATAGAAATGCTGAAGATTATTTTTAGTTGGCAATGAAGAACTTAATGAAAATGCATTCAAATGCAAAACTTGACTTTTATGCATTCTAATTTTCAAAATCTATATGTTGGCATCATTTTAATTTAGCAGATGTGTTGTTAATGTATTATAACATTATTATTCCCCCCACCCCCCTACTTTAATTTCATTATATATCCAGCAGGTTTTCTGTCGTTTCTCTCTGGTGCCCCCTTGTGGATTATTTTGTGCTTCACTATTTTGAGTTCGATGTCAGTTTATGCACATTTTACTGTCATACCAGCTTGAATAATTAAGCTCCTCCTCCAGAACTCAACGGTGAAGTGTGTGTATGTGAGTGAGATGGAGGGGACACAGTGTGGGATTGTGTATGTGTAAATATATGAATGTGTGTGTGCGCGCCAGAGAGCTAAGTGTGTGAGAGGTGGTATATTTAACAACTGTGGCAGTTTAAAGCAGATCTTCTTGAGGGAAAAAGTCAATATCAGCACACTGCACTGGACAAGAGCTTTACAGACTAGAGCGGAGGTGAGAATAAAATAATGATAATAAAATATTATTTCCATGAATTTAAAAAAAAAAGGCAAATGGCATGTTTCATTTTAAGTTGTGAAATTAAAAAAGTATAAATATCACCCACAATCATATGTCCACACAAACAAAGGGAATTTCTATATGTCTATATATATATATACACACACAATTTAAATGTGAAAGCCTTTTTTCTGCTTTTAATTTTTTTTATTTAAGCAAACAAATTAAAAAATTATTGTGAAATAAAGTTTAAAAGCCATTTTATTAGCATATAAATGTTATAAAAGCAGCATTTAAAATAGTTATTTTGTTATTTAAAAAAAAGGTTAATTGAGAAAAGCTGAAATTAAATAGATGAAAATTGTAACTTAAATGACAATAAAAAAAATGCCTTGGAAACTTATTGCAATACAGTTGAAAACAGAATATTTTTTTAGTCATTAATAGAAGTTAATAAATATGATTAGATAAAGACAATAGGAAAATGACAAAAGCACAAATATAAAATTAAAATATATTAGTCACAATATTAAAAATACTATAATAGTATACAAATAATATAAAATAGCCTTAATGCAAATTTAGATTGAAGTTGAAATGCTTTATCAAAAACAGTGTTGTTATTATTACTAAAATAAAGCTGAAATTAAATAAAATATAAATATTAGACAGAAATACCTAAATAAATCTGAAGTGCTAAAGTTCCAAAAACTTAATAAAAATAAAATAAAAAAAGTAAATAATAAATTTGACAAAAGCACAATGTAACACTTTCTAACATAATAATTAAAGCCTATTCAAAATATGAATAAATTATATGAAAACAAATATGACACATTATTTGTGGTCATATTCATTACATATTCATATTATAATTGTATTTATATAAATTATATATATAAATGTTATATATAAACATACAAATTGTCATGCGTGTGTGTATTTATATATTCATTGTAAATATACACAGTACACACATATTGTGTTAAAAAAAACCTTTTGGATGCGTTTAGTCATTTGACAGCACAAATATTTGACAAAAAAATATATAATATACATTCTGTAAATAATATTAAAATAAATCCCCTTTAAAAAGTATTATTGGAAAAAAAAAATTCTACCTTTTTATGTATATAATTAATCAGGCTCAATTAGTTTATTCTACTGATAGCACCAAAAATAAGCCATTATTTATCAAAACACATTATTAATTTAAATCACATTCTATACTTTCTAGAGCTTTAACACCTTCCTGTCACAATAAGAATTGATGCTCTGTGAGTCGTTCATGACAGAAGTGACATCATTCTGAGATTTGGAGAGGTTTCTTCCTCAGAATAGCACAGTGCTGAAGTGTGAGCTTTGATCAACTCTCACATGTCTCTACAGCATGTGTGTGTGTGTAAGCTGTGACATCTTAACTAGCTTGGTGCTATTATATTAAGTGGATATACAGAGGTCTGAAATGACTCTCGCAGCCGTTCGTGGCACATGTGCTACCATGTGTGTGTGTA
Source organism: Enteromius treurensis (assembly GCA_032275025.1). Lineage (NCBI taxonomy): Eukaryota > Metazoa > Chordata > Actinopteri > Cypriniformes > Cyprinidae > Enteromius > Enteromius treurensis. The sequence goes on along the minus strand of JAUCMU010000080.1, from coordinate 8,193,839 downwards.
AGTGTGTGTTTGCCAATGTGAGGCTCAGCACTGAGTCTGTTTGTGGCAGTACTGAGGTGTCTGAGGTGCATGTGTCTGCCTCAGGATCACCCAACACTTGACTATTTGTGTCCAAACTGAGTCTAAATGGCTCTAACTAATTAAGAGAAGAGCTGAAGGCTGGGATTTTACAGCGTCGATGCATCGTTTTACAATAAGATTGTTCAGTAACACCAATTTTCTCTAAGAACCAAAAGTATAATATGTGAAGTGTCATATATTAATACATATTTCAAGATTTGTTGATTTATTCATATTTTAGTTTTAATTCTGATTTACCCCAAACACACAGTAGTGGGTTATATGACTTTAAAAATGCACAACTTATAAATTTCACATATACATTTGTATTATTATTTTAATGTAATAATCATACATATTTTAATATAATATTTCTTTCTTTGTTTATTCAGATTTTTTTTTTCGGTGACAATAATTTTCCCAAACAACCACTCTGTTTTAAGCAATGCTGTATATATACACAGTGCTGTCAAATGATTAATCACGAATGATCACATAAAAAATAGACGTTTTGTTTTCAGAATATATATGTGTGTTCTGTGTTTATATATATTAGTTAACTAATACAGTATATTTTGAAAATATTTACATGTCTATATTAATATAATTTATTTTATAAATAAATATATGTATATTCTATATTCACATATTTATATGTATATATTAATATTTAGCAATACTTAATATATCGTATTGTATTTGTTATATTTCAGACACAAATACAGACACATAGATTCAGAAATGATGAATAAAATGTCAAATGCATTAGAAATACCACTGAAAATCATCAACACAAAAATGATTTTTAAAACATATTATTAATTTGCATTCACCTATATATATAATTGCATGTATTGTCCTAAAATATTTTTGAATATATTTTATAATCTAATACTTCTAATTTATTTTAGATTAATGATTCAAATCACATAGAGTTGTGAATAGATTCAAGTGAAATTTAAGATTTGAATTGAATCAGGGAAATAGTTGAATACTGTATATCAACTGCATATATACTTTTTTTTTTAAATCCTCACTAAATCATAGCTAACTTGAACATCTGGAATCTGAGTCTGCAAAAAACTCAACACACTGAGAAATTTCACCTTAAAGTTGTCCAAGTGAAGTTTTCAGCAATAATAATTACTAAAATAAATTATTAATTACTAATAAAAATTAAGTTTTAATTTATTAATGGTTTACTAAATATCTTCATGGAATGTGTTATTTACTTATAATGATTATTGGCATAAAAGAAAAATCTATAATTTTGATGCGTACAGTGTATTTTCTGGCTATTGCTATAAATATACCCCAGCGACTTACAACTGGTTTTGTGGTCCAGGGTCACAAATATATAGAGAATATTCAATATCGCCAAAGTGAGGTGCTGTTTGTGATAGCTATGATAACATCATCTCAAAAAGTAAAGAGTTAACATCAATATCTTTTTATAGAAGTGTTAAATAGTTAATGAAGCTGACTGGTTGACCGAGGTTTGTGAGCTCACTGTTTTGCTACATGTTTTAAAGTAAACAAAGCCATATTTAAAAGTTTTGTGGCGTTTTTCGTTTGTTTTCTTTAGCCAGCTCTCTTAACTTTTTAAAACACCGATGTAAGTTGTATGTAACTAAATCAGTTTATTGCTGACAAAGACATGTATTGTAATGGGAACCATATGAGTAACTCCTCAGATAAAATGGCTCGATAATCATCTCACAGAAAACAAGATGAAACTCATTTTATTCAAGGGGAATAACTGTAGCTGCTTTTGCCAGGGAAAGTCATTTTAAAGTGTCAGATCAAGTAGACATAGCAACTTAAGCTAGGGAGATGAAACATTATAAAGCTGTTGACAAGAATCAGCTTTCTGATAGATTCATAAACCATGTTTCAGTTGAATTATAATATAATCCTTGTCCACAAACATATCTGTCTGTCTCAAAAGCATCCAGGCCAGGAAAAAAAAGGAAGGTCGGAATTGACTGGAAACGTCTGGTCCAGTCAGAAACCAAGACACAGACGCAGGAATTGTGGATTTTCCTGTGCGTAGTTTTGAAGACAGAGGGAATTTATCTTCTAATGTCACTGTAAACTCATGTAGGTGAGATGAAAAGAGGAACCTTTTGGTGGAACTGGTGTGGAGAATCTTTCCAGGTTTTCATTTTCCGTGTGTGTCAATGTCCAGACAGGAAAGAGAGTGAGAACACAGCTGGACACCAGCATACTCTTACAAAATACTTAATGACATCACGCCAAGTTGGGTTGGAAATTTTTAGGCTTGAGAAGACATAGGCTTTATTGTCAAATAAATTCATTTATGGTCAGTAATAGCAACATCAAAACTGGTTCGAACACCTGACACATCTGAAAATATTGACCTTTTTTAGTATGTTGTATTGATCAATTCAACCAAAACAACTGTAAACTCTTAAATATGCCAAGTGTTTGAGAAAAAAAAAAAACCTGCGGTGCTTTATAAGGACATATTATTAAAACTACATCTGTTGTTTGCTTTTTTAAAACAATATCTTTTAACATTTCTATTTATCAACATTTTTTCTTCTATTATATAGTCGTTAGTGTTAACCAAATCTAAACCCATGAAAATGTAATTACTCAAAATACAATAAGCTTTAACTTTAATGAAATGTGTTAATTAAATATTTGTTAACATCTATTTATGCATTATAATTGGAATTATAAATGTATAATGCATTAGAATCATTCATAACGTGCATGACAATATCTTGACATAAATAATTATAGCCAAATTTTATATTAATAATGAATTTATAAGTTTTATAATGTTTTAACTGTGGTTACAATTGTTCATAAGTTGTATAATGCATTATAAGGAGCATAACAAGGCATAATTAATGCATAGAAACTACTTTATTAAAGCATATTGTTCATAATATTATGTATTATACATAAAGTCTTTAAGTAAAGTGTTACCTTATGTTTTTAAAGGCAGCTTTTTAATTTTCAATTAGTAAATTTTTTCCTTGATGTACTAAATAACTCCATTTAAAACTGATTTACTGAGTCAACTTTATAAAATATTAATATAAAGGAAGAATATAATAATTAAATATCAATATGAATAAAAAACTTGAATTGTATCCCAGTTCCAAAAATAACAACACTCTTTTGACTAATTCATGCATATTTTATGAGGTGGCTTATTTGTACGAAATTGATTTGTTTAGACCTCAGCGGTTTAAGTAGGTTTAGGTTAGGGGTTGGTCATTCGTACAAATTCATACGAAATGTACAATATATATAATTTAGCAAAAATCATATACGAGTGAGGTTGCCTCGTAAAACTGCTGAGATCAGTCTGAAAATAACAGTGCTGTCCCAAAGCTAATTACCATCAGTTAAGACTAGTGATGTAAAGCGTAATAAATGACATGTGTTTTCCATATGCAGTAAACAATCTATTTGTATAATCTAAAAAAGTGCTTCAGCAGTCGATTTGTATCATTCAGCCAACAATTTTTACTTGATTTTGGGACAACTGCAAACCTCACATACCTGCATGAGGTAGTGCTGCACAGGTTTGCCCTGACCTGTCTCTGCTGCATAACTTCATCCACAAAGTCCCGACATGAGCTCAGCTCTATGTGCTTGCCCTGCAGGCCTGACAGATGAGGGGAGTGAGTGAGGGATGAGCTGCAGGGGACGTGACCAATGACAAATGGGAGATAAGGTCATAATGTTGTTGGTATGGGACAGGTATGAGCACAGATTGATCCAGAGCAGCTTCAGACCACCCAGCGGCATCAGATCTGCTGCCTAGCAGTAAACGTACATGCTATAACAAGCCATGGTGATCGAGTATGTGCCTAGTGTTTGAACCTGACTTGTGATATGGTGATCTATGGTTTAACTTTATTTGTTTACAAATAAATAAATAAATAAATTTTATTTCAATTTTATGCGTTTATGCTTTATACCAGGGGTCACCAGACACGGTCCTGGAGGGCCGGTGTCCTGCATAGTTTAGCTCCAGCCCTAATCAAACACACCTGAAGCAGCTGATCAAGGTGTTAGGTATACTTACTAGGTAAACTTTCAGGCAGGTGTGTTGAGGCAAGCTTTATACTTTGTTTTAAATCAACACTCTTTATTTTATTTAAAAAAATTTAGTTTTTGAATCAACACTCTCAATGAACCTGACATTTAACCAAACATTCATCATTGACTTGACTTAAATTTTTAAAGAAATTATATTGAATTTCATTATTAAAATTTTTGAATAAACACCCTCTATTGTAATTCTATTGTATAACCGGACATTCATCCTTGACTTGACTCGAGTTGACTTGCCTTAAATTTAATTTAATTTAATTTAATTTTATTTAATTTAATTTTATTTTATTTTATTTTATTTTATTTTATTTTATTTTATTTTATTTTATTTTATTTTATTTTATTTATTTATTTTTATTTTTATTTTTTATTTTTTTTATTTAATTTCACACCCAGTAATTCTAATATCCAAATGAAATTCTAAATGGTTGCTATTGTTTTATTTCATTATTTTATATGTAGTTTATATTAATTCTTTTATATTAATATGAATTATGATTATGATTTTTATATTCTTTATTGATTTTGCAGTTGAGATCAAAGACAGTATATAACCTCAGCTCCTCTGATGCACATGAGGCTTTCAGAACAGACCTCTCATCTGGTTTTCTGGCTTTACTGCATTCCTAAGAGCCGATGTATGCTATAAAAACTAAACTGACCTGCAATCAGCACCATCCTTCCTAGGTCCCTCGTGATATACAGTCCACCACCGTGTGTGAGCTTCCCATCACACAAGTCCATGACCACAGCCAGACAGAAGCCGTCTGGATTTTATGAGGCTTAACTTTAAAAGATGGCACACCATTTGATGATATACAATCTACCAGCTGTTAAGAATTGGATACACTCTCCGTTCAGATAGTCAACACGGTTATGTAAGTCTGCTTTGGCCCACTACTGTCTTATTTGGTCAGTTTTTCCAAGTCTTATTTACAGCCCAATAGTCTAATAGAAGGCAGCTGCCATTTTTTTTGGTAGGCAGTTTTCCAAATAGTTTCATTACCCTTTGTTTTGTTAAGAATATTTAGTTTTTATGAGGAATGCCTACCACTGATTATGACGAAACCAGCAATTGAGATGTTTGTAGGCTTGCTTGTGTCTCACACATAACAGATGATGTGTTTTGTGGGATTGTTTGGAAAGGATGGGATGGAAAAATGTGTGCGTGTGTGTGTGGAGACTATTACAGGTATATATTTTGCCAACCCTCCCCAGTGAGTCTTTATTCCTTTCTGTGTCCCACGAAGAACTACATGTCCCAAACTGCTTTGCTACACCTGAACCTCATTAGAATCCATATGCTTCTCAGGGAACAACTGCTGAGATCTACACACTAGAACCGCCTGACTACTTTTCTTTTTTATCAATCTTGGTCTGGCTTGAGTGTCTCTCTCTCTCTCTCTCTCTCAGTCTCTCTCTCAGTCTCTGCTTTCTCCCTCCCTTACTCTTTCTCTCCAGAGTCCTCGGGCCACACACAACTCTACCTGAAGTTGTGCACAGAGAGAGAAGCAGGAAGGTAAGGATACCTAACATCTGTGGTTCTATCGCTCGCTATTGTTCTGTCTGGAAGATATTAGAAAGCAACTCGGCAGATTTTTGGGGCGGACCGAAGAAAAAACTGTATTATCATATTGCAGATATTTGACTTAATGTTGGGAACATCACCCATGCATGCAGTATATTCAAAACATTGTGTTAAGTTGTTGTAAATAGATCTTTTACATAAATGATTCATTATTAAATATGCATGAGCTGATTGAATTATTTGCATGCATGCACTAGAGAGATTATGCAGTATTTTTCTTAAATTGTTATTCACAAACACTGTATGCATGCATGATATCTGATCTAATTTATTCTTCTTTTCTCTTAACTTTCATGAATCGATTAGTCAGTTTTATAAAAGTTCTTATTCATTATTTATCATTTGCAATGCAGTAATTGTTCGGCATTGCATGGAAAGACAAAGCGATCTATAGGTATGAGGTAAGGATAAAGTAACTTGAGATAAACTTGGATCTGCACATAAGCAATGTGGGTCTAATTTGCAAAGGGAGGAACGTTGTCTGGGCCTATTTGCATTCTTGAGGATGAAGTAATCAATTTCCATTTGAAGAATGTCTCTGGGCTTTGTTTATGTCTGAGGTTGACCGTAGAAAGTTCTGTTATTCTTAAAAATTTTTTCACATTATAATATCGCCACTTATGTAACTATATAAACGTCTCTTCTCTTCTCTTCTCTTCTCTTCTCTTCTCTTCTCTTCTCTTCTCTTCTCTTCTCTTCTCTTCTCTTCTCT
>JAUCMU010000080.1:8159049-8187281 GCA_032275025.1 Enteromius treurensis | reverse complement strand
CTTCTCTTCTCTTCTCTTCTCTTCTCTTCTCTTCTCTTCTCTTCTCTTCTCTTCTCTTCTCTTCTCTTCTCTTCTCCAGATTTGATTAGACTGAAGTGTGCAGCCATGTTTGCTCTTGGCTTCTTCCTGTTGGCTGGACTGCTACGTCAGAGTTTGGGTCAATACGATTACTATGAAGAATACTACGTCCCCTCCTCACCACTGGAAGGAGCATCGTCTCCTGGATGTGCCCAGGAGTGCGAATGTCCCCCCAACTTCCCCACAGCCATGTACTGCAATGAGCGCAAATTGAAGTTCATCCCTATCGTGCCAAGCGGAATCAAATACCTCTACCTGCAGAACAACTTAATTGAGGAGATCAAGACTGGTGTGTTCGACAATGCCACTGACCTTCGCTGGATCGTCCTGGACAACAACATCATCACCAGCGACAAGATCCAGGCTGGTACCATTGATAAACTGACCAAACTGGAGAAGCTCTACTTCAGTGATAACAAGCTGACCAAACCCCCCGGGCCTCTTTCGAAGTCCCTGGATGAGTTGAGGTTGATTGGCAACCAGTTGAGCTCGTTCCCCGCTAACACCTTGTCTGGGATGGAAAACCTGACCACCATCCACTTGTCCAAGAACAAGCTGACCACCGAGAGCATCACAGGTGCTTTCAAGGGGCTGAAGTCCCTCGTTCTGCTGGATGTAAGCGAGAACAAGCTCAAGAAACTTCCCTCTGGAGTTCCGCCTTCACTTTTGATGCTCTACGCCGATACTAACGAAATCGACAGCATCCCTAGCGGCTACCTGGCCAAGCTCCCTGTCCTGCAGTACCTGCGTGTCTCTCACAACAAGCTGGTGGACTCTGGTATCCCTGCAGGTGTGTTCAACGTATCTTCTCTGCTTGAGCTCGACCTGTCTTTTAACAAGCTGAAGTCCATCCCAGAGATCAACGAATCCCTCGAGCACCTGTACCTGCAAGTCAACGAGATAACCAGTAAGTCCCACTCCGTTTTCCATCTGTTCAAGCTACAGATTTTCCATTGCTTTTACTCCATTTTCCACTTCTGTTTCTTCAGAGTTCGACCTGACGAATATCTGCAAGTTCAGCTCCCCGGTCAACTACTCTCGACTGAAGACCCTGCGTTTGGATGGAAACAACCTCACACACAGCAGTATGCCAGATGACACGGCTAACTGCCTCCGCCAGGCCTCGGAGATCATCTTTGATTAGAGTCGCATCTCGCTAGTAGTTTATCAAACAAATTAAGGCTATTGCTCTTATTAGACACTCTGATTGACATATGCATGTCTTTATTCATGATCCCGGCAACCACATCTGGTCACATGCAATATTTTTCTATAAACACATCTGTATGGATAAAAAAAAAAATGGGCAGCAGTAGTCTTGAAAATCTGGCACATAAAATATCAGGCTTGTATGGTACTGTATAAAGAGTAGTAGATGAATTAGACAAGATATTCCCATCTGAAGAGAGACATATCTGTGCAAGTTGTGAATAGCCCAGTGTGCACTCTATACGAAGCTGCACTATATGTCATCTAACCGCATGTTAAATACCTTCAGTCACAATTGTAATAATGTTATTAATAAACCTGCCGGTAAGGACATTAGATTGTTTAGAGTTCAAGTTATGGAACATAACTATTGAATTGTATATAAAATGGCTAAATGTGCTGTAATGTTGAAAGAAATCAAGAATTTAACTAAAAATTGAAATGCACGCAAAACTGAAAAAAAAAAGAAAGAAAGAAATGCTGGACACTGAATGATTTTGAGGAGTTTTAGCTAACTGCTAAATAAATCTTAATAGTTTTGATTGTTTATTATTTAACTGAGGAATTTCAGTGGCAAAATGTTGTATTAATAGCAAATTAGTATCAGCTTGAATTTCTGAACTCTGCCAACATTTATACCATATTTTATCTGCATGTAGTTCATCTTATTTTGTAACAGTGATTGTTTTCAATTCTATGGTAAACCACATTGACATTTTTTTTATGTATTCAATATACCATTTCACATCATCACAATGTTAGTCAAATTATTGAACCGTATGATGACAGTAACTTTGGCAGACTGTTGTAGAAGTTCCCTGATTTGTTGTTTTATTTTGTTTAAAAAACAAATGCCAAGGCAGTTTGTTCATCTTTATTTTAATAAACCATATTTCTTACATGTGTGGAGGGATACTGATGGTATCGATCTTCATAATGAGGTCACATGTAGAAATTAAGAGTAATAATATACACATTGTTCAAATAATAGAATACATTTTACATCAAAAATATTACATGAAAAGGCATCATTGCATAAATATGATAAATAAACCTAAGGTCATTGGTCTTTTCTACACTGAAAGTAAACCCCAAAGAGTTCCCTTTACGCACAGGCAAGCTACTCCATGTTTTATTATTTTCATCTTGGTTGTTGATCTTGGAGCTTGGAAATGTGGATTTCCATTTCTCAATCCTGCTGTCTGGAATGGAAAGAAACCTGTGGTATAAATCTTTCTCCTTTCTGGCCTCTCAGCCAAACTCATGGATGGACAAAGGTTTTGCTCTGTCTGAAGCAGAGCCACGATGACAGCTTCCTGTAGGAAATGTGTGCTCTTGATGTCTCTAGCTGAAGTACAGGCTATGGATATAAATATAGTGATTGGTTTTGTATGGAAGAGCTTGTATAAGGTGTTATTTTTGTGGCGCATCCGATAGCGGTGTAATGTAAGAAACTTTATACTGCTGCCAAAGATATAACAACATATCAAAACATATAATTATAATAATTGAGACTTATTGAAACAATCAATCCCAGTCTGATTAAATTTCTAAACTTTTTAAACTATGTACTGAATTTGACAGAAAACTAGATGAAGTATGCAGTTGTGTGAAATAAATAGTCCATGGCCAACTACATCTACAGTGTTGAAATTATCCTTTGACTATAGGTTTGTGTCATGTGATGTAGTCCTGCCATAGCAAAAACCACAAAGTTTCATATATTTAACAAGTACAATTCAGCCCTGCAGAATATACTGTCTTCTACTTACAAGACTTAAACTTGAAAAGAGACACTCTAGTTCTAGTTCGACACTATTTTTAATTCAACTTTTGGCCTCATGGGATAGCAAAGCATTCACTGGCTACACATTTCAGAAGCTCAGTGGCTTGGCGGATGCAGAAGGTCACCCGGGTTCACCTACTGTATCACGAATGCTGGCATACTGTTTTTGCATACTGTGTAGCTGGGTTGTTCGCATATTCAGATGCAGAGCCAGTATATTTGAGTTAACTGTAAACATTCATTCCAGTCTTCAGCTCAGAGCATACCTTGGATGAATCATAAAACAGCCCAACAGTTGGTCTGTTCTTTCCCCTTACCTCTTCCAACCATCTGCTCCTATCTCTGTCCCAAACCACACCTTCATGACAGGCACGTCAAAAGTTGCATTTAAGATAACTACAGATATTTCTGCACAAGTCTGAGCTACCACTAAAAAAATTTTGTTTTAATTAATACAGTAGAGTTGCAGACAGCCCCAGCATTCCAGAGGAATGGAGGGTCTGGGGTGACCATGTGATAGTTAGACACAAAGACACTGGAAGTTTTTTCTTTTGTCCATGTTTTGAAAGCAGATGATGGATAGGCAGTTCTGGCTTTTCGTTTGAAATATCTTTACGACTTTATGGCAGCCTGGGCATTTAAGTTCACCACAAGCTGATTTTGCAGGACCAAACACACACACACACACAAAACTTTTGATGTTGCTGACCAGATGTTGATGATGAAATGCAGTTTTCTTTCTCCTCACAGTCTGTCGAGTTTATGCTGTGGAGCACAAAAGGGAGTTCATTTATATGCATGGCATGAGAAATCATGAGTTTCTGGAGCATGGTCGACCTTGCTCCTTTCACATCACTGCATGAATGATAGCAGGGTCTTGGTTAAATAAATTGATTGTTGACTGGATAGAAGCAGATTTAAAAGTGAGCTTGCAAGTGATTATAAGGGGCAGGGTTGGAGAAGTCCAAAAGAGAGAAGTTTTTTTATAACAAAATTTGTTGGAAGACTAAGTTATGGCATTTTTTAACTTAGCTTTGTTTTGTGTTTCATCTGAGACATGATGACATTTTTTATTTTCAAATGAATTATTCCATAACCTAAGTGCATTGCTTGGACACTGGAATGTTGCTGTGACAAAAGTCAATGTTGCCATGTCATATTGTGTGAGTGTGCTTGTCAGCTGTGCAATTGAGGTCTTGCTATAAAACCACAGTCTGTTATTCAGTGTACTAGACAGAGACTTTGTGGGGAATGAGACCATTGTGATGCTTTTTTAGCTTGTCCTCCTACAGCTGATCTCATGAGAGGGAGGACATGTAAGTCCTGTTGTTGTTTAGAATAGGATCATTGTGCTATACTATCATGTTATATGTGAGATCACAAAAAAGGCTTGAAAAGGTTCCCTGAGGGGGAACGCCATAAGATCCAGACCCTGATCAATCCAGTTAGTGATTGAATCATTCAGACTGTTTTTCTGAACCAGTTCATGAATGATTAGTTCATGAGTTTGATAAGACAATGCTGGTGTAGATCCTTCTTTTGTCATCCTCATTGAGCATGACCAAACATCTAGGTATCTGATAGGCCATGTGTGCTTTGTAAAGTGAAATTGTGATTGAGATTTGATGGTCCCAAATTCATGAAGGGCAGTTCACCCAAAAATGAAAATTATTTTTATTATTCACGTGCATACATTGTGTTATTTTCATGGACATGTGTTGAAATTGTTGAACAAAGTCATTAGTTTTGTTTTCTTTGCATGCAAAAAGTATTCTCTTAGCTTCATGAAATTATAAATGAACCACTGATGTCACATGGACCGTTTTAACAATGTCCTTACTACCTTTCTGGGCCTTGCACTTGTCAGTTATGTTGTTGTTTATGCAGGGTCTGAAAGTTCTCAGATTTAAAAAATATCTTAAATTGTGTTCTAAAGTTAAAAAAGGTCTTACAGGTTTGGAACAATTTGAGGGGAAAGTAATTAATGACAGAAGTTTAATTTTTGGATGAACTATTCCTTTAAGAACAGAAATCATGAATCTTTTTTTTTTCTTTCAGACAATAGCATCCTTTCAATAGGATAAAGATTTGCTCCTTTTCAATTGAGCAATAGGAGTTTAATCAGCGTCCTACCAAAAGACCTTTTATATCCGACTTTCCTCTTCTCCATCTTGAAATGTCTACAACAGGATCCAGATGTTGAAACAGATGTTGCCTGGTTACTAACCCCAGCCTTTTCATTCATTGTGAAGCTATGTGCAACTTAAGTAGAAAAGAGGGACCTGCTGGGATATGGTAAGAGTGCAGGATTAACTCTCAAACATCACTGTACCTTTCACCGCTTTTTGCATTCCAGCTTAATTTTACGTTTTCACGGGTTGGGACGAGTCTCCATCAGTGCAAAATGACAGCCAAATGATGTGCATTACCTCAGGGCGGCCTAGTTTGACAGGCTGTAAAAGAACCCCTCAAAGTCATGAAGGACGGAGATGAGATATGTCCATTGAAAAGAAAGAGTTAAATGTCTCAAAGCCACCTGCAATTGTTTGGAGGGTGTCATATTTGCCAGTGGCCCCCTCCTCCCGAAGCGCCACAGACCCTCAATGCACAAAGAAAATTTGCTGTGCTAGCAATGAATAACCATTGCATGCTTACTGAAAGACAACTCCACATGTATGTTTCAAACTTCCACACACCCCCTTATTTAAGCTCACCAGCTGATGTCAAAGGTTTGGCCTTAGGGAAGTTACACTACCAACAATAGTAATCTAATAAGGCTGTGTCTTCTGATGCATGTTCGGGCCAGAAAGAAAGTGGGAGAAACTGCAGACTGGACTCAAACTGGAGAGGAGAGCAGGCGGACCAAGAGATTGACTGCAACCCCAACTCCAGAACCAGACATTTCACCTTCACCTGCACGAAACGAAATTAGCCCCGTGACTGAGATGAGCAGGTAACATTTTTATTTCTTTGTACTTTATGTTGTGGTGATGCAAAAAGGAAGTGGGTGGTGGATGTAGGGGGTTCAAAACTTTTTCTGTAGTTAAGTACTGAGATATTTTAAACACCACTTCCTTGTATTTTCCTTATACATTTTTTATTTTCTTTGTATGAGATAATGAATTTTGTATTTTAATTCTATAATAATAGCAAGAAACAGGATCATGACCTTAAAATGTAAACACTTGTATCAATTTAATAGCTTGTGTGATGCAACACAAAAAGTAATCATGTTAGACATTCACCATGATATTCTTAATACTATGTATAGATCAGAATACTGTGGTATGACCAATGGCCTCTGTATGGTACCAGGACAGTTTGTTTTTGAAGGAAAGTTTTTGTTTAAGCAGCGGAGGAGGTGTTTTATGATGTGCAATTAATTATTTAAACTTTTATTACTTTATCTTTTTATAGCGCTAACATTAACGTAAGCTCAAATACAAATTCTACCGAAGAAAGTACTAATGCAGCTTTTTAAAGTTGGCTAAAACAGTTACAAAACAATACAAAACTTTTCTTTAGAGGTTTCTCCTCAAATCGAGTTTCTTAGAAGCATAAAGATGTGAAAATGGACAGTGGACATTTGGACGGCACACTAGCCACAAAGCTAGAGCCAAATATGCAACTGTGTGTAATTAACATAGCTGCCTGAGACAATGCCCAAAACAGGAAATTAAACCTCTTTGAGAACATGTGTTTTCTTTTAGGTGAAGAATAAAATTTGTGTTGACTATGTGGTCATTTCTCAGTCATAGTTTTCTTCCCCCTTCTGTGACAGATTTTATCCTTGTTGCATTTCATTTTGATTATAAACTTCTGTTCTTTTTCATTGAAAGACGCTGGTATATAATGCATTTTGCTATTAAAGATATTAATTAATCACAAAGACCTAGCATTCAAATATTGTTGTTCAGCCTAGGAGTTCAAGAGTTTAGGTGCCTAGTGAGGTGTCACTAATGCAAAACAGTTAGCATTAGCACTGAGCAGAAGCAATGCAAGTAGTTATTTGATCCCTGACTTGCTGCTCTCATGCAAGTCAGGACAGTCCACCAACCTGAAGACTGGGTGACTAGAAAATACAGTCTGAAATCTGTAAGCCATGTCTAGTCTAACAGGTGGCACCTGCTGTGATCTGGGGCTTTTGTCGCAGACTAGTCGTAGACACAACAGGGTGACAAGGTTTAGTCTTGTCTGATCCTGGTCTCAGAAACGTATAGTGTAGCAAGTCTTTTCCCTGTTGACACTATTAGATGCAAACAAACTATGCAATATTTATATACATGTATTGAAGCCATCATTGGAATAAATAGATAATCAAGATACAGAGTATTTTAATAGGCTTACACCATCTATTAGCTAGATGTTAATTGCTGCCCTGAGAGTGACCTCTTGTCATGTCCTGTATTTTGGAGCCTAATGCTCTTAGTTTCTGATTTAGTGTTGTAGACCTTGACACAGACTTATTCCGTGTTTAGAGCTCTTTTAGGTTCCTGTGAATAATAGGTTTTGAATTCGGTAATTGGATTAGGTTGGTGTTTGTACGCTCTGCCCTTTAGGGCACAGCAGCACCATCCTTGACACGAGATGCTGGATAATAGATTGGATTTCTAATGGTCGGAGATTTCAACTGGAGGAGCCCATTACAAGGGATTACAATGACAGAGTAAGAGGTTGTTGTCGTCAGCGGAATTGAGAGCAAGTAATGACACAACAAGATCAATGCTTGGCAGTCAAAAAAAGACACCATTTGTGGATACCTGTGCTTCAAATCAGCCTCTAAATCAAGACTAGTGCTCCCATGGGTACAGGAATTTCAGTACATGAAATGCATGAATCGTTCATTTTGCAATTGTAAGCATCTCCAAAAATAAAGCAGATCAATTGTCATTTACCTGTCAAGCTGAGAGGCAATGAAAAGATAGATGGGTAGATAGATCCATCAACTCGTCTGGTCTGATCGAGACATTGTTATTCAAAAGACAGGAGGCAGGTGTTGTTTTGAGGGGCAACGAAGCAAGGCATATAGGCCTGTATTAGCCTAATTATAACTGGGCCAAGGCCCACGTCTTCTTTTGACCAACACGCTGGTTTAAGCATTGTCCATCCCCTCAGGATTATGACTCTTGATCTCAAAAGGCTATGATTGGCTAAGGTTGTGTCCATTGTGTCTGTCTGTGAAGGGATCATGAGATGCCATTGACACTACAAATAGGGGCAGGAAAGGGCAAAGTAGCTCAGAGTTGAGGCATCTTTACCAACAGCAAGAGATACAGTAACAGAACCCTAAGCAGTCAAAGGTAAGGCTCCAGCATTTGTGCAATGTTATTTGTTGAGTTGAAAAACAGTACCCACTTCTTTCAGAACTGCATACTGTGAGCTAGGAGCCATTTTTCTGCTTTGATCTCTATAGCTGTGTATTTAATTCATCTTGCAGAAGTGCACAGTGATGAGTGTTCATTTGTGGCAATACAATTTTCAGTTGTTTTTGGATGCATTTATCCACAGAACCGGTTCTGCAAGACAAGATTTAAAAGTTTTTTCTTACTTTTAGAGATCTTAACAGGTGTAGCTGGCTCCACCTGATCTGTTCACTTTGTATCCAGGGCTTCTCTTTGATGCCTTCCGGTTTAGTGTGAGACTGAGAAAATTATCTTCAGACAGTCACTTGGAACTCAGGACCAAACATTTTAACCAGCTGAGACATATTCTTGCAAACATACTTGGCAAAGCTCAAAGTCACCAGCAATTAAATATGTACAAATTGGTTGTGAGATAGCATTGCCATTTTTGATATATCTTCTTGTAATTAGAAATAGAACATTTGTGAACCCTTTCCCAGAGTCCTAGATGTAACTTCTGAATGGAGTCTGCGCTAAAGTCAATTAAGGTTGACCTGGCAGCTTATTCTGAGTTTGAGAAGATTACTACTTAGAAGATGAAGACACAGGGAGTGATAATCCTAACTAGAGGATGTTCTTAATTTTTTGTCAATGGGTTTATCCATTTGAGAGAGAGAACCTGAGGTAATGTTGGGTGGATCTATGGATATTCTTTACATGGGGGACAAATATGGTTCCAGGCCCTGAGACAACTCTTTGACTCTAAGAGTTATTCGGTTTCAAAATTGTTAACAGTTGTTTTTTCTTCTTCTTTGTTTCTATCATTTTTCAGGTTAAACCTAACCATGGAGTGGCTCATGGTTTCATTTGTAGCCCTACTTCTGGCCAGCCAAGTCTGCTCTGAAGAAATTCCATATGAGCACCTTATATCTCAAATCCAGGCATGTCCTAAAGAATGCCACTGCCCTCCAAATTTCCCTAATGCAGTTTACTGTGACAATAAGGGTCTGAAACGCATTCCTGTCATCCCTCCCTACACATGGTACCTTTACCTCCAGAACAACCTGATTGATGTCCTGTCAGCTGATGCTCTGCGCAATGCTACACAACTAAGGTGGATCAACCTAAACCGTAACAAAATCACAAACGAAGGACTAGAGGCAGATGCTCTAAAGGCTATGTCCAACCTTCTACACCTCTACATGGAAGACAATTTGCTTTCTTCCATTCCATCTCCTCTGCCTGCCAAATTAGAGCAGTTACGGCTCTCCCGCAACAAAATCTCAAAGATCCCAGCTGGTGTCTTCTCTGGAATGGACCGTCTCACCTTGCTGGATCTGCAAACCAACAAGCTACAGGATGATGCAGTAACTGAGGTCAGTCTGAAAGGCCTCAACAACTTGATCCAGATCAACTTAGCAAAGAATCAGCTAAATACAATGCCCATTGGCCTACCCCCCACAACCACACAGATCTTTCTGGACAGCAACAACATTGAAAAGATTCCATCTGAATACTTTAAGGGTCTTCCCAAAGTGGTCTCTCTCAGGCTCAACCGCAATAAGCTGGCTAATGGAGGCATCCCAAAAAACGTATTTAATTTTTCCAGCATCCTGGATCTACAGCTTTCTTACAACCAGCTCACAGAGATACCTGTTATCTCTTCTGGCCTGGAGCACCTGCATCTGGATCACAATAATATCAAGAGTAAGTTCAAAATCAAATTTCTGAACATGCACTATTGTACATATTGGCTTCCTTTGTAGTTTTGGCAAAATTCTTTGGTAATTAGTTAAAAACAGGCCCCAACTGTTGCCAATTTCTGGACAAAGGTCACACTACGGTTATATCCAAAGCATATGACTTCATGTTCATAAACATATCAATAAAGTCAATACATGCTTGGTTATGGTGCATTTGGGAACCCATCTGAAACCAGCTTCCCTAACACACATTATTGACTGTTATTTTAATAATTTACTGAATGACTGGGCAGCAGAGATGCCGTCTTAAGGCTCTGGCAAACTTAATTTTCCATGTTCTGTTCCATCTTGCATGCAGCCATGTCAGAAACCTGACATTGCAACATATAACTTTATCAGTAAGATGTATATTTTTTTCTTGAATTTCCATAGGTGTGAATGGCTCTGATGTCTGTCCACCTGGTGCACTCGATGACTACCTTGATGAGAAGGCTCCACGTCTCCGTTACCTTCGCCTTGATGGTAATGAGATCAAACCCCCTATTCCACGAGAGCTGATGATGTGTTTCCCTCTCCTCAGGGCTGTCGTCATATAAAGATGCCACACCATCTAGATACTCCTGTCCATCTCATTTACCAGACCTGAAAATGTATGGAAACTAAAACACTTGAAAAGGATCCAAGAAAAAGGACTATCTATTTGCAAAGTCAGAAAATAAAATATTAAAACGGCACACTGCTGAAAAGACTAGTTAAGATTAGAATGCATTTTACTGCGGGTCCAGTTTCACTTATGCTGGTCTAGTTCTGGACAGACAAGTGAAACTAATCTGATAAAGCTTTTGACCAAGAAAGCCCTGCTAAATAAGCTAGTTCAAAATATGTCACATTCAGACGGTCTCCTTTTTTCTTTTCAGCAGGGTAGAAATTCACAAGACTGGTTCACATTTGCATTTATAGATGCAATTTATAGTTTCTTGTGACTGTATTGTAAAACCACTGTGCCTTTCTTCATTTCATACATTTTAAAAACTAGCAGGCCAGCATTGTGGGAAACACCATTCTCTGTTAAACGTTCTCTATAATGAAGAGAGCTCCAAAACAATTTCCTAATTTGCAAGTAATGCAATTTCCCCATCCTATGCAAAAGGGGAAAAAATGTTTTACCTCACAACACCATTCTGGAGTGTATTTGAATGGAAGAGTTTATGATTATGGAGACAATTTTTTGGTAGGGTGGTTTGTTTGAATTTATTGAATGCATGGATACTTTTAGTAACAACAGCACCAAGAGAAAATTTACTTCCAATTGTTGCTTGCCTCTATTAAAGCTGTACTGACATGTAAACTTTTTTAAAAAGCAAATTTATTTCTACTTTTTAATATCTCTTTACATCTTTGTACGATCAATATTCAATCAGTATTAAATGTGACATTAGTATTGAAAGAAGCAGCCCCTTTGAACAGAAAGATGTATTGAGAGCTGTTTTAATAATTAATAGCATTATGATTAATTTAGCAGATGACAACGGTACTACCAGTGAACCTTCTAGACTGTATTTTCCTCTGGAGTATACAATTAATGTGAATATTCTTTTTCAACGCACAAATGTGATTTTTAAAAAAAATGTTTTTATTTACCACTGCAAACTGTGAGAAGCATTAGAATTGTCAGAGGGGAAATTTAAGATGACATTAACTTTTGTTTGGTGTTCTTGATTAAACTGGTTTCAATCGTCTCTGCCTTGTCACTAATTCATTTGTCAAAATAGAGCAGACAAGCAGGTAACCTCCTTATGAAGGAATAGTTTTAAGTCAGTTATTTCTATCTTTTGTGGTAGAAATAACCAACTTAAAACCATTTTTTTGTTGGTGAAAATACTAGCGGCCTAAGACTTTTGCACATATCCACAAGCAATGTATTCTTCTACAATAAGGTAACTTGTGATTTATTTGAATTACCGCTCAGTTTTTGCTAAACATTCAGCTCCAGCAAAAGCAATTCCCCTCTATTAAGGCGGTTTGTTGAAGATTTTCAGATGTATTGCAAAACTTCTCATGAGAATGTGGTGTATGAGAAACACTGCCAGCACATCTTTATGGCCCAAGAGCTTTGTGGTTACAAAACCCTTTAAAACAAAACAGTGTGTAACTAAAGACTCTAGAACACTTACTTTTAAATATTTATACACATTGAGAAAACAGTGTGTGTACAGTACCTGGGTATCAGTTGAAACAATAGCTTCATTTATTCTGCAATGCCTGATGCATATATTTTGGTTGCATCAGTTATGCTGACTTTAGACATACTGACCGTATTGCATTAAGTCCTCCACCACACAGTGCAGGCTTGTGCAGCTTAAATTGATCGTGCAACTAAATGGATTTCCTTGGCACTATCCAGTGGGTTTGTACGGATGTTGATGCAATGCATGGCCCAGCTATGGAACTTTCTGTTGCATTTGGTGTCCCTTTTAAGCTTAAAAAAAAGCTATTAAATAAATAATTAAATAAATAGCTGCACATTACATTTAATTAAACATGGCAGATAGTAGCACATAAAATAAATATGTTTGCACACTCATAAATGTCACATATAATCAAACGAAGTGAGATTAGTGGTTAGTAAAACTGCCAGTGACATGTAAACATGTCAGTGAGACTAAAACAAAATGCAGCATGTGTCAGATGTTATTTAAAGATCTGAATAGCTTGACAGTCCCAGTCCTTAACAGACTGATGCTGGATTTTTATTTCATGTGACTTAGCAGATATTTGATTACTCAGTTGCAGAGAAAGAGAATTAGTATGGAAAAATAGACAGAGGCCTGTAAAAACATCCCACCGAACATGAAGCAAGCACTTGTACGGCACTTCCTGATAGGTTTTCTGCAGTGCATCTCTGCACAGAGAAACTGTGCACGGTTTTAGAGTTTTAGCAACAATCCTGGTGCCGTGCAGAATAGAGGCCATTTCTGCACTAACAGAGGAGCCTCACAGAGGGCCCATTGTGCGCCGGGGCCGGGCAGATCCCACCATGAAAGCAGAGTATCCCTCACGCTCACCTCAGGAAAAGGAAGACAAATATCTCATACTTAGGACTGAATAACTTATGTGTCTCTTCAGGAAACAAAAAAGTAAGATGGTTGTAAGGGATTAAAGGATTTTCGCAGCTGGGGGTCTGTCAGTGTGCAAATTGTGTGTCTGTTTAGTGTGTGTGTGTGTGTGTGTGTGAGATGCAGTGTGGTATGGGGTGGGCGCTGCTCTAGATGTGACCAAAACTCGATTTCTCCCATTTCTTAGTCTCACTTCTTACCTTCACACATACGGACAGGTAGGGCACACGGGTCCGGGAGTGTGTGCACACGTACACGTCACACACACCCTGAAGCATCCACACACAAGATACACAGTGACCCGTTGCCATTGGCCAGGCCCACCAACCCTCTGCCTGTCCGAGCTGAAGAACAGGACCATTTGGGAAAGGAGAAGAAAGAGGTAAGGGTTCTACTGTATGTTCTTCTAAATGCTGCTGCTGTGCTTTGGAGCAGGGACTGGACCTAAAGGTTTCTTGGGTCCCTTCTGCTCCTTAGTCTTAGTGGTACTTGACCAAAGAGGCTAGGCTAAAAAAGCTAAAATGCAGTTCACTGGCTGTACTGGGGTTTTAATTTTTTATTTATTTAAATTTTTATTGTATTTTTATTTTATTTTTTTACAGTTTTGTCTTGTTACATGCCATGGTATTTATTAATCTTGCAGTTCTTGTCAAAATAATGCATATTTGCTAAGTTAAAATAGTCCAAGTACACATGACTGTCTCTACTATGGTAATCATTTTTTTTCCTCCTCCTATTTTTGTTTGTGGATTTTTGGCTTGATTATACTTCCATCATCTTCATGAATTTTCTTGCAATAATGACAGTATAGTTGAAACTTAAGTGGGTTAACTGGAGATCTATGTGGTGACGTTAGCAATTTATGTGTGTGTTATTGGTCAGTTTACTATTACTTGGTTTGTGAGGTTTGACTGATGTTTTAAAGCTTTTTAATTGGTTTTTAATATGGCCCTTGACGTGAACACATTTCCAATGACCAAACATTATCTTGTCTGTAGCAGTATTTACAGCTCTTCTATCACATTTTCAGCTAATAGTCATTTTTTTATTGTAGGGTGACCATATGTGCCATTTTCCCCGGACGCGTCCTGTCCAGGATTTCTATAAGGATATAGTTTTGGCTCGGTTTGCGCGTGCGGACAGATCGGTATGCATGCTCGTATGACATCAGTTCCTTATGTTTCCAAAACACCCTTGATGTACAAATCAAAGCAATATAGAAATCCTGGACAGGACGCGTCCGGGGAAAATGGCACGTATGGTCACCTTGAAATAAAAAAATGACTATTCACTGAAAATGTGATAGAAGAGCTGTAAATACTGCCACAGACAAGATAATGTTTGGTCATTGGAAATGTGTTCACGTCAAGGGCCATATTATAGAAAAAATCGCCAAATTGATGCGATTTAACAGATATTCACCTAATATGTGTGTAATTAAGCTAAAGTGTGTGTATATATTTATGCAATTTGACTTATTGGAGATAAATAAGTCATAAATTTGGCAATATTGGCAGAACCACTAGTGAAGAAGGAACTGTTAAATCAATGAGAATGTGGAATGCTCTCGGGTAGAGCCAAAAACAAAAATGGGATAGCTAGTTCTCACACACACATACTCATATGGCGTCTGTGCACTGCAAACACTGTTGAGAGTGTTTAAAAGCCAAGCTCTGTGTGCAGTATAGTCACTCTTTTAGTGACTTTTAGTCAGCTGAAGCTGTCAGGCGCTGGTACGCTGAAGCTTCACTATAAGACAATTTTTCTTTCATAGGTACAGACTGAACTAGTTTGCGAATCTTATCGATATCACCTATATATAATCTCTGTTCATGATGTGATGTTATGTGATGGCATGTGTTGATTGGCTGTCAGAAACCCACAGGGAACTTATTTATGACTAAAAATGCAGCGGTTTCCAGAGTGCAGCTGTGCCCCAAAATAGTCTTTCATGGAGAGTTAATTGAATGTGTGTGTGTGTGTGTGTATGAAAGAGAGAGAGAGAGAGAGATAGAGGGAGATCGTAACTCATTGCCATGCTGTCCACAAACCTCGGTGGAATTTCGAACTTGAGTGTAGAGTCAGACACTCATAAAGGGGCTCTGTCAGAGTTCTCCCTCTCTTTTTCTCTCCGTCTCACCCCGAGGACCAGAACTTGGTCTGCCCATCAAGTACACCCAGCTCTTCCTCCACTTCAGCTGGTCATTGCTTTTCTGTGAGCCTCTTATCATTCATATATCTTATACATATTATTTTTAAATCTCACATTAGCTACAATTCTAATGGCGATAACTGGTGGAGAAAAAATTGCATTATGGGTTTGACAAAATATGAAAAATAAAAAAGAAATAGGGACTTTGTTAGTTATTAAGAATGTGTGATTAGGAGCATGTGGAATCTAATCCCAGACTTTTATCCAGTCAGCAGAACTTCCCACCAAAATCAGCACAGAAAATTGAAAAAACATCTGCAGATTTCCTCTGGTTCAGATAATGACAATGTGAAGATGATGTATTATTTTCTTTCAATATGTATGTATTTGTAATACATCATTTACCCACACTCTTAAAAATAAGAGAGGGGTTTGTAGCAGTCCCATATAAATCCCATTTCTGATTTCCAGAAGAACTTTTTTGCGCACAGTTCCTTTTTTCTTATTGTGAAGAAAATTCTATGATTTAAAATGAACCTTTTGTGCAAATTTAAATGTTCCATGGATGGTAAAGTTCCTTCATGAGACCATATAGAACATTAGAAAAAACCTAAAGAATGTAAGTTTTACATAACACGCTTTATTTACAAAAATGTTATATAGTTTAAAAAGAAACCTTTTATGATGTCAGGAATCTCACCTGTGATCTTTCCACTTTAATGCACAAAGCAGTCATTGAGTGCATTCAAGATGACTGCTGGGTTAGGTGATGACTTCTTGGCTCTTGCAAGTTAGTTAAAGACTTTAGAGGTTTATATTTCAGTATTACTCGCTGTCTAAATCCTAGTAATGAAAACTGAGTTATCCAACCTTAACAATTTGAGTCCCGTAAAAAATCTTTATACCACGCACTCAAGATGCAAGGAAGGTAACAAAGGACTATTGATTGGAATTTAGCATTTTTTCTGTGATTTTTATGTACCTCAAAAATACATTTGTGTGTGTGTGTGTGTGTGTGTGTTTTATCACAAATATAAGAAATTTTGGTGAAAATAAAGGGTGAAAAAGTTACTATAGGCTCATGCGCCATTTGTTCGCCCATACTAAGATGGTGACTTAGTACAAATATGTCGCTATAATGTATAATCTCACCAGACATTAATCCATCTGATTCTGTGTTTAGCAGGAAGATGGTAACGCTGAGGTTGATTTGGGGACTCCTGGTCCTGTGTGTGGTGGCAGCCTCTCCCCGCAGATACGTCCGACAAGCTGATCCAGATAACTACGACAACAACGATGTGGTTATAGAACGAAACGTGGATAGCGATGATGTCTATGACTATTACGATGGAATTGATGAACCACAGGTGAGAGACTCATTCAAGAATATCAGAATGACCCCATTAGCCGCAGCTTTACTTTCTATAAATGAGTACTGCACTCTTTCATGCCAAACAAGCAAGTAACAGTACTGTTTTCCAATATATGTCTCATCTAAGTGTTTCAAATCAAGCCTTATTCATATTTGGAACTCGATTGCTGATTCCTCTCTCTGCATATTCATTAGTTTCCTCCAGTCTGTTTAGATGGCTAATGTTCAAGCATTGGACATTCTGCAATTTTGCTACGGGGTGTTTGACAACTTTTCATTTGCTCTGCTGATCCAAATGTTCCTGAGGATAATTGTAACCAGCTATGTCAGTTTTGGTTTATGATTTCCATTTAGAAACTGGTTTTAACCCAGCTGCTGTGCTTCAGGGTCGGTCACTGAGGGCAGGTGGGGCCTGTATTTACTCATCCTCTATGATTTCAGATTAGTGTTCGGCTGTAAATACTCATTTTCATCCCTTCTCACTCAAGTAAAACTTCATAAGAGCTGCCATTTTCAGTAATATTCACATTTATGATACAAAGCTGTCAGTGACCTTTATTATTTGCACTCAAAGGTTAGTTTTTGTTCTTGTACTTTGTTCAAAGAACTGCTTGTGAACATACTGGTGCGGCAAAGTTCAGTGTGTTAGACTGATTTATCATTCTTTTTTTTAATGTAACAAATACTTTTCTTGGACAAATCATCAGCAAAATGGACAGACCAGATGTTGTTGAATGAAAAATGTTCTCAGCTGAATTTTCCACTGGCACAAGCTTCTGGAATGAGAGGCAGACACTGGCATTTTTTACTGTACTAAATAATCAATAGTTGTGCAACCCAAGTCATATCTGTACTTATAGATGTTTTAACTCGAGTGGCATTTTTTGGCTAGATGCACGATAACATCATCAGTGGTAGCTCAAAGCATCTAATAAAAGTTTTTGCCATCATTTCCTAAGTTGCATAGTAGCAGCATCCACATTGAAAATATTTTAGTTTTGAAAGGAATGTTTTATTTAAGAACATTAATCTGGGAATGTTTCACTTAATGTTGTACATATTTACAAGCTTGATTCAATGAAATGTTGTGCACTGAGGTTTGATAGCCTGAGGCTAAGCTGTGGGTATGAAGAAATGTATTTAGTAAAACAATGAGACAACAACACCAGTTCATCGTTTTTGGCATGGAAAAAAAAAGTTGGGCTCGAACTATGTTTGACTGGCACAAACCAAGATGGGTTTTAGAAGAATTATATTGAAGCCAAGAGACTTAACATGATCCTGATGTGAATGTTACATAGTTAAACCCACAATCAAAAGCACACTTGTGAGTTATAACATATTTCCCTTGTGTAAGGCTCTTAATCTCTTCGGGATATAATGAATGTTTCATGAAGTGTGGGAATGTTTGTTGTTGTTTTTTTGTTCCTCATCATAATTATTATTATTAAGAAATTAACTGTTTCGTCTTCTGTGTTAAGAGGAACTGATTTTAGAAATCTTAATCTAAGATTTTGTGTAACTGAGTACACGTTGAGACTGTTTTTGAGTAATTACAAGTTGAAGTCGCTTGTACATGTAAGAGTGCTTGTAGGTTCCTAAGGCACATGTCTGTGTAAATGCATGTATGAACAGGGATAATGTGTGCAGGTGTATTTATATTACTCTCCCTAGAGTGACTGCTGAAATGTTGTATAATCAATATAATCTATGTATGTTTAGTATTTTCCCATGAGGCTTTATGGGTTCCATTTATGTCCCACCCACAGAACATTTAAATTTGAAAAAGAAAAGGAACTGTGCACAAAAAAAAGTTATTCTGGAAATCTTGTCCTCTCATGAAAAAAAAAATCTTTCAGTTTAACATTCAAACTTAACATTTATGTATATTTTTGTATAAAATCATCTTTCGTCTACCCTTTCTGACAAAGGGACAAAATGCTGACAGGCTTGTGACTCACGGGCCTGGCTGCTGTAGAATAGATTTTGGTAAAGGTTCCAGAAAGCTCTCATGCATCCTGGGATCTGAGTCACTAGCTCTGTTTATTGCTTTACACATTGTTGAATCTTCTTAGCAATCCCTTTAACCTTGTGTGTTTGGTTAGGTTTTTGCATGAAAAGCAAGAATATTCTAAGCAAGGCTTGTTCTTTTACCACCCCCAGCATAGCATTTTGACCATTTGCTTTTATACCTGACTGTCGACAAAAATAATAGTGTAGTGCATTTGAATAAAATAAGACCATTTTGTGAGACATTTCTGGAGTTAATTCAACACTCTGGAAAGAAGACATGGACAAATATGTATTTTTCTGCCACCATGTATGTCTTGGTTCCACAAGGACCATTTGTGGAGAATTGCAGCTGCTTGCAAATAAGAACGGTGAATGGTTTCACAGCTCCCCACTCTGGATTGTAGTGGAATCGAACACAAAAAAGCTGATAAAACTAGTCATCATAGGAACATTTGCAGAGTGAAAGAAATGAAAATGGATTGTTTTAAAAATCAGCACATCAATATGATCAGTAATTTCTCTCACACCTTACTACAATTAGCATTTATAAGGAAAAGGATGACTTTGAAAGCTTTGAATGCATAGGGTGATGCACAATTGAAGCCTACTCTCTTTCAATGGGACAGCCATTTGCTGAGTCACACCTTTTACTGAATCTCAAAACTTTCTGTTACAATCACTTGTGTTACTGTGTCTGCAATTTTTAAAATGAAATGTGGTGGGAATCAGTTTAGTATAGCTCCAGGCTGTTCAGTCCCACTCATGGAGGGCAAATATCTTGCAGATTTTAGTTCCAATCTTCCCCAACAAACTGCCCTGAACTTTGTAGTTATTCTCCAGACTTTGATTAGCTGGGTCCATCTTACGGTGTTTCTTCCAGGAGCAGCACTGGATACCTCACCAGACTGAGATAATTATGTTATGTTTGTTTTCTGGGAAAAAAAAAAACCTTGTTAGAGTTTGTAACAAAAATGATTATGGTGTACTGACCTAAATACTTCTTGCAGATAGAGATTGGCACCTTGAGTCCTGATGAGGACATTGATCCTTCACATCATGCCTCATTGGAGGAAGAAGAAGAGGAGGAGCATGTGGAATATGAAGATCGGAGGACAGTTGAGGGGAGAGAGGACAAGGAATTACCCACAAAGCCTCAGCTTATTCCATCAGGCTTTGGGGAGTCTGGGACTCTGATGGGCCCTAGTGCACAAGGAGGTCTGTACTATGGACAAATCTTACTAATTGTCATAACCAGCCTGACAACCATTTCATCATGCTGTCATTCCATTTAACTGGCAATTTGATTGGTTAAATGTGTTTTAATAATTTAACTTGCTTTTTATGTGCATCATGTTCAGATCATCACTTAAAGTGTTTACTGAACCAGTCCATATGGTATGGTTCTAAGTGTAATTCTTATTCTAATAACTGTTCTAACACCTAACCTTGTCTTGAACAAGAGGAGGAGCTTCGTCTGATGCCCATTGACATCCTTCAGATTTCTGGGGACATTTCGGGTTCTGGTGACTTGGGCTCTGGAGATATACTTGATGCCAAAGTGTCTGGTTCTGGGGAGCATTTGGGCTCTGGAGGTTCTGGAGCCTCTGGTGACATTTCAGGTTCTGGAGTCTCTGGGCTTTTTGGTTCAGGCATAATATTGACCTCAGGTGGAGGTCAGTACTCCGGACTTTGGTTTGCTTTTTATATCTACACTGTCAGGAAAAAAAATGCTTTAAAATGGTATCTTTGTGGGTGCAATAGCTTGTCACTGGGGAAGTAACCTTGTGCCTTATATCCCTTTAAACAGAGTTTATTGGATGTCCTTTTAGATTTTTTAAATAGTATAGCTTAAGAGGATTCTTGATTACTTCAGCACAATGTATTTTTCTGTGGGTGGAGTCCACTTTATGGTCTCTGCATGTAAGACCTTGCTGGGTTTGGGATTTCCTGAGGATTTTAAAGTAAGGAATCAATCAATAATTCATAGCCATTTAAAATGTTGATCCAAACGTAGTAACTCGTAATCATTGCCAGCACTGCTGTTATCTCCCATTTACTTTTGAGGAGGCTAATTTCTTTCTTGCCACCCCACCTTGTCTCTCACAAGAGGAGGAGCTCCACTTGACCCCTGAAACCATTCCACACGAGACCTCTGGGGATTTTGAAGAGTCTGGAATCTTTTGGGTGTCTGGAGGTTCTGCGTTACCTGAGTTGTCAGGAGAGCCTTCAGCCTCTGGGGTTCCTGATGGATCTGGAGAGCCTGTGGCTTCTGGGGTACTTGAGGTATCACAGGAGTCTGGGGTATCTGGAGTACCTGAGCTGTCAGGAGAATCTGAGACCTCTGGGGTACCTGAGCTGTCAGGAGAATCTGAGACCTCTGGGGTACCTGAGGGGTCAGTACTATATGGGGTGCCAGAGTCGTCTGGAGAGCCTATGATCTCTGGGCTGCCTGAGCAGTCTGGAGAGCCTGTGATCTCTGGGGTGCCTGAGACATCTGGAGAGCCAGTGATCTCTGTGCTGCCTGAGGACCATGAAAAGCCTGGACCCTTTGATGTTTTTGAAGAGTCTAAAGGGTCTAAGGACACTTGGGAGTCAGGAGAGTCTGGGAGCCTAGAAGAGTCTGGGGTGACTGAAGCCCCAGTCGTCACCACTGAAATATTAATACCTGACTTAGATGAAGGTTAGTACCATGATATCAATAGTATGCACTTCTATAAAATATGGTAGTGTTGTTTACAGTTTACTAGAGTAATTTTTCAGAAGAATAATTTAGACAAGCTTAGCAAGAGTTATGATCACTATTGAACTTATTGTTGCACCCATCAATTCTAGGCTCTAAGCAATCCCCGATATTATTCCCTCTGTGACACTCATATAGTTTATTTAATTGTCTGACCCTGGCTAAATGTGTGTTCACTTGCTTTGGTGTGCATTATAACAATAACAATCATTATTAACTTATCATTGTCAGTATTACTCACTGTCTGTCCTGTTTCATTGTTCATGTGCTAATCTGTCTCCTAACACCTTCATGTTGTTGTGTTTAACAAGAAGAGGAGATACTCCTAACTACCCTGGCCACTCCATTGGAGGGCACTGGGGGTGATATAGGGTCAGGGATACCTGACACAAATAGAACAGGTCAGTTGTTCATTTGAATCATTCTGAAGGCAATTAAAAGATTTCATAATATGTATCCTCAGGAGTTCTAATACCTTTTCAGTGTATTATCTAATGAAGTTCTGTTGCTACCTACATATCACTATGAAGTTCATTTCTGCAAGGGGGTGTCCAATCCTGCCCCTGGAAGGCCACTATCCCGAAGAGTTAAGATAAACCTGTCTGGAAGATTTTTAATCCTCTTGAGGACCTTTAGGTGTGATTTTATTTGGCAATGGAACTAAAAGGCGGTTTCAGTTCTATAGAAGCTACCAGTGATGTACATGTACGCCATGAAGATGCAAAACAGTGATAACGGCATTAACCTGTTGTCTGTAGTGCTATGTAACGCTACAAGATTTTCATGTTCCTTCAATTGTGTAAACCGTGCATTTTCATTTCATCTCCCTTTTCACAAAACACACGACACACAACAAAAACAACAGGGATCATGCCATTTTCCATTTACTGGTTGTTGTTGACAATTATAAATGCTGCAAATAAAGACATTCCTCTCTGTCGCTTCAGAGTACCCAGTGCTGTTGTAAATGAAGACAAGAAAATTGCCCAATAGAGAATTTATTTTCTGCAGGAACCACCACTGCTGGCTATTTCTTAGAACTACACGATGCAAAAGTGTCTATTGTCTGCACTAAAGTGGCACTCTGGGAGCAGGATTGGGCATCTCTGCTGTACTGTATACAGACTTATGACTCTATTAACGATATGATACAAAATTGCAAAAACTACTTACCTCCTGTCTCCTGGAATAAACATCAGTACAGTTTCTATGTTTTAATATGTATTTGTGTTTTGTCCTCTGAATATCACCTGTTAATTTGGTGGTAAGGTATGGGTACCTGTATGCTCTGCACCTGCCTGGTCGGATCTGTGTATTGTGATGACCTGAAGCTGGACCGTGTTCCTCCCCTCTCCAAAGAAACCACTCATTTCTATGCCCGCTACAACAAAATTGCTAGGATCGGCAAGTCTGACTTCGCCAACCTGAGTATGTGTTTCATCAAAGGGGCAGTCAAAGTTTAAATTATGTCACAGTTACATTCAAGTGAATATTTAAGAAAAATTGACAGAAATCTGCATTACCTTTTTTTTTTTCTAGCTAAATATCTGGTTTCATTAGAAATAGGCTACATCATATTACAGAAGTAAAATTGGCATATAGACAGCAGCTTGTCTGATAACATTTCATAACCAGCTTTAGCAAAATGTGAATTTGATGTGTTCATGACCTTTACTGAATGGACTTTTGTCTTTGTTGTTTGTAAAGATAAATTAAAGAGGATCGATCTGACTAGCAATGGCATTTCCAGGATTGATGATGATGCTTTCTTTGGCCTTCCTGCTCTGGAGGAGTTGGTATTACGAGAGAATAGTATTAGACAACTTCCTGCTCTGCCACCCTCTATGACTCTTATTGATGCCTCTCTCAACCAGCTGGGCAGCATTGGCATTCAGAGAGAAGCTTTCAAGGTAAAAAAAAAAAAAAGCGATAATGTGGAGTTTAATAACAAAGCGTTATCCCACGTTTTCAAAGCTTTTCCTGCTTAGTGTTCCTTGATCCTGTGATAGCCTACTGTCTACTCCTAACTTGTTGTGTTGAATGTACCTTAGATTATTTTGTTTGACAAGGTTGTCATCAGCTCATGTTTTCTGTTTACAGGGCATGCCAGGGCTGCTTTACCTTTACTTGACAGACAACAACATAGACCACATCCCCGTTCCTTTGCCTGACAGTCTCCGCTCTCTGCACCTACAGGTACCTGTACTCCCACCTCACTAGTGCCTCCTTGTGGACATCTATGGCACTTGCCACCTAACTGAAACGTTGACATTTGTGTATAGATTTTAATTTAAAGACCTACTTTACTTTTAAGTAGTCTTTCTGGTGATCTGCATAGTGCTCTTTAATGAATATCGACATCTTCGCTGGATGCTACACCGAAATCGTTCTCTGCTTTATCTTTCAGAATAACAATATCCAAATGATGCACGAGGACACCTTCTGCAATCCACATGACTTGAATTACATCCGCAACGCTCTTGAGGATGTTCGCCTCGACGGTAATCCCATCAACCTCAGCAGAACCCCACAAGCCTACATATGTTTGCCACGTATCCCCGTTGGTGCCCTTATTTAAGCAGAGAAAACGCACACTCAAATGCATGCATACAAAACTCACACGTATGCACATGCATCAAAACTCCTCTGTGCGTACCTCTCTTTTTTTTTTTTTTTTTTTTTTTACTTTGGGCTCAAGCAAACACTTGGATATGAATGGCTGTCTTTAAAGGAGGTTGGCATAAATACATAAACTCACACTCTCACAGGAGTTCTGGTGGACACTTCCAACTCTACGCTGCTTGTGTTTCTACCTTTCTAGACAGTGCATACTTTTCATAATGTAGGTGGTATGTAATCATACCTGGATTTATGACGTCTCAAAAACACATACGTGTCTAGCCTCATAAACAATCTCTTTTAGAGAAACAGAGACCCATGCATAGCTCGGAACGTTTTTTATTTTATTTATCAAATACTAATGAACCTTGTTGTCATTAATTTACAAGTGCAAATATGAACAAAAACCCCTTTTTATGTGCTGTACTGGTTGCCTGTCTGGGGTTTACTGCAATAGCCAGCCTGAATTGTTTAAATGTGTTTGTTTAGTAAATGAAATATTGTTAATATTCATATAGAATTTAACAAATGTTTATCATAATTAGCATAAACTAATTGAAGCAGGCGCTCAATGAACTTTTTGAAAGGTAAATTTGACCGATGCAATAAAAGAAGCATTCTAACAATTAATTTTCTGTAAAGTCTGTATTGTAATATAAGTATATATATGCTGTTTTTTTGTTTTTTTTTACTTTACAAGAACTGCAATATGTTGGTATATCACAATTCAAGCTGTTGTTATGACCAATGGCCTTCAAAATGAACATTTCAGAACTGTCCTATTGGCTGATGGGTTTGAGAATGACTGGGGGGATGGGGGGTAAATATTAGCTCAGCATTGTGTGTTTTGTATGGAAATAATCACACCTGAATAAAGTTTTCTGATGACCTCTCCAAAACAGAGGTGGCTTAACGTTTTCATTCTTGCTTCAAAGGCATGAAAGCAACACTTATCGCTCTCTTAAACAAGCATAGCTATTAACATTACAAAACCAATCACTGTAACACAGCACAATGCACTTCTAGCAACAGAAAACGGCTTTACTTCAAACAGAAGGTGTACAAAAATAATGACATATACATAATGGGTCCCGTTCAGAACATTTAGTTCCATTTTAGAAGTTCTCAATGAGCTTTTCAAACAGGTTGAGGAATTTCTGCCTCCTCTCTAAGGAAGCCGGTTCCATCACTAAGGGAATTGAGGTATCAGTTTCTTCTTTATTATCGTTTATAGTACCCGTCTGCTCCCCTTTATCCGTTCCACGCTGTTGCTCTAGGATGGCACGCTCTCGTTCAAGCTTTGCTCTTTCTCTATCGAGAATCGCTCTTTCCTTTTCCAGCTGAGCTCGGATATACTCCACAGAGGCCCTGTCTCTTTCTACAGCAGCCTTTTCTCTCTCCAGAGAGGCCCTGTCTCGGTCCAATGCTGCTAGTTCTCGTTCCACTCCCGCTCTTTCTCGATCTAAAACCATCTTTTCCCGCTCCAGGACCATCCTCTCGTATTCAATAGCAGCTTTGTCACTCTCTAGAATGGCCCTCTCGTGCTCCATCTCGTCCCTGTCTCTGTCCAGCTCTGCCCTGTCTCGCCCCATCTCCTCAGACACCATATCATCCTCTTCGACGAACAGCTCGATCTCGCTTCTGTCCGGCTCCCGCGCTCTCTTGCTCCTCCTGCGCGTGGTGTTGTTCGGGCGATACTCGCTGTCGTCGCCCACTGTTGAAGTGTCTAGAGTGACTTCACTTCCCGTGAGTCTTCCCTCCATGGCATCGTCCATGAGGGAAAACCACGGCCAGTTAGTGGGGTTCACCGAGACGCCAGGTGGGGGATTCTTCAGTTCCTGTTACACAGATAGAAAAAGCTTGAGTGGTGAGCAAACAGAGGGCACATTCATGCAATTTAGGGCTGTAGAGTGTAATAACACAGCATAATGTTCATAATTATGTGTAATTAATTATAATATCAATATGTAATGGCATTTAATGAAGTTTAGAGATTGACATTTGTGACCCTTGACCACAAAATCAGTAGCACAGGTTTATTTGTAGCAATAGCCAACAATACATTGCATGGGTCAACAATATTGATATGTCTTTTATGCCAAGAATCATTAGGACATTAAGTCAAGATCATGTCCCATGAAGCTATTTTGTAAATGTTCCACCCTAAATATATCAAAATGTAATTTTTATTAGTAAAATATACATTGCTAAGGACTTCAATTAGAGAACTTTTTTACTGATTTTCAGAAAGTTTTATTTTGGCCAAAAATTGTCCAATCCTATCCTACATCTGTGGAAAGCTTATTTATTCAGTTTTCAGAAAACTAAAACAATTATTTAGCCTTATGACTGTTTTGTGGTTCAGTGTCACATTTCATTAATTTGTGCAATTTTAATTACTGTTATGTGTATTTATATGATACATTTGTGCACCATACCTTTTATGTAAGTTATTTATTTTTACTATATATTTTTACTAATTAAACGTATATATATATATATATATATATGTATATATATATATATAAAAGTTTTTTTTACATTCTGATTTTAAAATTGCATTTAGTTAATTTTGTTTGATTTACAAAACGCTATGCATATAACACTTTCAAGAAAAAATACAAACGTTATAAATCTATAATATATATATTTACACACATTACATACATATTTAATGACATTCAGGTGTTTCATATTTAAATGTCATTATTTTTGTGTAATTTTAATTTAAATAAACGTATGTGTAATACACGCTACTATTAAAATATGTCATATCTAGTAATTAATAAAATGTACATATTTATTTATTTATTAAAACCTTTACAGGACTCTATCGGAAGACTGAGAGGTTTGTGAAATCCTGAATTTATGAGTTGAATGAGGTGTGCTTAATGAGCAACATTCAAAATGTGCAGTGCTTGGGGGCTGTGGGACAGAGTGGAGAGCTACTGAACATTCAGACATGGCAATAGCGTACCTTATACTTCATCTTAAGGTTTTCCCATTTCCTCCTGGCCTGGCTTGCAGAAATTTCCCTTTGCAGACCCAGCTCTTTCAAGATGGCCCTATGGCACAGAGACTTCACACTAATTGCTGCAGGTTGTTGACATAGACACCTACTGTATGCTTCTGTATAGATGCAAAGACTTGAGTGTGTGTGCATGTGTAACTGTCTGCTGGTGGTGACTGGCTTACCTATAAGCCAGAGTTGAAGAATTTCTCTTTCCAGTGAAAAGTGAGTCGTTGGTCACGCGCAACTTCACGAACCTAACGAATTCTTCATTTGACACTTGAAGCACACACACGAAAAATAAACACAAATGCAGATATTTACAACGGTAGGACGCTTGATTTGTATGATGCATGCATCCAATTTACATGGCCAGCTCAATGCTGAACTGCTAAAGTAATGCATTAGTTAAATGCATTGGGACTTTAGATGCATCAAACGAATTGACACTTACTTTTATAAATGAATTCTGCATGATCTGGGCCATCCTTAATGTCCTCAGAGGGACTCTGTACAGTGTAAAGTTCGTGGTCCATACTTGCGTCTGTTGTCTTTGAGTCATCAAGTGCGCTACTCATGGCGCTAGTGTACAAGCGAAGGGCACTAGAAGAGAAAATGGAGGGTATACGGTCGTTTCTTCTGCCGTTGGTCCATGGCGGCCCGAGTGTGCATACCGCCACCGACTGGACTGATGTGATATGACAATGTAAAAAGTCCGGGAATAAAGTTTGCATTAAACTTTCGTGTTTTTAGAAATATATATATATTAGGGTAAACCTTCAAAAATGTGGAATTGGTATAAAAACCCGCACGTTGTTTTGCAGATATACACACATGTTGATTTGTTCAGATATTGTATTGCATTACAGCCTACAATTTTAACAAAAAAATATCGTATTCTATCTCAATTGTTTACAAGCAATTAAATGACTTTCGAAATCGTTTCTTCCTGAAACTAGTTTCACAGTAGGGGCAGTGATACTGTAGTGATGGTCGACAGTCATGTCTATATCTGTGAATGGGGAAACCTACAGTACGCATATTATGAAAATATTGTGACAATGTCATATATATATATATATATATATATAT
>JAUCMU010000080.1:8133441-8145618 GCA_032275025.1 Enteromius treurensis | reverse complement strand
CATGTTTGTGAAACTGGGCCATTGTGTTGATAAATAATAAGATGGCAGTACTGACACACAGATATCTCAAATATAATGGGTAGCACACAAATTCTGAATGCCTTCGGCAGATCTCAAATGAGCCATTTTAATCTAGATTAATCTAGATTATCCACCCCCTAGTTTTTACATGTTGGAGACATGAAAAAAGGTTATGAAAAACAAATATAATTATTTTTTTTTAAATTTGATTTAGTTGCAACCAGTGGTGTAATAAGTTCGCATCAAGAAATCAGAAATCATTCAGTTGGCACCGTATTAGTTCTTTGTTAAAGCGTGTCATTTGATTTAGTTGCAATCAGCGGTGTAATAAGTTCGCAAGGAACCAAGTAAAAAATAAATAGCTCACTTTAAAAAAAACAAACAAACAAATATAGCAGCTCATTTTCCAGATGAGAAGGGAGCAAGGAGGCAGGCCAGCGCTCCACATGAGACTAGAGTGCCAGTGCGTTCACATCCCTGTCTCAGCACACTCTCCTTGTCTGCAGTTACGGTCGCTATGGAAACCGTTCCCAAGGCTCTGCAATGTCCCTGAATGGAAAGAGAACAGTAGGGAGGGACAGAAAAAAAGTCTTATGCACATCACCAAGACAGAACCCAGAAAGCAGAGGCAAAAATGTAGAAGGTCACAAAAACACACATTATATTGCCTTATTTGACAAATGACTGCTGCTTTTATGTAGTGCAGCTGGCAGGGACATACTGCAGATAATTTCAGGGTTGCCATACGTCAGTTAAAAAGAACGTTCTGCGTGCCAAACTAAACTTCAGATGTACAATTAATAATATTAAGTAGGAGCTCAGGAATGAGTAATCAGCTGAGAGATCTAAAATTCACTTTCCTGATTGACGCACACTGGCTGCAGTCTGCCGGAGCTGTGTGTGCTGTGGGCCGGAGCCGCGCACCGGGTAATTACGTAGAGGTTAACGAGGCTGACTTCTCTAACGAGATATGAATCACACCGCATACAGAGACTCGGAGGTCTGCGTTAGGGCTATTTATACTTGATTTTCCCTTCAACATGAGCATTGGACCAACACCGCCAGTTTGTCCATTCTAAGGTCACGATCTTGAAAACTCTGACATTTCTCCTAATTTTCAGTTGTGGGGCATTTAGAGCACAAATGAAACGGCTATTTATTTTTGACATTTACAGTTATATTTATTTATTTAGCAGACCCTTTAATGCAAAGAACGTTTTAAATGAGGAATGCTGAAATGCAGGTGATTCATCCCAAGGAGACAGAACCACAGAAGTGCTGCATGCTGAAATAAACAGAGAAACAAACAAATAAATACAATAATAGGTCTAGAAAGTGTGTGTTTGTGTGTGTGTATATTCCACTTTATTATTATTTTTTTATATGGCTCATAGCAAAAGTATAAAAAAATTACTTGATTACATATTACATAGCTATACTTTTAAAGACTTTTTTAAAGGTTTTTATTTTTTCTTTATCATTTAATCATTTGAACCACAACATGTCAAATGTAAGATTTGTAGAAATATGCCATGCTTTATATATTCTGTATTTGTAATCATTGGTGTAGCTGAATATGCATATTAACATGATTAACACTTCAGTACAGTTCATTTATTTTAATTTATTTGTATTTTATTCATGTATGGTTCATGGCAAACTGATTATACAACTAAATCATATTGCTATATTGTATTACATGTCAATACTACCTTTGAAGAATCTTTTTTCTTTATCCTTTTATACCTACAGAATGTCAAATTAACGATTTATTGTCAGATAGGATTACGATTTTTTTTTATTAAATAACATAAATAAATAATCTCCTTAAAAACAATAATCTTTACCTTAATAAAAAAACTTTTTATTTTTAAAACACTAGATTTGTACAGATTGGTCATGTTGAATATTGGTAAGGTTTTTTTTTACAAAACTATCAGTGAACTTGCATTGTGTAATCTACATATCAGCAGTACTAAAATTGCAATTTGTTTATTTTTAATCATATTACTACATTAGCATAATATCTATAGTATCTACAAAATAAATGTGTTATATTTAAATGTAAAATATTTCCCTCCACCCTAAATATAGGCCTGTTCTTATACAGAACAGGCCTTTTGTCTGTACTGACTTAGAAACATGTTCTGATATCGCATCAAGCAATAACCAGAAAGAGCAGTATAGTGCATGAACATGTGCTTATTTCCCTGTGTGTCAGTCTGTGCAGAGGTCAAACCAGATAAATAGGTCAGCTGCAGCGTTCATGTGAACACAGACCCCAGCAGATTAAAGTAGAAAACAGCAACTGTCATCAGAGTGCTGATCTGTTTCCTCTGATGAAGTAAAGTTGAGATCAGAATGCAGTGCCACACCTCACTCCACATCAGTAACTTTAACAGCTCTGAGAGGCTCAGAGATCTGGATTCAAGACGGGCTGTGCAGCACACTTAAGGGAGATATATATTTAAATAAGGTTAATGCAGGTCCAGGCACTCTTTGTGTCTGAAGGAAATGTTTCATTGCCCTGTAGAAATAAATAAGAAAAATCAGGAAAGTAAGGCTTTTATTCACACATACATATTCCTGCCTCTGTGTTAATTGGTTTGTGCCTCTTCAGTACATTTGACCAGCAGCAGCCTTTGGTAGGTTGTGACATGGCAAGGCTGCATAACTCCGAGCTATTTCGAACGCTCAGCGAGCCTTTATTGTAAATCAATTTGTTTTGATGTGGAGGAGAAGAGAAATGTAGAGATGTCTTGTGCACACAGATGATGTACGCCATTGCTATTTCATCCTGTTGGCAGCAGGTGAAGTGAGGAGTAATTGGCTTCTGTCAATGCAGGCTTGTGAGTTTTAGCAGCAGCTAAATAAGACGGAAAAGAGGTCGATGCAGAGAGAGAAAGAGAGAGGCAAGGACTGAACGGTTCGCTCCCACCCACCTTAAAGCTGCCACTTCTCACATATGCCGGCTCGCTGGTTGTGGACTCATTTGATGCTTTCCTCTCTAACCACAGTGCCATCCACAGATATATATATATATATATATATATATAAAGAAAGTGTATGTTAAGTAAACAATTCCTTTAGATTCACCATGTAATTACTTTGATGTTACACAATAGCGGCCAGTTTAAATTAAGTGGTCAGTTCCTGAGGAGTTACTATGTTCTGTAAGAAAAAAAGTGTTGTTTCCAGTGTCCTGTTACACATTTGTATTTACCCATACCATTAGGAGGGTTGTTACATATGTGTGGTTAAAGAAATATTACAGCTGTATGTACCAGTGAGTACTTACACTGTGGTTGCATACTAAGTACACATCCAGTTACTATGTGAGTCCATAGGTATTAGGGCCAGTTAATATATTGTGGGACAGAGAAAAAACACTCTTTGTTGCATGAGGTTCGCCAAAGCTCTTCATCTGCTGCTTTTAGCCCCCTAAAATTAATATTTTAAGATATTTCAGATATGTCTATTTTTTCACTCAGAATCAAAACAGTAAAAAAAAATGCTATTTATTATTATCCCATTTTCACAAAGGACCTAAAGTTATATTTTCTCTTATTCTGTGGTATGTGACTACTTCTGTTTTATTTGTAATGAATGACTGTGAGATCCTGCATGTCAGTTTTCTATTATCTTTTATATGAGGGTCTCTTAAGATTATTTAAATGAGAAATATGTAAATTTGCAGCAGGTTTTTTCAAACACATACTCTCATTCGACCAGACCTTGTGTGTAGTCAGTGCGTTCAAGTGGAAATACGTAACTATTGGATGAGAAGCCAGAAATGCAATTGCATTTCATGGCTTGCGTTTTTTTTCTTTTTCGCCTTTTTATTTGTAAAGGTCAGGCCTTGCAAAATTTAACTAGCTAGACTGGCAGCATTTGATGGATATTTTTTTTCAAGTTTGGAAGACAATTGCAATCCATTTTTAAATGCGTCACAGGCTGAGGTGTTGATTTCCTGTCAGTTGCTATGAAAGAAATCAGAAATCATTCAGCTGGCACCATATTAGTTCCTTGTTTTAAATATTTGCAAGCCACATTTTGCCGTTTTGCCTTTTGCACTGGACCTCAGTATGTTTAATGAAATTGATTGATATGTTTTCTTACATAAAGCGTGTCAATTCACACCTCGAGGGATGTGTTATATTTGGCATTTGAAGGCTCTGTCCCATAGCCACCGCTCTCTGACGGCAGAGCAACGTGTCTCTGAGGACATTGCGCACTCTCATGACTAGGTCGGCGTTTGAGCGGCATCAAGGACACTCAACGCACTGAATAACTCTGAAGCCGGTCTCGCTCGCTCTTCTTCTGCTCCTCTCTCTCAAGCTCCATTTCCTTTTCATCACGTTCCA
Organism: Enteromius treurensis; assembly: GCA_032275025.1. NCBI lineage: Eukaryota > Metazoa > Chordata > Actinopteri > Cypriniformes > Cyprinidae > Enteromius > Enteromius treurensis. Next base: position 8,141,233 of record JAUCMU010000080.1, on the reverse strand, counting down.
GCCTCCAGGGGGCATCTTTTACCCTTAATGTCCTCAGCTAACAGGTGTCCCATCTGCCCTAAAAATACAATACGCCTGTTGCGTGCAGGAAAATCTTAGATTAGAGCCACCAGGGTCTCACGTTTCCACCTTGTTGCTTTCCATTGCACTAGCGCACTGTGAATCTGTGTGCCATGGTGAACTCTGAGAGATGCAGTTTCATTATTTTCTGTTAGTCCTCTCTATATAATTCTAAAACCTGGAAGAGAATTTTGACGCATGGGTTCCATTTAGAATTTTTTACATAAAAACATAAAATCATTTAATTTACCCTGCTTATAAAACAAGTTATGTTCTTATTCACTAGAGTTGCCTACATCAGATCGACAGATGGGTGAAAGACCAAGTCAAGGATATGTTTTCTATGTGTATTTATGCTTTGACTTGAATGAAAACCGCATATCCACTTGTGGGCTGACACATAAGAGAGTTCATACTTTGAGTTCAGTGGATACTCTCCTAAATGATGCTTCGGTGATGTTGACTAAAGTCATAATTTGTATTTTCTTTGCATACAAAAAGTTTTCTCGACGCTTCATAAAATTCGAATTGAACCACTGATGGCATATGGACTATTTTGACAACGTCTTTCATATTTTTCTGGATTTGGCAGTTAGTGGGCAACAAGCCTCCTGGTTTTCATTCAAAATATCTTACATTTAGGTTTTACACAGGTTTGGAATGCCATGGGGCTAAGTGATTAATGGTAAAGTTTTCATTTTGTGGTGGAGTAACCTTTTAAGTTGGTTACCTGTGTCAACAGACACAAATTCTATACATGTTATTCTTGCCCAAAAAGATCTGAAATATTAATTGAGGTAAAAATGTATTTACATTTATGGTAAAAATTAATCCTGTGCGACTAACACAATGTAAATTGGATGCTTTTAGGTTAGGGAACAGCAATACGACCACTCAAACACTTCTGGTAGTCCATAGGTATTATCCTTTATATAGATCTGTGTCTACAAACAAAATTAGTGAATTCTTGTTATCACATCGTGCACTCTTGTGTTCCTTGTTTTCCTGTTTTATGACTCTTATTTTAAAGCATTGTTTCTGTGTTTCCTGTGTTTCTTTTTCTTTTGTTGCCTTTGTCTCCATAGTTACCCTAATTTGTTCTCATGGTAATTCATTTAGTGTCACATGTTTTTCATTTGCCTATTGTTACACTGTATGTTTAAGTCTTTGTTTGTCTGCCATTGTCTATACTTATTGTATAGCTAGCAACTAGTTGCTAGTTGTTGACTTGTCAAGAAGATGAGGTTAGTTTAGGTAAAAATAAAAGTGTTGTGTTTTAAAATTTTAAAGATGAATTCAAACTCACATGACAGAGAAGGTCTGCTAATTGTCAATTGTGGCTGAACAGCCCTATTTCAATCCCAGTCCTCCTGGAATATATGAACATTATGCAATCTCTCCAGTTTATTGATGTTTCTAGCCAATCTTATCCTTCTGTATCTTCTGTTTTCCTTTGCGTCAAGGGGTTGCCCTTTTCTCCACGAGAGTGCTTTCACACCCTTGACTCAAATGTGAGTATGTGTAATATTGTAAGCCCCCTCAGTGTGGATCATGTCTCATCCTGTATGCTTCATAGAAGCATGAAAGATCATTCAAGTTGAGAAGTGCTAACAGAAGGTGGTCCTTGCACTCTCATTTAGAGTCATCCTGGGAATGCAGGACTGAAAATGCAAGTTCAGGTGAAGAGATGGAAATGGCACAGCAGATAGGATGCGTTAGATATCCAGGAAAGGAGGGGCAGGGGGATGGAGTAGTCATATAGTCTCATTAAGCTATCTGGCCACCCTGCCCCTAAATGCTATTCTAATGAGAATCCCACAGCAGACATGCTCAAATTCTGTCTTCTTTCCAGGGGGTTGTGTTTAAAACTAATTTCGATCTATCTGGCTATTGATTAAGAAATCTTTGACAAAACTGACTGTGGCGATATGTACAAGCCTGAAAGCAGTTCTGCTGCCAGTAGCAATAAACATATCATTTTATGAAATTATGGTAATGGTCACATAAAAAAACAATCCATTCTAGAACGCTCTTTTTTATATTTATGAACTGTCTATAATCTTTTGGCAGTAAATCAAACGAAATGTAATACCTTCCTACAGTTGAGAAATGTAAATAGCAGGAATTTTATTAAATGTAATATAGATTTTTATTAAAACCCAAATACCTGAGTACAGCATACATTTTGATTATTTTTAAAAAACATTGTAAGAATGTTTAAAACATTAAATTAATAAAAAACACATTGTTTAAAGACATTTAAAGCATTTTTTTTTTGTCATTATATTTTACTTTACCACTAATAATGATAATAATAGTAATAGTAATACATTAAAATGCTATTTTTAAATGATAATTTTACGTTTTTAAAATTAAATGTTGCAACAACAAAACAAAAAAAGATAATGCAAGGAAAATGTTTTACATTAAATTTTAAAATGACCTTCCTACAGTCAAACAAACAAGCAGGAAAACTGCTTGTTAACTCTCTTAAGTTTTTCAGAGATTTAAAATTTTCTTACTTTCGGATTAAAAATTATGTACCAAAAAAAAAAAATAGTTCAACAGTAAATTTTAGAATAAACAATTATTTTATACGATTAAATTTGGATAGTGTAGTGTAAAGCTTTGTAGATATGCTTAACATAAAAAAAATGTATTAGTCATGAATGACAAAAAAAAACACGGTCTAATGTTTAAGGTCCAAAATGTGTGAGAATCCCATTAGATATTTCTGATTTATTAAGCTTTATTAGTGTAGGACTGTGTTTGTAAACACACTAACTGAACAGATTCTGAGGTAAAGGTATGATTTTCACTCACTGACACACAGATCATCTCTCTCTCATTCGCTATTCCTCCGTTCTGTCATCCCTTCCTCACAGACTCAAAGGATTATACAATGGAGCATTTCAAATCAAAATGGGATTTTCTCACTGATACTGCACACACACGCAACTCCCTGGACGATGACGTAATCCATTTGTAGAGCTGGTCCAGACCGGTCAGGCCATCTTGTGCTTTGTAGTGACATGCAACTTGTTGTGCTTTCACATTTAGCATATCTCCTGCATTGCACAAAAGACACAAACACGCACATTCAAAGGCTGCAGGCAATATTCAATTTGGGTTAAAAGGCTTCATGGATGACAAAGGTTTGCCGTGGTGTTTCTCACATAAAGAGAGTACAGTGTCTCTTCAGGTTAAGTACTACACCAATTCTGCTGCCAGCACCAGTCCTTGCGGGGTAGATCTCACTCGGGAGGAGGCTTGGCATGAATACAGTCACACTCACACACTATAAGGGAAGCTCAAACAGGGCTGCAACAATGACTTCAATTGATAAAGAAAATGATAAACAACATATTTCCTTATAAGTTACTAATCATTTGACTTTTTTGATAAAGTGAAAAAAGCTGTCTGCATTTCATTTATATTATTTGGTTTAGTACACAATGTTTAGAACACATTTTGATTCTATGGTTCTCAGATTACAAATTATTTGGAGGGGAAAATTTAAATATGATTTTGAATTACTGTTTAGGTATGACATTTTTATGCATTTATTTTTTTTCCAGTTGACTGTTCTCCAGTGACTGCAAAATGAATCAATTAAATAGTGAAAGAAAATGACAAACAAATAACAAATTTAAACATTTTTCTTGTTTTTGTGGCATGGTTTTAATGCAGGGGTTATAATAATTCTTTTGGTAGCATTGTAATTGTTTGTATTTCCGCTTTTCATGCATTTAATGATTTTTTATTTTTATTTTGAGTAGTATTATATTTTTATCATAGTATCACAGTTTTCTCATAATTATTAGGCAGTGCAACTGTTTTCAACGTTGATAATAATAAGAAATGTTTATTGACAACCAAATCAGCATATTTGAGTGGGATACAAAAAGACTTACGTAAACATTTTTTACTGCAATATTTCATATATTTTGTTGAGTTTGCACATTATGTGGAAAGGACACTAGAGCATTTTCCTTATTTTTGTAGCAAGGATTTAATGCACAAGTTAATTATTAACTAATTAATTCATTGACTACTAAAATTTGTTTTTACATTTTGGTTCATTTATTTCCCCCATTTTTCCAGGTACCCGTATGTGTTCGAAGTACCTGCAAATGTGAGTAATGCTTGTCTTCCCCGAGCTCTGTTGCAGAGTTTGTAGAGCGTGGCCAATTCAGACAAGAAGATGAGTGAGTGAACAATGTATCCACTGAATGAAAGCCACTCTGAGGCAAACCATGTATGACAGCGGGCAATTTTGTGCACGTTTTGGCTAGCCAGGCTCCTCGATTTTCTGCTCTGCACCCAAGAACGCCCCTACTTTTTCACGCTAGACGTTATATTTAGTCAGCTTGGGAAAACCATTTTGTTAACTGAAGGCAAAATCAATACTCTTCGCTTTCTCTGATCCGGGCTGGACGCTGACAGCGGTGGATTGAGTAGACGAGTTTTAAATTCTCAGTCTTCTTGTATGATATAAATCCATTTGATGCCTTTTAAGCCAAGGTACAAACCTATCTTGTCTCCCCAGGCTCTGTTTTGGTCTGGCGCTGCGTCCATCTGTCCGTGTGGATCAGAGGTCAACAATGAGTAACCACATGCCCAAACATATGGCTTGGTAAAGCACCACATGGTGGCGCTGTAACCCAGTCCCTCTCTGGGAGCAAAGTGTTTATTACCCATCACGCCCCTCTCAACGAAATGTTCTCTGTATCCTATTGATAGGCTGCTAGATTGTGCTCTTCGAATGTCACACCATCTGCCTTGGCAAGTTTTAGCTTTGTGTGTGTGTGTGTTGTGTAGTGAATATTTCATGTCTGTTCTGGCTCAATACAGGTTGGCCCCAACAATCTCTTTAATACACCAATGTGTAGACTCACACTCTCAAGCACACTTAGTAATATGCATGTAAACCCAAAGGCCCTTGCATAGTAATACACTCGCAAATGTACATACTGTTAGACATGCTTTTATACGATGGCTCATTTGAGGAGGAGTGTTTACACTGCCCAGTAAGAGATCCTACGCTAACATTTACACTTCCAATGACCAGTTTTGTTTCCTAGTGACACTAAATCGTGTTTAAAGTGTGACTCATGTTTTCCTTAAAGTCACTAGTCTTCCTTTCTGTCCTCATGCTCACCTCTAAAAAGGACAGATGACTAATATAAGACTTTCTGCAGTGAATGTTTTAAGAAAAGCAGTTGAATGCAAATAGAGCTAAACTTGAATAATTAAGCTTTTTTTGAAATCTTAAAAAAAAAAAAAAAATTCAAAAACAGTAAAATTAGGGATGCTCAGTTGGTTATTTCTGGCAACCGTCAACTGACGCTCGTTCACCGATTATTAACGGTTAACTGACAGTATTATTTTAAATTAGAATTAGAAGCGCCTGTGACCAAAAATACAATTTATTGTTCAAAATTATTATTTTTTTTATGCCAAAAGCCATTAAGATATTAAGTAAAGGTCATATTGCATGAAGATATTTTGTAAATTTCCTACCAGAAATATATCAAAACTTATTTTTTCTGCACCCTTAGATTCCAGATTTTTTAATTGTTTTATCTCAGCCAGATACATAAATCAATGAAAAGACCCTTGTGACCCTTTTGTGGTCCAGGGTCACACATGTCTGTTTTAATATATTTTCAAATTGTATTTATTTCATTGGTGGGGAAGCTTAAGTTTTAGCATTATTACTACTCTACTAGTCTTCAGCGATCCTTCAGAAATCATTCTGATATACTGATGTGGTGCTTAATTATTCTAAATTATCATTGGTACTTATTGATAATGGTTATTATTATTAATGTTAAACAGTTATTGCTGTTTATTATTTCTGTGAAAGTCATTATGCCCTGTTTAATGCATGTAAAATTCAAAAGCACATTTATCATTTATTTGAAATACAATTATTTTGGTAGAGTTGTAATTATTTTTACTGCCATTTTTGATGAATTTACTGTGTCCTTACTGAATAATAGAAATATTGAATTTTTTTCAATATTTGTTACAATTTTTATGGCATTGTGTTACAATATAGTGTTTTAGACACTATTGACTTATATTGTATGGACAAACAACTTATTTTTCTTTTGGAATAACCTGCCCCAAAGACGTCCATTGTGTCTTTTACCTAGAATGACATCAACCAGTTTATATAATCTTCTCTTCATTTGTCCAAATGAATTATCTCCCATCATCTTAGGCCTTCATCATTTGATGCATCATATGCGGTTCTATGAGCTCAAGTCCCCTGCCAAGCCTTATTAATAAAGAAACGGCCATGTGAATGGGGCCTCCTATCTGACTAATGTGTAAATAGACACATGATGTCTCTCCTTTATTTCAACACCTGAGACACTGCTGTATTGGCGCAGTTTTGCACCACACGCATCAGGCACGTTGTTGTTCATATTTAAGTAAAGGATCAGTTAACATGCATGCGTGTTATTGAGCAAAATGCATGCAAGCGCATGTAGATGCACAGAAGGCACTTTACCGCTAGGATTTGAATATAAAGTAAATGTAGTGTCCTTTACTCTGGATGTGTATTAAAGTGTTTTTTGTAACCTAATGTATGTGACTGTAAAATATCCATCAGATTTACATTTTTTTGTAAAATGAAATTGATTGTAAAAAGAAAATAAAAAGTGGGCATTTTTGGGGTTTGCTAAAACAATCCTAAAACACTACAATTTAAAAGATGTTTTAATAGCTTTATTTGCATTCAGTTGATCAAAAGTTACAGTGAAGGCATTTTTAATGTTTCCAAAAATTTGTAGGATTTTATTAGATTATCGTGGTTTTCACAAAAATCTTACGCAGCACAGGTGTTTTCAATGTTGACAGTCATAAAACGTATTTCAAATCAGCATATTAAAATCTGATCCTATAGAAATTATTTCTAAAGGATCATGTGACACTGAAGAGTGAAGTAATGGCTTTGCATCACAGAAATACATTTTTAATATATACTTAACTAGACAACAATTATCTAAACATTTTCAATTATTTTTACAGCATTAAAGATTTTAATGTGATTTGATCAATATAGCCTTGCCGAGCATAAGAGATTTAATAGAACCTAACAAACTTAATAAAAATAGTGCTGCCAAACGATTAATCTCGATTAATTATCCAAAATAAGTTTTAGTTTATGTAATATGTGTGTGTACTGTGTGTGTGTATATATATATATATATATATATATATATAGATATATATATATATTTATATATACACACACACACATGCAAGTATAAATTAAAAAATATATATATTTAAATACATTTGTATACTTAACATACAGAAAACACATACTGTTATGCGTGTGTGTATTTATACAGGCATAATAAATATACACAGTACACACGCTTATATTTCATAACTTTTATTTAAATCATTCTCATCTTCTGTTTTTTATTAAATCATTTTTGGTATCACTTTATTTTATAGTTACACCTATTAGTTGCTCATTAGCATGCATATTTCTAGAACATTAGCCATTTATTATTGCTAATTATGCACACATTAATGCCTTACCCTTCATGACCTTATACTACATCCCTAATCCTACCCAATACCTAAACCTCACAACTACCGCACTAACTATTAATAAACAGCTAATTGAGAATTTGCTGAGGGAAAAGGTATAGTTAATAGTTAAGTATCACCTATTCTAAAATGTTAACATTTTTCTATTACTGTT
>JAUCMU010000080.1:8121685-8133341 GCA_032275025.1 Enteromius treurensis | reverse complement strand
TTCTGTTTTTTCAAATATATATATATATATATATATATATATATATATATATATATATATTGATTTGATTTGATTTTGACTCGACCTGTCATGTTTTTTCTGATTGATGTACCTGGCCTGCCCTTCTTCTTCTGCTGGTCTGTGTGCCCTTTAGTTAATGACATCAAATTAGACCTACTTCCTGTGTCACCTCTGTTCTGTACAGAGTCACAGCTCTGCTAAGAGACATGCGATTAACCCAGAGTATCATTGCCTTCACTCCCAGCAGGGTCCACGAATCAGCAACTACCTCCGTTGTTCCCTTAAACTCGTCATTTGTTCTGTGTCATCCTGTACTCACGAGCCTCAAAACCTGCAACCTGTTTGATTGATGCGCTCACGTCTGTGGATGTTATTTCAGAAGATGATTTCCTTTGCAATAGGGTAGCCTGTGTTTAAATAGTGAGGCTATTTCATGATTCCCATCTCACTCACCAGCTCCAGTAACAAAGTTATTGCACTTAACATGATGAAAATGTCAGGTCATGTTATACAGGGCAAACCTAACTGTTCTGTGCTCTTATATTGCAAGTACAGATGGGCTTCCAATTTGTGCTCCATAATCAGGTTCCTATTATCAACATGCATTTATCGTTTTTCTGTCCATGTATATCTTCATAAAGCAAGGCACTTCTGCTATCTCTGTCTTTATGAAACATGGATATCCGGATGATAGCAAAAAGGAGAAGAAAAAAGTTTTCCGTCTGCCACCCATCATTAGGCGCAGCCATTAGGGAGCTGGACCGATAACATCAGAGCTGCCTCGTTGTGGTCAAAACACACATTAATTTAGCTGAAGTCTACTAGGTACATGTAGTATATGAATATAAACACTGGGCTATAATGAGTCAGATCTTCAAAGAACAGCAGATGTAGAGACAAATCTTGTTTCTTCATTCCGTTACTCGCTGATTTCAGTTTTGTTTAACGAGCTGAAAGCGCATTCGTTAAAGAAATGTTCTAGGTTAAATACTTGATTTCTCTAATAACTTGACACTGTGTAACTAAAGGCCAGCTACAGCTATTTAATTTGGCATGAACACCATATCCCTTTCCTTTTACAACTAATTTATTGTTTTTCTGTAATGTTGTTGAGCATTGTGCAAAAGTTGATCTGCAGACTTGGTGAAGCATTATTTCACTGATGCTTCACTGATGTTCAGTTTATAATCGAAATAGAATAAAAATATTTCTGGAATAGAAAAATGTTTAACTTTTGCCACATAGACTTCATTTTAAGTGTTGTAGTACATAACTGTCAGCATTTTTGTGTTTTTGTTTTTTTATTTTGGTGGTGTGTAGTGCCTCAAATGCTTTCAAATTGGTTCGTTTGAAATTAGATATTTTTATTATTTTTGTTCCCACAATAATAATTTCTAAATTTAAACAATAATATGGATTTAATATAATCTAAATTTGCTTCATTTAAAAAAAATTATTATAGTTATTTCATTATTCTAGTTTTAATAATATTAATAATGAAATTATAGTTTTTTGCAATTATTTTATGCAAAATAATAATTAAAAGAAATAAATTCAAATAAATATTATTAATAATTAAATTAGTATTATTGTTTGTTTTAAAATAAAAAAAAATATTAATGGTTTAAAAGTATTATTAATTAATGGTTTAAATGCTATTTGAAGCACCAAAAAAAAAAAAAAACACCTTTTTTTGTGATGTAAAATTAAAATAATACATTACTGATTTTTGTATTATTATTATTAGCATTTTGTGTTTAACAAGAGCAAGCCACATGTTTTTCTGTAAATAATGATAGAAAACAATTACTTAATCATCATTCATACATGGTGCAGTAGCTGTTTGGGTGTGATCCATATGTGATGCCTGAACATCCAATCTCCTAGGTGGCACGAACATAGTGGAATATTCCAACCTCCAAGGAGCACGAAGGCAAAAAAAGAGAGATATTTTCATACACTCATTGTACATCTATTTTTACTTTTTGCGTGAAAGCTGGGGGGGGATCTCCCTTCTGCCCTGTCATTGCACGGTAGAACTCCCTCATGCCCCCTTTTCTACATGAGTCAGAGCTAAGTTTGGATGTTGCTAAGTCCCACTTGGAAACTGAATGCCTGTCTTTGTCCCTGAGAGCAGGATGTCTCACATATGACATTTGGAAGGAGAGGGAAGCAGGCAGAGGGGGCAACTTTCAGTGTAGGGTTACGCAGTCTGGCAGCTGAGAGCCACAGAAAGAAGAGTGCTGTGAATGTGTGTGTGCATGTGCGTGTGCGTGTGCACATGTACGTGGCTCATCAGACACCCAATTCTTCTATGAATTATTCATGGCTGTCAATTTAACACGTTAATTTAGTTCAATTATATGCTCAATGGTCAATGATATGGAAATAATTGAATTCTAAAACCACTTGTAGTATGTAGTCTGTTTAATGATTTTATGTCTAATGTCTTTGAATCCTTCATTTGGTGACCTTTTGGTCACCAAATATTATGGGATTTTTTTTTTTTGTTAAATAATGAATCCCATTTTAATTGATGATAGTTAATTCATAGACATCAAATCAATTATTTCAGTAGTTTATGAAAGTCTTTGCAAGGATTATTTTAACTGTTTTTATTTTATTTTTATTTCATGCAGTGTCTTTTGAATCTTTACTTGGGAAGGTTTTACTTCAGGGAATGATAAATGTGGAAGCTTGTAATAATAATTCTTGAAAGAATTCATACAATAATGGAATAACGACTTGTTATTAAAGTCATAATTGCAAGATTGAAACAGAAAAAATTGCAGTCACAATTACCTTTTTTATTCCTATCCAATTGAATAAAATTGATTTATACACTAAGAACTGCATTAAAAAAAATGTAAATAGAACAACTTTTATTTTTTATATTTTTGACAAATGGAAGTTAAAATAATCTGCCATAGATATGCGACTAACTTCATTTAATCAATATGTATACTGTGTCATTTAAAAAAACAAACATACAAAAAAAAAAAAAAAAACATTTAACAGTCATGCAATGAATTACAATTGTTTTTAAATGGTTGGTTGTAAGGTGTTACAGTGCTTTAGTAACAATGCAGAAATATCATCTGGTAGTGGAAAGATGACGTAGTGCTCATAACTTTAGAGATGCCTTAAGCACAAACAGTGTTATGTATATCTCTCTCACATGCCTTTCTGCATTTACCTCCAGCTTCCTCCCATTGCAAATGTGTTGATAAGTTGTAAACCAGTCATCGAGGTACAAATCTGTGCTTAAGGATAAAATACAGCCATCCACTGGCTTACCATCTATAGAGCTGATAAGCCTTAATGACTTTACAGTGTATGGTTTATTCAGTTGGAGTCGATGCAGCCTGAACGTACTATTCTGTGACTTTCATTAGAATCAGGGTCCAGTTTCAGCAATAATCCTTTCCAGGGAGGGGAGCGAGATGTTGTTGGATAAGAGAGAAATTACAGCAGTTTTCGAGGCAAGTCAGAAATTAGAAGGAGTTGGAATTGGCATTGCTCTTTGATAACATCAGTGCCGACACAGCATTCTGGGAAGCGTTTGCGTAAACTCGCTTGTGTTGACCAATTGACAAAAATGCCAGGATAATGAATGCAGTACTATGTAAATAATTGTATGTTTTTTACCTAAAATATAAAATTGTAATTTACTCACCCTCGTCATTCCGAACTAGCATGACTCAATTTCTTCTGTGCAACACAAAATGAGAAAAATATTTTACATGTAATGACAATTAATGGAATTTTTAAAACAACAATAAAAGCCCCATTAAAATGAATCCATATGACTAGTGCATGAAATTGTGAATGAAAATTTAAATGTTAAAATTCAAATTCTCTTGTCGTTATGAACAGGTATCGGTTTTGTTCTTCTGTGCAACACAAAAGGAAAACTTCAAGAGCTTTTTCCATATAATGGAATTAAATGGGGACTGGAGCAATCAAGCTCCAAAAGGACAAAACAATCCCTATAAAAGTATGCAAAAAGGACTTCATATGACTTATGCACCATTTTCCAGTTTAAGCAATTTTTTAACTTTTTGTTTGGAACAGTCCTTTTGTATTAAAAAACCGTCCCCTCTATAGCTGTCAAATTATATGCAGGCATTATATTATTTACGAAAAATGACTTCAGTTTTAGTCTATTCCACACATAAGGCTTTCATATAGTTTATAGATGATGTATAATATGGCACAGAAATCATTTGAATCACGTGTCATCATCTCCAGTCCCTATTCATTTTTATTAACTGGGGGAAACACAGCCAGTATATTAGTAAGAGATTCTTCTTTTACTTTCCAAGGAAGAGACAAAGATTTTCAATCAACAAGGTAAAAAATTCTCCTTATTTTTGGTGAGCTTTCCCTTTAAAATGTCATGTGGAGTGAATGTTTTAGGCATCTTTAGGTGTTCCATTTGTCCTCTGTGTGCAGGGCTTTAGCACATTTGATGCTGGAACCTGATTTTTTGCTCAAAGTGTCAGACACACTTTCTCTTTCCCTTTTTCTTTTTTATTCATCTCCATCACTTTCGACCTTGTTCCTCCCCACTCCCCTTCTACATGCCTGTCTTGTGTAGCAGTGGGAGACTGATGAGTCCACCTGGACCCCCTGGAGTGTGAGATGTCCCTGTGAGAGTGAAACACACCATCCACTCAGCCTCACTAAGTGTGTGTTTGGAGTCAGAGGCACAATCCACGCTGCTGTGCCCACAGATGGTCACACTACAGGAACAACATTCTGTTCTGTCTCCAATGGTGAGAAAGAGAAGGAAAAAGACGCATTTTGGGTTTTTTCCCTTTCTTTTTTTGAGAAAGCGAAACAACCACATTGTCTGACCCAGGATGTATACAGTGTGCTTAACAAACCTTATCATTATTATAATGACAGGTTAAAATTGCAATATTAAAAGACGTCTTTTTTTGGTGGACAGCTTCTCAAGTTCACAAAGGTGTCCTAAGAGAGTAGTTCTTCACATGAACCCACATGAAATTCACTGAAAAAAAAAGGTATTACTGGATTACACTGAAAGGCAAAAGACCAACTAATGTGACACTAAAAATGCAATAAGAATTAACCAAATAAAATGTAACATACAACGCCTAAATGTACTTTACTGATTAAAAATATATACATTAAGTTTAGCGTTCCACTAATTTTTGGCAACCAGAAATTAATCACCTAGCATATTATTATATTATATACATTTTCTGTAAAGTTTATAGTATAAATTATATTTGTATATTTTCTTTCCTGCTACCAAATTGTCTAAACACAATTTTAAAAATGTAGTTGTGTAAATTTGTTGTTTTCTATTAACATCATAATACTGTATGTAATGGAGAGTCTTCTGGGAATGTCCTTTTACTGTTTTTCACTGTAAATTATGTGGATATTTATAGTTTTTACCTACAAAAAAATAAAATAAAATGACACAAAAAAATGTTCACTGTATATTATAAGGTAACTTATAGTTAAGCTATCAACATATTTTTATTGTATCATTTTATATTGTCATATAAACACTAACATTTGGCAACCAGTAATCATCCATATCATTTTCTTAACAAACCGCTATCTTTGTGTACTATATATCTTTAAAATAAATGGCATTTACATTTTTTATACATATTTAAAGTATGGCTTAAGTGTCCGAATGCATTTTTGGGCCACTCTGTGAACTTAATGTTTTGCTTGAAGCGTCCTGGTTTGTGTCGGTATTTCCACAAATACACAAATTACAACAGGATGTGTCCTCGAATGCCTTTTGGTGCTTGCCTGAGTGATTATATACACACAGCTTTCTTGAACTCGAGAGTCAGAACTAACTTCTATTCAAGCCTTTTGAACACACCATTGCTGGCGTACAAGGGTCTTGATTGGTTACAGAGCATTTCCTCTGCAGTGACATCATGAGCTGCCAGTGGTCATTTCGTGACCTCAGAAACCTTTAAAATTGGGATGAGTGGTGCCACTTGTTTACTTTTCTTTTGAAATAGTGTCTAATATCCAATATGAGCTATTTTAATGAACATGATAAGTGTTATATAATGTAATAATGATGGTAATGTTTTCGCTGAAAGTGTCACAGATAAAAATCTAGCTTCTTATATTAGGGGTCTATACAATGTTCGAGCCAGCGTGTGCTAGCAGTCCCTTCCTATTCCACTCCTTTGAACTTCCTTATTTTAATTATTTAAAGAAGTGGATTTACTTAATCTAATTATATAGCAGTCATGCAGTTTTTAATAAGCCTTATATCTGAGTGACATTACCTGCCATTTGCCGAGACAAGGCTCTGTATCTCTCAGCCTCATTCTCTTTGTCAGACACACAGAATTAGCCTGGTTTTCTTGCAGTGTATTATAAGTAGGTCAAGCTTGAGGTCAAGTAATGTGGTATTTTACTTTCAAATCATGCAGCGCTGTTCACCTGGAAAAAAGCTTGACGGTATTTGTTGCCAATTTGATATTGAATGATTTAAATTAGATGTGATTCCTCGTTTTGATGCTTGAGGGAACATCATGTCCCATGCATGCCCTTGCGAGTGTGTGTCATTCAGCATGGTTTTGAGGTCTCAGATTGGCCATGTCTCAAAACAGAGAGCTGTTTATCACGATTAATCGCATCCATAATAAAATATTTTGTTTGCACATTTCTTTGTTTTGGATGCGATTAATCCTCTGACAGCACTAATTATTTTTATATTATACTATATTTAAATATTTATGTTCATTTTTTATTTTGTATTTGGTTTGTTGTAATAAATCTTTAATATTAAATTATTACATTATTAAATGCATAACTAATAAAACAATACTCCAAAAATATCTTTTACCATAATTCCCCAGTTGATTGTTCTGCATTTTTGTGTGAATGTAAACTGCAAAAAAAATAAAAATAAATAAATAAATAATAATATATATATATATATATATATATATATCCTTTATCCTTTCCCCTATATCTTTTGTTGACATATTATAATTAAAGGGGCTTTTTTAGAGGAAATTTTAGAAATCTCAAAATTGACCATTGCATGAAATAAAAGGCCTGTTGTGTCTTGCCTTACTATAGTATAGATTTTATTTGTAGTTTTGCACACTGTGTGTCTCGATTTTTGTTTAAAATCCTTTTTTGTCCCCCGGTACCCACGTATGACTTGCGTAATCTATCTTTTGTTGCATGTACGCGATGAATGAGTCAGTGAACTGGAGTCGTGGTTGGTCATTAAGTATAAACACGAACGCTGTGAGAGCGCGCCTCTGAAATAACACCGCAATCACTCTACTAAGTGCATTCAGAAATGTCTTGACAATCCCACACTCCCATGCTTCCTGGACATTTTAAATGTGCTCACTGCTGCCCGGGCAAACTCATTCTGAAGGTCTTGCTTATTAGCTGGAAAGAGCTTGCCTTTCATTTTTACTCTTTTAATCACCTTGCATATTACCATATGCAAAGTAGATGAATAAATTCGAGTTAATAAGGTTGCATTGTAAGGGAGCAGTTGGTCTTATGAACTGGAACTGGAGCAAATGCACACATTCAGACATGCTCAAAAGTAAAGCCCTAATAAAGCAGAGGTAAAACATTTTTTTAACTAAATAGATAAAGCTCAATAGTTTATCTCATACAGCACTTGTTGTAGCTAGGACATAGTTGGCATCTGCGGTCAGCCTGACTGAGTTAATGTAATAGCCGCTCATCTCTCGTTCTACTTTCCAAACAGTCTGTGCATCTGGGAGCTGCTCTATATATTATTATTGGGCTCCATGTTTTATTATTATGAACCCTCCAGTGAGCCAATGGCAGGCCAACCAATGTCCTCATGGCCGCCACAAACTGCTCACAGTTTATATCACC
Organism: Enteromius treurensis; assembly: GCA_032275025.1. Taxonomy (NCBI): domain Eukaryota; kingdom Metazoa; phylum Chordata; class Actinopteri; order Cypriniformes; family Cyprinidae; genus Enteromius; species Enteromius treurensis. Next base: position 8,125,433 of record JAUCMU010000080.1, on the reverse strand, counting down.
TGTTACCGCCATCACATCCTGGTTTATAATGTGTTTTCTGTATAATGCCTTTATTTTTTTATGGTGTGGCTGTCCATGCACATCCACTCATGTGTGGATCATGGATATGATGCATGTACTAGTTTGTCTGTGTTTCTTGTTTCTCATTTCTGGCAAGAAGAGTAATTGACACACATACACATACACTATATGTATATATTGTGTATAAAAATGTTATATAAGACGAGACGTACTATTTAGGTGGCCACAAGCACAGAAAGCATATGTGACCCTGGACCACAAAACCAGTCTTAAGTCGCTGGGGTATATTTGTAGTAATGGCCAAAAATACATTGTATGGGTCAAAAATCCTTAGGATAGTAAGTAAAGATTGTGCTCCATGAAGATATTTAGTCAGTTTCTTACTGTAAACATACAAATTTTTGATTAGTAATATACATTGATTAGATCTTCATGTGAGAATTTTAAAGGTGATTTTTCTCAGCATTTAGATTTTACTGTTCCCTCAGATTACAGATTTTCATTTAGTTGTATCTCGGTCAAATATGTCCTCTATAAATCTCAATCGGAAAAATAACACTTACGACTGGTTTTGTAAGGTTTTTGTTTTGAGATTGTTTAGAATGGTCCATTCATTCAGAATAGCAAATATGAGCTATATACACATATTTAATACGAAACATCATAAATAATATGACCTGTGCTTATTTACATGTGTAAAAGAAAATGTTTACATTTTGAATTATTAAAAACATTTTGCTGACAAATGGGTAAAAACTATAGTGATTTGAAAGATGGCAATGATTTATGATAATTTAAAATGGCAATTTGAATGAGTTTTTAGCACTGCAGTCTTTAATTCATATAGTCTTTTTTTAATGTTATATATTTGTTGTAAATATTCATTTTGCACAACAAGATTTTTTGGTATACAAAAAATGTTTCACTGAATTTGTAAATCATTGTAAAAATATATGATAATGTCATTATTGTTTGCTCGGAAAAAATATGTAATTAAACTAGTGCTGTCAAAAGATTAATTGCGGCTAATCGCATCCAAAATAAAAGTTTTTGTTTACTTAATATATGTGTGTGTGTACTGTGTATATTTATTATGTATATATAAATACACACATGCATGTATATATTTAAGAAAAATGTGTTATGTTTATTTATTAAAGATATTTATATATGATATAATTTCTATGAAAATAAAAATATACATGTAAATACAAATAAATTGTATCATATATTATATTTATATTATGCATAATAAATATACACAGTACACACACATTATGCAAACCAAAACTTTTATTTTGAATGAAATTAATCATTTGACAGCACTAAATTAAACAAGACGCATTGTAAATTTTTTTAAACACTGTTTTGCACTGATTATTTGAATTAAAGCAGTGTTCAAACTTAATGATAATTTCATGGTTTTTACTTAAATTCTCCCCAATATTGAAGTAAATCATGAAAATTTAAAGAAGAAAAAAAACTCATGCAAAATTACAGCAAAAAAAAACTGTAAAAAAACAACAACACTGTAATTTAATGGGCCTGTTATTTTACTGTATTTTTATGGCACCCCAGCTGCCGGTATTTTTAGTTGTGCATGTATTCAGTATATTGCTTCTATAATATAAGTATATGCAAAAAACAGAAAAACTAAAAAACAATATATGCCATCTATGACTCACTAGTGTAAAAAGCTTTTCACACCAACTCCTCATATGATGTGAAATGTTTCAGTGGCAGCAAGACCCTGCTCTGTTTAATTACATTTTATCATCTTTGCAAGCCACACTGGCAGACCAGCTATCTGTGACTCTGGCGTTTCACAGCGAGCGTTACGTAACACTGTAAAATATCATAGTCAGTGTCATGTTTCACATAATCTGGCATAAGATTAAAATGTTTGTCACGCTACATGCAAATAACTTATGACAGCACCATTTGTGTCTCTTAGATGAGTCAAACTCTGTGATCTTGAATTTTGTAAATGGATGAGCTATTATATTGCAAGAAATTGGATGAAGGAAATGCCTGGGTCTTATTTCTGTATTCTTCTTCATTTAATTAATTTACTTGACCATAAAGGTATTGTAATGTTAGTTGTTATGTTATGTTATGTTATGTATGTGTTTGTATGTTTATATATTTTGAAAAGCAATTTAAGTAGTAAAACAAAAAAAAGCAAATTACACAGTTAAAATGAAATTTTGTTATATATATCTCATCCCAGCTGTTTTATTTGTATATTTTATATTTTATGTATATTTTATATATATTTATATATATATAAAACAGATGACAAAAGATAAAATAAAATAAGTTCTAAATAAATATAATATTGCCAAGTACTTATAAAGAATATAACCAAATAGTTTTCTTAAATTATAGCTATCTAACATCTAATGGTCCTCATTGTAAAAAAAAAATAAATAAATCATGCCTCTATGGTTTACAGTAGCATAATGGGACATCATAGTGTAGTGTACCTGTGGTAAATGTCATGCCTCTTCCTTTCTCCCTCACAAAGCCTGAGCCAGAGAAAAGAGGCATAGAACGCCTGGCATCTCGACAGATGGCACTGCCATGTTGAGAGAAGTGCCCCCAATCCGACCGTGGCTCAGAAAACTAATTATGCGCGTGTCAGAGAGGAGCTAAGCAGCAGTGCTGTGGCATTTAGACATCACAGGAGAGTACAATAGCCCCGTTTATCCTCTCCGCTTCAGCTCAGAGATCATTCTGCAATTAAAACATTACTCATTAAACAGCAGGGGGAAAATTAAATTGTTGTAAAGTCAATAATTTTTCAATATGCCAAACCTGTTCCTTCTGTTTAGAGTGATTTCAGCACTGTTGATGGACCACCCCAGGTGAGGAGGGGTCAGTCCTGCTGAAAACAAAATGAAATCTACAGGTAAAAAAAAAAGAGAGTTTTACAGAATAAGCAACAGGGGACAGAGAGGCAGGGGCAAGGTTATGGCGATTACCTGAAATTCATTTCTAATGCGTTTACGCTGTGGATTTTAATGTGCGAATTCCAAATTTAGTCTTTTGTATGGTCGTGTGGTGATTACAGAATGCAATTAGAGTGGATTAAGGCAGGTGATGGCAGAGTAATTATCTTCTAACTAAATTAGTGTGGCAGCAGCATGCAGGAAGAAAATGAAAGAGAGTAGCTGACATACACGTCAGACACATTATCCTTGTCATACAGTTCCCACATGTAGTATTGTATTATGCCACAGATATATATATATATATATATGGAATCAGAGGCCTGTTTTGCTTTTCTCATGTGTTAGCTGCCTTTTGGAGGAAGAGTCCACAGACCCTCATAGTTGCAGTTTGAGTTACCCATTGAGTTGGTAAAGCGGTATTAAAGATTATTTGTTAAATATAACAAATAGTTTGTGGCTGATTTGTTCAAATGCTACAATATATATATATATATATATATATATATATATATCTGTGATGTTGATGTTTTCTAAACACATACCGCTTAGAATTAGGGCCAAAAAGTTCTATCTTTGTCTCATCAGACCAGAGAATCTTGTATCTCACCAACTTGCTTTTTTTTTAGTAAACTCCATGCAGGTTTTCATGTGTCTTGCACTGAGGAGAATCTTCTGTCGGGACACTCTGCCATAAAGCCCCGACTGTTGGAGGGCTGCAGTGATGGTTGACTTTCTACAACTTTCTCCCATCTCCTGACTGCATCTCTGTAGCT
>JAUCMU010000080.1:8089748-8117057 GCA_032275025.1 Enteromius treurensis | reverse complement strand
AGAGACACTGCCACTCTGAGAAGCTCTTTTTATACCCAATCATGTTGCCAATTGACCTAATTAGTGTTAATTGGTCTCCCAGTTCTTTGTTATGCTCAAAATTACTTTTTCCAGCCTCTTGTTGCTACTTGTCCCAACTTTTTGGGGATTTGTTGACACCGTGAAATTTTGAATCAACATGTTTTTCCTTTAAAATTATAAATTTTCTCGGATTAAACTTTTGATCTGTCATCTACGTTCTATTAGAAATTAAATATTGACTTTTGCCATCTCCACATCATTGCATTCAGTTTTTATTCACAATTTGTTTAGTTTCCCAACTTTTTTGGAATCCGGTTTGTAGAATTAGTTCACCTGTTTCGAGTCTTTGGGTTAAAGTCGTTCTTTCATAACGTGACGTGACAGACCCATAAGCCTCTCAAATGCAGTCAGAGCTGGAAAGAGAATTGATTAGGTCATCTATCCAGTCATCGGGTTTGAGTGGCTCGTTCATCACGTGATAACCTCTTAAGCCAAAAAAAAACCCCAGAATGACTCGAACGACTTTATTTGATAGTTTATTTCACATTTCTTATTTGTAAAGGCTAAATACAAATAAAAAGTGAACCTTATTTTATATATATACTGTATATATATATATATATATACATAATTTTAATATGAGCCTGGAGGTGTTATAGACTTTACATATTAAGTTTGCAGACATTCATTGTGTGTTTCCTCTGCAGTTTTTTTCATGAGGCTTTTTAATATTGTCCATATTGATATCGTAATTATCGTATCGACCAAAATTAAGAAATATATTGTGATATAAATTTTTGCCATATCGTCCAGCCCTACAGGATAGTGAATCAAAAATATACAGTGTGACCAATATAGCCAGACTCCTAAACAAATGATCTTAGTGAATAAATCACAACCTCAATGTTAGCTATGTTGTATTTATCCTTTGAAGCTACAGTTTGACTAAACAGCTCAAACCCGCTTTGCAAGGGAGTTAAAGTAGCACGATTGCAACAGAAAATTAATTGTATGTGTTTTAGTGTTGGTTTTGGTACAGGGCAGGGTTTCTCAAATCTAACTCTGGAGGTCCAGTGCACTACAGAGTTTAGCTCTAAACCTTATCAAACCTTATCTTAAGGATCATTAGAAAGTCACAGGTAGGAAAAACCCTGGTGTAGAAAGTATTTGCAGTACGAGCGACACTCCTGGACATTTGAACTCCGAACTGGCGCAACACACCTGAGGCAATGTAACAAAAATTCCACTTCACTTTGAAACACTAGTAATTATTAGTTCACAGTTATTATTACAGCTCAATATGTTTCGCTTCTAGACATGACAAGCTTGTTCTGTAGCCTAGCTTGTAGAATCCTTGGGTACGAATTCCGTGAAAACCCCCCATGTCGTTCCAAACCCGTAAAACTTTAGTTTGTCTTCGGAACACAATTTAAGATATTTTTGGATGAACACAGAATAACGTAAAATAGCGTACGTGCTTCCACTTGGACGGTGGCGGTGACACTCTTGAATTGTTGCATCATAAATTCTTTTTTGTTTTGTTATGTTTTTCTTCCATACAAAAAGTATTTCCGTAGTTTCATAACGTTACTGTTGAATCACTGATAGCAGATGGACTATTCTGACGATGTCTTTTAAACTTTTCTGGGCCTTCACAGTGTTATTTACTTGGAAGTTAAGGTATTAAATATATGTATTATATGTATTATAATATAATAAAATTGAGTTCTAAAGATGGAAAAAGATTTTACGGATTTGGAACGACATGGGGGCAAGTGATTATTGACAAAATTTCCATTTTGAGGTGGAGTAACCCTTTTAAGTCACTTTTGTTCATGGTGCAGTGCAGATAATACATTATTTTACACCACAGTGCATTATAATTATAAAACATTTAACTTTTCAAGTCAGAACCAGGCGAAACGTACAAAACCACATCACATAAAATCTTTCCGCAGTGGGAATTTTTTTTTGGTGATTTTGGATGAATGGTCACCAAAACTGAAATTCCTCAAAAAGCCTTGTTTTTTGGTGTGTTAAAAGTCATAAAAATACAGGTTTAAAACAAACAATACAAAGGTCACGTAATTATGTTATAATGCTGTTGTTGTAAAACTTTGTTTACCAGTCTGTAATGACCCATAGTCGAGATTTCAAGTTCACATACTGCAAACCACAGAATTGTAACTGGTGTTGGTTTTTACTTGCTAAATAGTCTAAGTAGAGTAGGTGGTTTTAGGCCAGATTAGATTTTGAAGCGTGGATCAGACCGTATGCCAGAGAATATAGTCGTAATGATTTGTGAACTTCCAGGCATAGTTTGTGATAATCACTCTTAATCGCTAATGGCTCTTTGATGTGCATCCTAAATTTGAGACAAACACGAGTCACTGTTTCAATCATCTTTCTATTTCTCTGCTTTCCAATTGACTTGTAATGCACTTCCTCCGTTTCATCTGGCTTTGACTCATGTGCAGAATCTCTCCCTTTCTCTGTCAAAAAAAGAGGATCTGCCTCCTGTTCTTTGTGACTAAATTGACCAAATGCGAATGGCTGCGTGGCCTCTTTCTGGAGCTGATAACTGCTCTGGGATGAGCGAGAAGACCATGAAACTGAATGCAATGCCGACTGTGGTGGCAGAATTGGATGTGTGTCGGACAGTGGGACGCCCCTGTGCTTCTGTCTGTCTCATCACAGTCACACACACGGACACACACCTGACTGAGAGCTAGTGGAGCGGAGAGGGACCTGGTTATACATGCAGACTGCCTCAAAGCCCCCAAAGAGACAGGTCTGGTCTGAAATACAAGAAGGATGATCTCATACTGAGTCTTGGAAGTTATAACTAAATTACTGGTGGAGTTTGACACCATTGGGATTAAAACTAGTGATGCGGTTCAGCTAATTGATAAATAACAGAACAATAATGAATGTATTTTAAAAAAAAAATTTTTTTTTTAATTAAATTAAATTAAATTAAAACAAAAACCATATCTTATAGGTATAAATAAACTTTGGTATCACTCTATTTTTCAGTTCTGTTCCTCATGTAATTTCATGGTAATTACAATAACTACAATAACCCTATATTACCTGTACTTTCTTAGGTAAGTACAATGTACATGTACTGCAAAATAAAGTGCAACCCTATTGGCACCAGGACATTTTCATATTAATGTTTTGCATTCTGTTATCTGCATCACAATTCGTGTTTTGTGTAGCGCATTGAGTTATATACACTGTTATGTAATCATGTGATCATGCAATCATGGTGGGATTTCTATAATCGGTAGGTTTAGGAGTGGGTTAGGTGTGGTCATTTGTATTTACACCTAGTAAAACGCACAAATTACAGTGAGATCTGTGTAAAAAGCCCTCACATTGCATTTAAATAAAACACACGTTTTGATTGGTAATTACGACAGACGCAACATTTTTTTTTTTTTTTTTACTAATCTAAGTAATGCAATGTGCCATGAAAAGAAGAATGCCTCTTTCACTGTATAACATCAAAAGAGGAGCTAAACGTCACACATTTATATCAATCCAATTGAAATGGCACAGTGACTAATCCAGATGTTATATTCTAATTGAATTTAGGGCTGAGGTGATACTGAAGCACATGTGTGATTGTTGGGATGACTGATTGTTTTGGGGTTGATGCTGAAAATGCCGTTTCTGGTTGTCTCTACCAGTCTGCTTGTTGAAACAAGTAATTTAAGCTGGCAAAATTGCATTGACCAGTGGCCGTTTTCATTTTGGGTAACATATGTTTCCTGACGGGCCTCATCACGTGAGCCGTCTCCATGTTCCCCCTAGCTTGATGATGAATTAGCACCATTAGGTTTTGCTTTATTAGAATGGATGCACTTGCCAAGGCAATGCATGCTGGATGCAGCTGTTAAACACCAGTTAGCTTAGGAAAATGCAGAAATATTTCCTTGTCTTTTTGGAAAGTTGAGTCAATTGATTGAATTCACACTGTGGCCATTTGAGATGCTGTAGAAGATTTAATGGTTGAACTTTTCTGTGACAGAATTCTTTTTCGGTCCATTGCATGTATATTAAATGCAACATGTACTAAATACTGAACAGGGTTTTGAAAAAAAACAACAAAAAAAATTCCCCCCCCCACAAAGAGCCTATAGTTCAACGCAGGTTCAATGATCTTCACGAAATCATAGATGCCAATGAAAGAACATATTTTTAAAAACTGCTGTGTGCCTGAAGTCACAGGTCTGAATCAACAGCTTTGGGATCTTGGGTGAAAGATTTCTGAAGCCTCAAATGCCTTCTCTTTATTCTAAATTTGATGTACTACCACAATGAGAGAATTGTTGCACATAGTATGTAGAAGTAACTTTTGTTTTTCTTGCTAGAAGAAATCTCATTCAGGGATGTAAGAGTCTGGAGATATGTAAAGAAATTTTGTGTTTGATAAAATACCTGATAAACATTAGGTCCACTTATAAACTAATATATATCAAGGGTATAAATGTGCATTATAGAAGTTAGATATGTCTTCAAGCTCTCCATTAATTATTTAAAAGAATTCTGTTTAAGCTCAATCTACAGCACCTGTGACACGCTGTTAATTACCACTGATAATACATTAGACACATCCATCAGTTTATGTGAGTGACAATCATACAGTGTAATCCTTTTACAATAAAAATCTACAGAATTAATTTCAAAGGATGTAAAAGCAGAAATCAAAGTTCTTTATTTTTGCGCAGCTTATTACTAATTGTAATCAAATACCATTACTTTCTGTTTAACAGACAATTTTAAATGCCATGATTGTAAAATATTGTGTGATGTAACTGTGTAAAAATTTCCCTTAAAATTTCAACACATTATTTTACATATCTTTTATCTTTTTTTTATATCTGTACGCATATCATTACGTTTTTAAATACTATTTATAATTACTTAGCTTGCCTTGTCATAGGACAAGCGCGAACATGTGAAATACATACATTTGATTTATGCCTGTACTTCTGGTTAAGCATTATAAAAATAATTCCTGTAGGCAGAGGCATCATGCCCATTCAAACCGAGAGGACACATGCCCCCTCAGATTTCTGAGCCAAGTGTATTTTAAATGCAGTTTTATATTTAATACGATAACACCCGTGTGATTAGAACACTCAGCTTGTAGGTATCATGCAGTGGTTGCCAAATGGTAACTTTAGTTTATTGACTGACCAAATTAGTCTTGTCTTATCACATACTAACTATTGACATGTGGCTATATATTGTAAATGTTGTATTTAGAAGCTGCATTTATTTTGTGCAGTACCTTTCCCTTTAGTCTGAACACATCCAAAAATCCTCCATACTAGTTTCCTTTAAGTAGGTTAAAGCTGGTAGGGAAAAATGATCATCAAAGCCAAATGTCACATTTTGCTGTAGAGAAGAAGTGTGTGGGTTTGGTGTGTGGCTTTGGCTTTAAATTTGAAGCTAGATCTGATCTATTTGAGGATCTGAGGATTACAATGGCAATCACTTCTATTGAATGTGATTCGGCAGTGTCATGGTCAGAACAAAAGCCTCCAACAATCCTCTGAAGCATAGCAGCGTAGTTCACAAACTCTAAAAATTGTTATAAAAGCATTTGTGTAGAACACTTTGTTTCTGTTGAGTTTTATATAAGATGAAATTTCAGTTCACAAGAATGTTTTATAAATGAGACTCGTGGGCTGGAGATATGTGACATAGATTTATGGGTGCGTAAGTGAGAAAGAGGGAGACGGAAAGACAGAGACAGCAAAAATGGGGAAATACAGCGTTGTGGAGCCGAGATAAGAGTTGTAACAGTAGCTGGGGGCAGGGGTTATAGAAAAAACCTCAGAGAGGCCGAGCCAGACCCTTCGTGGAAAGAAAATCTTGGAGGACAAGACAAGCATTCTACAGAGGGCTGGAGCTCACTTTGAAGACACTGCAGGAAAGCACTTGGCAGGTGTTGTAGAGATGTTTCCACCACATGCTTTACTGAACTTCTCCTGCTCTGCGACCCATTCTTTAAGCATAAAAGCTGCAGTGGTGAGACGACCTATAAGGCTGTGCAAGTACAACCAGCTCTGAATTAATGTGTTTGATCACAAGAACCTTAAAAGTGTCCCTTTCTTTCTTCTGTTGAGAATGAATGAGGATATTTTTAATATAAGCTTTCCACAATGAACATAAAATACAGTAGCCTTTGAAAAATATTACAAGTATTAAGTGTGTTTTTACAAGGCAACCTGGTATCATAAAATGACGCACTTCTGTGCACTTTTTGTTGTTCAACACCAAATCCAACTCTATACCTACCCGATAGTGTTAACAACTGCAAAACTGATACAGTAAAAAAAAAAAATTTGGTGATGCAAAAGATACATGAAAAACTCTGTAAATTTGTGTGAAAAGGAATAAAAGGTGTCATTTTCATTTCATTTCATTTCATCTGGAAACTGCAGTGATGTGTACTTATTGTATTGTACTGAGGAGACAATTTATTTAAGTTGTTATTTAGTTTTCTTAATTTGGGGGTATTTAAGTATTCCATCAGTCAGTCAAGTCTTTTTAGATCGATTTTTTAAACTGAATCAGTTTATGAATGATTCATATGTGAATAATTATTCTGATGCAGTCACATGACACTTAATGGTGATATAAAGAATGTGTGCCTTTATACTATGCATATTAATACAGTACTACTGTATATTGAACATACTTTAGTGCGATTCAGATGCAGCCATAATAATGCGTCATTCAATGACCGAATCATCTCAGCAGCCTAATTTCCATTCACTTTTACTATGTCAAAAAAAGCCATTTTGTTTTCTATGAATAAAAGAGAACTGCATGGGTGAGTGAATAGTGAGAGATGATGTTGTTGCCTGTTAGCTATGTACGTGATGTGGTGTCGCTTTCCTCCTCCAGAGAGTTGTACAGCCACAGTGCTGCAGTGATACATCCGCAATAGGGAGGCCTGCCTCTGCATCTGTACCTCTGACATTCCACACACTGCATGGAAAGCCCTGGAGGGGCAGCTGGCCGGAGTGAATAATTAAATAGATGGTGGGAAAAGCATACTGTGTGGGCATCCAGATCGATCCAGAGAGTCCCGGTTCTGTTTGCATCGCTCGGGTTCCATTGCCGGGCACACATCTTTTATTAAAGGGATGAAAGCCAATTAGGCCTCATGGCAACCTGGCCCCAGCCCCCACAGATTGCTCCATGGGATTGATTCATTCTGATCTGAGTTGCTTAGAAAGAAAACTCAGCATTAGTATGCACAGAAGAGGATGAAGAATTCCCAAAATGCCATCACAAATTTAAGTCTGCAGACTCTAGAGGTTTTCCAAAACGGCATGGGCATGACTGGACTGGAAGATTGTCTACGCTCAAAAGCAGTTGGGGTTACTTTGAGAAAAAATCATTTTAACTGAAATATTGTGAAATATGGCATATAACCGTGCTGGTCTCTCTTGAGAATCGGCACATAATTGCTTCTGGGATCGGAGAGGTTCTGTTATTGTTGCTGGAGCAAATTGTATCTATTCAGGATCCATTATAAGAGGCTCCCCCCGACAAAACGCATGTTCTTGGGACATGTAATCAGTCATGCACTATGGCCTCAGATATTAATTCTAATCTATACGTTAATAAAGAGATCATTCGAGCGATAGCTACATGCAAACATCACCATATGTTGCTCTATTTCGTGTCGGGATATAACGAACCACTACATATGAATATCATTTGCATTTTAAATTCTCAAAGGCAGCTGTAAGGAGGCTGCCTATTGTGGTTTGCATCCAAGATGAAACTCTAAAACTTAGGCGTGTGTGGGTGTATCGTCTCAATGAGTTCATCTGAAAGTGTTGCAATGAAAGTGCATTGTGTTATGATGCAGTCAGGCGTTATTCACATTGACTTCGATCTGCACTGACAAACAGGCTGTTGACAGCATAAATTGCACTGACGGTGCCTATCCAGACAGGCTCTTTTCTGTGGTGCTGACTTTTGTCCTCAGCACTTTGATGTTTCAATCAGGCCCTTTATTTTAAAAGTAAGCGACACACATGTACTGTTCTGTTGTTGTTGTTTTTTAATCTTCCTCTCTTGACTCAGATTTCATACTCTACCTTTCAATTCGGGCTCTGACGTCCTTCTGACAGATCCAACTATGATAACATCGGTTTCTGAGTTGTCATGGCGACCCACTGAACCACTCAGAAAGATGTTTGAAGCTAGTGCTTTGGCTGGAGAGCATATATGTTTGGAAGCATTGGAAGGAAGGATTTTTCTCTCATTTTATAATGTTTTAAACTTGTGCAACACGTATGGCAATAGAATGACCTTGCATGAGGGGAATATTACTGTAAGGAATAATACATTTTAGAAATCAACACTGTGGTAATTAATCCCACCTACAGTGAGCTATCATTGGTCCAAAATCTGTCTCCAGCTGGATGTAGAGCTGGATTATTTTGATTTTAGCTCAATTACTATTTATTCATTTATTGCCCTCATGGTTTACTATGTTTGTACTGTATATATGTTCAACTATATATATGAAATTGTTGAAGATAACACAAACTATAGTATATGTATATGCCTCTGACTGGATGGAGACATGTTGCTACACACAACGTAGTATGTCAGCCAAGTCAGGGTTTCCAATTCGGGCTGCTGCTGTGGACAAAACAATCACTCCCCGCCCCTGAATACTATTTAGATGAATTACAGGAATTAAAAAATTTGTCGTCACCTGAGAGGAACTGTTATTGATCCAGTAACGTATGATAAAATAACTAACTGTCTTAGGACTTCAGTGTATTTTGTATAACAGTGTATAACTTTCTTAGTTCTTCAGAGTATTTTGTTCATAATTTAGTTTTCTCTTTAAGTAAGTTTACAGCCTGAAACTTTAAAAATGTCAACATAGAAATGAGCGATGGACATCATTAATCCATCTTCCACACCATGTTATTACCATAACCTAAATTACTACAGTAAACATTTAGTAATTATTTCTATTTTAGAGCTGTTGGGACAGGTTTTGCAATGAAACTGCATACTTGCCGAAGAGTTTGAAAGCTAAAAGGGAAAACAATTACTTAATTAATTAATGGCTTCACAGATGTGTGTTCATGTTGTTAACAACGCCAGTCTCTAAACTGTTAGCTACTACTTCAAAACATCAGTGGCATCTATCAGTCACTTCACTTCATTTAAAGATTCATCTATGCTAAGAATTGGAGCCCAACTTACATTTTGCCAACCAGGCCAAATTTTACAGTGTAGCAGTGTAGTAAAAACTGTAAAACCCCTCTAAAATGACTTAAACATGTTACATTTTTGGCTAATGCTAACTAATATCCAGAAACTGGTGTTTAGATATTGTTTTGTAAAATCTTGCCCATTATTAAAGCAGTATTTTATTGTAAATGGCAAAAATACCAAACATTCTAACAGTTAGATTTAGCTCTTAACTGCTGTAAATGTAGGCATTTGACTTTAGAACTGTGGACTTCTGTAAAACAATAGCATCAACATTCTGTGCATATCTATTAACATTACAGTACATGTAAATGGCGTTTCAGTACGCCTTAAAATAATGCAGTTTAAATCTTTACTCATGGCAGCTCATGGACACTCAGTTCTTCAGGTAATGAAGTTACACATTAATAGGCTGCAAATATTTTAACATTCATTTTAAATCTTACAATGTAAATATGTACTTATGGGCTGTGATTGTAACCCTGAAGCATTATCACTGTCAGTGTGGACATGTCATGTCCCTCCTGGTTCAGTCCCTGCACTAGTTTCTGATGTTTGTAGGGTCAATTTATTGTGTCTTGTCTTCCTGTCTTATGCTGCTTAACAATTCTGTTTGATTTTCCAGCTGTTGCAGAGCTCTCTCATAATGTGTGTCAGGACCCATGTCGAATTATCTCATGTTTCTACCTAGTGCTTGTACAACATGTTCCTGGTTTGGGTTGTAACAAGCTCAGAACACTTTCTTAGTGCTTTAATTTCTTCTATCTGACATATCTCCATTATTTTGGCTACAACCATGGAAAATGCAATGTATTGGTAAATGTTTCAACAAAACCTCTGCACACTGGAGCAGAACATGTATATTGTATGCGAAAGCTCAGGTGTAATACATGCTAGTGATTGGAAATCTGGATGTTTTCAGCAAACTGCTTCTTACAGACAATTTAAATCACCAGTTTGTTTATATAATGACACAATTATGTCACACATATACAATTTTATCATTGGATTGTGCAATTATGTGACATTTAAATGTCTAGAGTATATGAAGTAAATCCTTAATCAACTCACCTTTTTTATACATAAATCACCTTTTTCATTGGAAACCATAAACATATTCTATTTTACGCCGTCATTTCAAGGGTGATGATTTTAGGCATTTTAAAGCCTTTTGTATAAGAAAAATATCTATATTTCTATTGCTAAACTATTTTCTCTCACTTCCGCTATCTGTTCCATAGGACAGTAAAGTAGGATGCAGGCAAAGTTTCCCTACTTTAGCAAAAAAAAAACTTATTTCGAAATCTTTTGACATTTTTCTTTAAAATCTTTGGATGTACTGCTTTTTTTGTTTTGTTCTCTTTCTGTGTTCGGCATTAATCACGCAATGCATACGTTTTATGAAATGACAGAAAAGTGTTTATTACTTTTGAAGTATGGATATTGTTCTTATACTTCTAAATACTTGATTTCGCTACAGGAGGCCCCTGGAAACATGTGAGGCACGTTTTATTACTAATGGGCACTTTATTTGACATGCTTTATACTTTATTTGGACTGTTTAGCAGAAACATATGATTTGTCTGAAAGAAGAAAATTATATGTACCCGGGATGCCTTGAGGGTGAGTAAAACACAGGCCATATTTCATTTTTGGGTTAACTAAACCTTTAAGTCATTTGAGTCTCTGTACAGTATACTGGAGAACGGTTGTAACCATTAATTGACTCTTCACTCTGGAACCATTGTTAGTGTTATATTTCCAATATGTTTTATTTGTTATGCTCTGCATCAAAGTACATCAGAAACATACATTTTGCTCCCTTGAAACCCATATTAACATGTCTGTGCTGTTCTCATTTCATTGTACTGTTGGGCTAACTGGAGGATAGAACTAGTCAAGGGAAATAGCAGCATCAAGATCATATACTATAGGATAGTTTTGGTCTGTTGGCTAAGTTTGAGTCTAAATGACTGTCAGGCCTTGGGGACACCTGATTTCCAGTGATTACCATCGTCTTGACTACAGAGACCATTTCTGCATTTGATAAATAAAGTTTAATTCTCATCATTATACATTACCATCACTCTATTCTTCTATTTGATAATGTCCAGTGCTTTGCTACAATCTGTATTGTTAAAAGCGCTATATAAATAAAAGTGACTTGACTTGACTTGACTATTGTTATAATTTTAGCATGGGCATCCCTATTCTCATAAGAATTACTATTAAAAACTTTATAGTTATCATTATAGTTATTGTGTTTGATGCGAATGGGCCATTTTTTGGGAGTTTCTATTAAGTGATATCTTTTATAAAGATAATCTCTTCCTCAAGTCATAATTTACTTATCCTCAAGTTGTTCAAAACCTGTGTGAGTTTCTTTTGTCAGATCAACGTGTGTTATTTTGGGTACATTTTTCTTGCAGACTGATTTAAGAGACAAAGCTTTCCGGGTCTTTGAGTGCTGATTATAGTGTCATGTAGAGAGGAAATTAACCCGCTTTGTTGCTGAGGAGTTACAGAGCTTCTCTATGGAGCTGCTAATTTGAAACAATGTGTTGCAAAAAGTAAATTTACAATGACAGTACTTCAGAGCCTGCCAATTCACCACTCAAAAACAGACTTTATGTACATTACAAACATTCATAAATGACTTATTCAAAATTAAAAATGTCAAGGGAGGTGTTTTTCAGTGTAACTATTATTTATTAGCAGTGTTACCTAGGGTTAGCATCATTGTGAATTATTTCTAAAAAAAAAAATAAGGTTAGCACTGTGTTTATTTATTATGTATATATAAATACTCAAATTATAATATCTCAGTAGGTCTCTTTTTATTTTTCTCTGAGGCAGCTTCCACCTTTTTTTAAAACGTCTTCACTGAGTCCAGCTTAACTCATCCGAAGGGAACATGAGTTTGTGAACACTCTGTCCGACTCCACAGCACCAATGTGATTTAATTACTTCCCAAAAGACTGTGTGCGTGTGTGTGTTTTCTGCAACAGCTCAAGCAGAGGTAAAAGATTCACATTCACACACTTGACAGAGCATCCACACTCCTTTAGTCATGCCGTTATGACGCTGTGTGTGTGCTGTGAAGTTTTGATTCTTATACTTCATGAGAGTCTCTTCTGCTATAAGCTAAACATCTGATTCACACAATCACAAATATACCAAGCTGCTAATGAGCACAGATACACACTGTGCATTTGTGTAGACTGTGATTATCCTTTTTCAAGTGGGAAGATATGAGATGACTCTTTCCTCTCTGTCTTAAATAAGCTAAATTTGCCCCCCAGCGATAACACTGGCTTCATTATATAATTAACACTGTTGACACTTACACCTGCTCACAACCACTGAACCTATATAAACTACACTTTCCAATTAAGACTCATATGAACATTGTCCTACATGTGCAAAATCAGGTCATGGCTTTTGCCGGAGTCCATCGGAAAGGTAGTCTGGTATTATGTGTTGGCTGTTAATCTATGTTTATCTCCTTCCCCTTCTAGGTTACTGTGTACTTATGACTTATTTGATGTATAAGTGTATGTTTTGCGAAATACAGGTCTTTTTTCCAGGTATCTGAGTGCTTGGCGGTGGGGTCAGGCAGTTCAGAGTGAGTGGGGAATGATGGGATTGTGTAGAGCAGTCACAGATATCTGACTCTGCATTTTCAGTGGCTGATGATAGCAGCTTAAAGGCTTATGCTGTAATAAGAAGGCCTTGAGGTTGGTTAATCATGCTTTGATTTGGACTTTGATATTTGTTGTAGAGTATTTGTGCGTGTGTGTGCTTCTGATTTGGTTATTTTATATATATTTTTAGTTGTGTGTAAGTGTGGTTGTTAAGATTGTAAATTTTAAAAATTTTAAATAGCTTTTTTTTTCACCAAGGCTGCATATATTCTTTGAAAAATAACATTATAAAAACAGTAAACAGTAACATAAAAATATTTTTACAAAATTAAGTACAACAAAGGCAATATAAGAGGCTAATAAAGACTGAATTGGACCTCAAAATGGCAGTCTTTCCATCTATTTCTGTCAGCTCTACATAATTTCAGTTCATCTGTAGGGATTCATTTTATGTAGGTGAGTGTGTGTATGTGTGAACGACATTTGAGGCCATTTGATAGCGTATAACGGTCCCAAAGGCTCGACTACTGCTTTATTTTAGCACTGTGCTGCTTCAGTTAAATGTGTAAAACGCCCCTGATTTCCAGTGCTTTATTTCATAGAGAATTCTGCACATGCATGCATAATGGAAGATTATTCTCAGATCTGATTCCCCACATATTTCAAACGCTCTGGCTTAAAAATAGCACCAGTGTCTTTCTGTGTGTATTCAGCTCAGCATTGCAGTCTCTCTCACTTTTGATTCCTCCACTGTCACCTCCCCCTTTCTCGTAACACTTCTGACTTGACGATGTTTGAATAGCTTGAAAAAAAGAGAAAAGATGAGTTTATAAAATTATGGGTTTTTAGGGAGATTTTTAGGTAGATTTCTGTAATCTTATCAGACAGAGAACCTAATGAGAATCAGTGTTTTGTTCATTTAGCCATTGCTAGATTTCATCAGAAAGATTTTTTTTTTTTAAGTCAGTGATTTTTGTGTAAAGTATCATTGTAACAGGGCTGACAATAAACAACTGACCAAAATAAGTTGTTAAAAAGAAGATGCCAGCTTGTCTTTGAAAAGACATTATATAAATGTCAGATATTTGTAATGTAAATTAATTATGAATTAATATTCATTCGAAGTCACTCCTTCATTATTTGAGCTGTGTGCTTAGGGATGTTGTCTTGTTGGAAGGAAAACCTTCGGCCCATTATGAGGTCCTCAGCACTCTGGAGAAGGTTTTCTTCCAGGATATCCCTGTACTTGGCCGCATTCATCTTTCCCTCGATTGCACCCAGTCGTCCTGTCCCTGCAGCTGAAAAATACCCCCACAGCATGATGCTGCCACCACCATGCTTCCCTGTGCCAGAGAATCTTATTTCTCAGAATCTTGAAGTCCTTCAGGGGTTTTCTTTTAGTAAACTCCATGCAGGTTTTCATGTGTCTTGCACTGAAGAGAGGCTTCCGTCGGGACACTATAAACCCCCGACTGTTGGAGGGCTGCAGTGATGGTTGACTTTCTACAACTTTCTCCCATCTCCTGACTGCATCTCTGTAGCTCAGCCACAGTGATCTTTGGGTTCTTCTTTACCTCTCTCGCCAAGGCTCTTCTCCGCCGTTAGCTCAGTTTGGCCGGACGGCCAGCTCTAGGAAGGGTTCTGGTCGTCCCAAACGTCTTCCATTTAAGGATTATGAAGGCCACTGTGCTCTTAAGTGCAGCAGAATGTTTTTTATAACCTTGGCCAGATCTGTGCCTTGCCACAATTCTGTCTCTAAGCTCTTAAGGCAGTTTCTTTGACCTCATGATTCTCATTTGCTCTGACATGCATAGTGAGCTGTAAGCTCTTATATAGACAGGTGTGTGGCTTTTCTGTGTGTACATTGAGGAAAAAAATTAACTTAAGGGATTTTAGCAAATGGCAGCAATATAACAAAGAGTGACAAATTTAAGCGGGTCTGAATGCTTTCCGTAACCACTGTATATAATCAAAGTATAAAAAATGGAACAATATAAAAAGGAATATATTATGTGAATCACTAAAGCATATGACAGAGGTCCAGAAGTCACAGAATATTTCACTTTAAAGGGTTTCAGGATTATTGGAGTGTCTCTATCTCTCTCCTCCTCAGCTTCACAGCCCTTTTAGTGTTCCAGAAAGTTAACATTTCTTGGGACTACTTTACAGTATGAAGAGCCATCAAGGCTGCTTAGTTCACATTGCTGTGCTCAACAGCAACGGATGTGACTCATTACACAGTTTAATACTTTTAGTTTGATTTTCAGTTGGAACTTGCGCCATGTGCCTGTAATGAGGAGTCAGAAGCGTTCGGATCTAATTGCGGTCATCTTTAATCAAGGTCGACAGGCAGGGTCAGTAACACAGAAAACAGCGCAATGCAGACAAGACAGAATAGTAGTCGAATACCAGGCAGAGATGAAACACAAACAAGAGCAGGCAGAATAGTCAAGGCAGGCAGCAAATAATTGTGTTGTGTGTCAACATTCCAGGGTAATACACAGAAAAGGGAATCGCAATAGAGAACCCTCAGAAATGTCGCCGGGGGAAACAAGACTTAACGTCTAACCAGTCCGGAAGCATGGTTTATAAAGGTGATGTTGATGAGGAACACCTAGGTATGGGGATTATGGGAAATGCAGTCCAATAGAAGGTTAGTACTCTGGTGATCGGAGAGAGCCACAGAGGCGCAGTTTGTGACAAAGCCCCCTCCCTGTGAGCAGCTCCTGAAGCGAGCACCGTTCTGACGATGAGGCCGTCCCTGAGGTCTGAGGGCTGGTTTCTCTGGATGGTTTCGATGGAAATCAGAGGTGAGTGTGGGATCCATTGTGTTCGAGCAGTGACACATGGAAAGTGATAGAAATATGGTAATTAGCTGGCAGTTCAAGACAATAGGAAATCTCAATATTTTTAAAGGACCCACGTACCTAGGGCTGAGTTTCTTGCAGGGCAGACGAAGACGTAGATCTCGGGATGACAACCAGACCCATTTCCCAGGCTCCTAGGTATGACCCTGACGACAGAGGTGGTCAGCCTGCTTGCTTATTCTTCGAGGTGAGTGTGGGCGGTATCCCTTGTCCGGGAGGTTAGAGGGTTCCCCTGACCACGGAAACATGGGTGATTGTTATCCAAGGATGCACTAAAACGGGGTCATGCCAGTCAAGGGTTTCCGTAGAGAGTTTTGCGCATCCTCGACCCAGATCAGAAAGGGACTCAAGTCCCTTGTTGGTTATGATGGCAATAGGATCTAAGAAACCGTGCCAACTCCTGATTGAGACATTCTGCCTGACTGTTGGATTAAGGATGGTATCACGATGTGAGACTGTCAATGATGTTCAGTTGAGAGCAGAATGCATGCCAGACTCGGGATGTGAATTGAGGTCTCCGGTCTGAGACTATGTCGTCTGGTAACCCATAAAAGCGAAACACTTGCTCCAGCATGACCTCAGCGGTTTCCCAGGCTGTAGGAAACTTGACAAGGGTAATGAGTCTACAAGCTTTAGAGAAGTGGTCAATTAAGGTGAGTATGGTAGTGTAGTTTCTGGATGCTCGGTGAAGAAATTAAAGGGTATATGGGACCAGGGTTTTACCTCAATTGAATTCAGCCATGGTGAAAATAAGAGACTTCATTAAAAACGTTTAAAAAAAATCATAACTTTTTGTAACATCAGTTGTCACAGGTGCAGCAGGAATCAGTTCTAAGATATGGCTTTATGTAACGTTGTGTTTTCATGTTAAGGTAGTGAAATGAGCCACAAACATCAACCTCTTCAGACAAGCTAATAGCTTGGTGTGGGTTCACCACTTCCCTCATCAACATCTATAGCTCTGTAATTAAAAAAAATCGTTTTCCAGGCATTTACAGCAATATTCATTCGTTCAGTGATCTTTAGCATGTACTCAGCAAACTGCATCACTCTCACCAAATACATCAATAGGACTTTTTCAGTATGATCTATTGTTGCTTGCCATGTCTCTCATTCTGTGTGTGTGTGTGAGAGAGAGCCCATCACAGTGCCTCAACATCTGTCCCTGTATATTGCTGATAAGAAGCACCCTCCTCAGCCAAGTGAGGGAGAAACCATGGCAACGGTCCAGCCTGGTGTTGACATCATGGTGCGTTAAATATAACGTTTTGCCACACAACCAGTCATTCAGCCATTTTAGTCAGTCTGCTTTTCTATAAATACACACTTTTCTCCTCCCAACTGTAGCTCAGGCTGTTCAGACTAGATGGGGAGAGGAAAAGAAACGTGTGTAAGTGTGTGTGTGTGGGTGGGTTTATGAGACAGCCATTATAAATTTGCAAGGACACTCGTGTTTCACACAAGAACATTTACGTTTCTATTTCAAACGCTGTTATAAAACAGACTGCAGTGCTGTGGTTTAAATGCTCACTTATTACTGAGGCCAGATGTGCATACTGTTCATTATATTTCACACTATTATGTTCGTTACCGTTAATATATACACATGACGAAAAGAACAAGGGGTGTTTGAGAGAGACAGAAGCAGAAAATGATAGACAGAGGGAGAAAATAAAAGAGACAGCCGTAACAGATCAAAATAATGGGTTGTTCTTACAGCACTTTGTTTTAATGGGGTTCAGCTGGGGACGTTTAGAAGTGGTTCAAACAGCAGCAGAATACGGCTGTCAGTTCCGTTTTAGAATTGTAAATATGCTGCGTTCACACACACATCAGTTTTAAACCAGAGTGACAACCACTTTCTGTGACATCACAACTGTACTGATTTAGAAGTGGCTTTGTTTACTTTAGCGTTTACTTTAGTTACTATGGTTACAGCAGTTGGTTAATACAGTCAAATGAGGTCTTAACTGACAGGTATCGCTGCATATAAGCCAGTTCAGTTCAAATTCAAAAAACATTGTATTTGATTCTTTCATTCAAATATGATTCTAATTCCGATTCATTCCGTTTCCTCAAGTGGTCCAAAGCCTCTACAGAGAAAGCAATATTAAAAATAGATATAGTTTATAGTAGTTTATAGTATAGTAGATATAATTTCTCTTGCACAGTAAAATTAAAAACTTAAAATGTTCAACTTATGGGTCACGTTTATGATGTATTTTTAACTGTATCTTCAATAATTGCTACAGCTTGCCAAGTAATTGTGGTCACGTATCTCCTTAGTTACTTTACTAGTGTTTTCAAACAGATTCTGACAGATAACATGTCTGGAAGATTTGATGCCTCATTATAATCAGTGTTTTTATTGAGTTGCTATCTGAGGTAGTAGTTGCCTTGGTACAGATATGCATAATGTATTTTCCACTGATTACTGCTGCAGTAATCCTTTTTTTGTTTGTTAAATTTAACCTCGACATTTCAAATATCAAAAGCAGTATTTACTTGTCCCTAGTAATGTCTCATTTAAAATGAGACACCTGCTCTCTGTCTGTTGAATTGATTGAGATTCTAAACAAATTTGCTTAATTTTTCAGAAAGATGAGATAAAATACTCACTGAGCTGCCATCTCTACACTAGGAGGGAAAATCCATTTTCTCAATCAATATTTTAGTTTTGTTTTTCAGTGCAAAATATCTAAATATTCTTAAAACAAGATGAACGTCCTTAATTTAATGTAATTTAACTTAATTTGATTAACTAAAATGTAGTCTTTTTTATCAACGATATAATTTTTTGTTAGATTTGTTTTACTTTATTTAACATTGTAAATGTTAATTACTACTAATTTATAATTGTGTTACATAATAAGAATTAATCATATACAATAATTAATATATTGATTTACTGTAGTTCATTACTTCTATTTATCATTTTAATAAAATTTTACAATTTTTTGTGTGCAGTATTCTTTAATGTGAAAATTAACCCAAAATATCTTGTTAAACTGAAACTTTTCTTTAAAAAAAAAAAAAAGATAGATAGAAGATCATAAAAAATAATTGTGAATATAAAGTTTTTCCTTCTCTATTGTGAACTCATTGACTAATGCATACTTACTTTTTAATTACTTAAAAAAATAAGATATAATATGCTTATAAAGAACCTTTTTATTGTATAATAGTTTCATGTGACAGCCAATTGATTGTAGGAACTTTGAATCTAACTTTGGTTTATATTCTGATCTCTCTCTGCTGTGACTAATTATTACCATTGATCATTGAGCCTGCTGATAAGATGGCCTGAAAGCATAATTGAGGTGAGCTGGCAACAAGGCAAGTGACACTGTGTGTATTTGTGTGTGTGATCTGTGACTAACACACAGGTGTGTGCATCTATTCAGAAGCGGCACTGCACTGGAAAACAAGGTCTTATTTGCAAGACAAAAAAGATAGTTTGCGGTGCTGTTATACACACACACACTGAATAAGCGCAGGATGAGTCAGACTGGCTTTCTACATTTTACTTCCCTTTTTAATTTCGCCATTATTGATGCTGAAGGTTTAGAAACCATATACATGCAGTGTCTCTCAGTGGAATGTCAAGAAGTTTGTCTTGTCACAATGATAAAAGACCCCAAATACAGTATGTCAGGCGGGGCCAGAGGTCGCTGTGTGTGTGTGGCACACTGTGTGACAGTAGAGCAGAAGAGAATAATGCTTGCTTTATTTAGCTCCCACTGACTTTCTGCCAAACCCACAACAGCATGGAGGTGAATATGTACAAACACATGTGCACACACACCGACACACACACACCGACACACACACACACACACACACTCACACAAACCTTCCAGCACTTCATTAGTGCTGTCTAAACATTTCAGACATATATTCAGCCCTTCACTTGAAGTGTTGTTGTCTTTTATTGTTTGATCACAGGTTTTTCCACATGCAGTTCTGTCTGTGTTTGTGGAGCAGACTACAACATTGTCACTTTTTTCAGTCAAACCTGCTTTTTATAATGGATATCAGGGTAAAGCAACTTTTCTGATATTAAAATGAAGAAAGGGCCCATTTCAAAATTAGTTTGACATGATATTTATTAATTTATTCATTCAAACATTTACTTTGTAGAAGAAAAAAATAAATAATAATTAAATAAAATAAATACAAAAAAATAATGAAAAAACAAAGCGTTTTTGTTTAGTTTTGGACCTTTAAACATTTGGTCTGGTTCTAAACTGCCCAAAACATAATGATCTTTATGAATTAATAATTTATATATATTATAAATATAATGAAATAATATAAATTTGCCATAATTTTAAAATAAAATAAGGGTTTTGATTTTCAGTAGTCATTTAAAAAAAAAAAAAAAACGACGGAGGGTTTTCTCTCTTTTGTCTTACACAGCATTAACACCTTATCTCACTGCCTGAGTCATGCAACCTCCAATGACCAACAAATCTCTTATGTCTTCAGCCATTTTATATCTCCACTTCTAGATCCATTTTCCCTCCTGTTGAACTAGTAAATGTGTGAATGTAAGCGTTATAACCACCTCTCCAATCACTGTCGGGTTTCACAGACTGACAGAACTGTTAATAAAAGCCTGTCAGACTGAACCTTTCAGCCCTCAGAGGCACCAAGGCTGGACTCTGATAAGAAGAGAAAAATTTCCTTTTATAGACACAGAGAAGCAAAGTGATTTAAGCACGGAGTGTTTTAAGAAACCTAAAGGGCACAGAATATACGCGTGATCTGCTTATTGGAGATTTTATTCCAAAGAATTCTGAATTGGAATGTCCCTGTATTTATGGAATTCCCAGGGCTCTTGAAAAGTGACCCTTCGCATTACTGGTAGTGAAGGGGATCCCCAAAAAGGTGAAAGCTCTACATAACTCATGTGACTCAAGTCTGATTTACGAGCAGGACGATTCTTTAAATATCTTCAAGGACTATGACAGAGGTCTTGGAAAGCGGTTTGGATCAAGGCTTGACATTTCCACTATAGGGTATCCCCCTACTTCCATTCCAATCTCCCATTTGGCCTGTCTTAGATCACATGATCACAAGACCGTGTGCACGTGCCTTTTTGTGTTTATGTTATGTGTGAAGAATCTGGTTTGTCAGGGTCGCCTCCATATAAGGTAAATGCTTAGCTCAGCACAAGCAAATTCCTCTCATTATTTGCTGTTCATCTGTCATTGCGTCTATGACAGTTGTTGTATAGTAGCTCAGGCTGTGTAATGGTTGGTTCTCTGTTCTGACACATGCCGAACTTTTCATGTGACTCAGCCTGAACACTCATTCAGTAATGAGTGTGGCTGGGATCAGGTGGCCAAGTGTTGGTGTTTGGGAAGCTTCTGTACTAAAGGGTTTGGAGGGAAATCTCCCTAAAAGCCGGTGGGAATTCCCCCAATGTTTCCACAGCTGTCTGCCGTACAACCTGGGGCTCTGCATCAGAGCTGGGTAACGCCTAACAAATGCCTATCTGTCATTCACAGTCCCTCTCTGTCCGTTGGACAACTTGACACCAGACGTTCTTTGGTTTTACTGCTTTATAATTCCATATTATTGAGTAGCTCCATATTTATATATATGTGACCCTAGACCACAAAAATAATTCTTAAGTCGCTGGGTTATATTTGTAGCAATAGCTAAAAATGCATTGTATAGGTCAAAATTTTGTTTTTTATTAAATAAAGATCATTTTTCATGAAGGTATTTAGTAAATGTACTAATGTAAACATATCAAAATACAATTTTTGATTAGTAATATACATTGCTAAGGAATTCATTGGGACAACTTTTATGGCGATTTTCTCAGTATTTATCTATAGATTTATTTATTTGTCACCCACATACGAACGTGTGTGTGTGTGTGTGATCCTGAAGCATAAAAACAGTCATAAGGGTTAGTATTCTGTGTGTGTGTGTGTGTGTGTGTGTGTGTGTGTGTGTGTGTGTGTGTGAATATATGTGTACATAAATATATACATCTAAATATTTACAAAATATATACTGTATATGTGCATATTTATATATACATCATAAATATACACAGAAAACACATATATATATTATGAAAACAATACGTTTATTTTGTATGCTATTAATCACGATTAATCATTTCACAGCACACTTACACATATGTGCTTTTATATATTTATAACTGTGACTTCTAGAAATAGTTTAAATAAATGTGTAAATGTGATATGGGTATGTTTATTTATAATTTATATTGGAAGAATTAAATGTATTATTACAATTATTGTATATATTGCTGTAAAAAAAATTTATTTTATAATAATAATATGTAGTTGTTGTTTTTTTGTAATTTAGTAATTTTAGTATTTTAATATTATTGTTTTATATGGGTATGCTGTAAAAGAAAAAAAAAATTATATATATATTTAAGTGTATGCATAACTATGTAAGTGAGTTTCCAGATCTGGGACATGTGAATAATGTTCTGCATGGGCATTTGGGGTATTTTTTGATGATGCTAACATTTGTGGACTGACTGGTGTGGAAGTTCCCATCCCAGTGGAGTCCAGTGTATGTGATTCACTCTGTCAGATGCACTTTAGCGTTAACCTTGTGACTTATGTGACACAATCACCAATCAGTGATCCACCCTTTGAGGTTATGGAAAATTGTAGATCTTATGACTAACTACCTGTTTGTGTATGTGGGTGTCCTTCTTGACTTTGGACCAGTAAGTGTTGTCTATCCAAGCAGCAGTTTAAGGCTGAATTTTTTATGCCATGCCTAAAATGTCTGTCTGCCTAAATATCTGTGCAAGTAAAACCTGACTAATGCTGTTTAAAGGGACAGCTTAGCCAAAATTAAAATTCTGTCAATTACTCACCCTTATGTCATTCCAAACCTGTATTGTTTTTTTGTCTTCCATCAACCGCAAAAGAGTACAATGAAAGTGCAACATAAGCAAGGGCTGTGAACCTACAGCTATGTTTTGTTGTTGTTTTTGTTTATGCATTGGAATACTTTGAATTTAGAACACTTGGATTTTTTTAAATATAATTTTTGGAGCTTTACATCCTTCTTAGGTTCATCCTTCACTTTCATTGTGTGGGAAAATTGCAGCATGGACATTCTGCAAAACATCTCCTTTTCTGTTCCATTGAAGAAAGAAAGGTCAAACAGATTTGGAACAAGAATAATCATTTGAATTCGAATTTTCTCTGACTCCAGTCTCTTGATTCTTTGCGGTTCATCTCTGTGGTGAAAAGAAAAGGAACTGAAAGTTCCAAAGTGGAAGGAAAAACAGAGATATAATATGATTACCTCAACAAACTTGTTTACACTTCAGTCACTCACTCCCTATCAATAACTTGAGTCAACACACACACAAGCACACACACGCTGCCACTATGTTTAATGTAAGTGTACACACACACACACACACACACACACATAGAAGGTGCTATCTGTATGGAACGACTACACATCTGTGGCAGGAGCACATGATATTTATGAAATGGGAGTCATTATGAGGGCCAAACATCCATTAGAGCTGTAGGAGCCGCTGCGAAAGTGGACGAGGGCTCATAAAATCGAGATCAACAGAGGATTTAGCCCGGATAATAAACAGGTCTTGTTCGGGGAAATTAGTTGCTGAAATTGAAGCTCATCTTCTGAGTTTTCTTTAGGGGTTATTTTGTTATTTTCCTTTATGGGCGTGTATGTGTTGGTTCAACAGTCTGCATTGACACGCAAACACATGCGCAAGTGCTCACAAATCTGTCCTAACCAAAGACTCATGCCTCGTGGGAGAAAAAGGGGAAGCCAGAACAATCAGCCTCTGATGAGGGGGGGAGTTTACAGTAAAACGGCCCTCTGTGCCACCAGTCTGCCAACCTGCCCCTTTGCCCCCTTGGGAAAGAAAGCAAAGATAAGCCTGTAAATAATAGCTGTTTGGACCAAGGGAGGGCTTGGACTCGGGTCATTATCTGGACAACTGTGACTAAGGGTTATTCTGCTGATCTGAGTGCATGTGGATTGTACCATCTGGTGAAGAAAAAAGGGGTGTGGTGGGTGTACAGTCTGCTCTAGACATACAGTCATTTCCTCTCTTGTTTATGTTATTTCTCTGTTTTTTCTACTCCTGTCTGTCAAAGGGCAAAAAAAAAATCCCCTTTGTGCATCACACTATGATCAAATCATAATAAAAGCCTTTGGGATTCTTTTAAGTTGGAAAAGGTTTGCTTACATTAAGTATTGAATAATATATTTACCATGCATTGCCTTTAAGCTACGGCTTTCTGTTATATATAATATTAGTTGCAGAGTTTTATTTTTTTTAATAACATTGAATCATTACAAGATAATTCAGTGCAGCACTATACAAAAACCAAATCACTTATCGGCCTATATTATTAAATATAGTATATCTTATAGCCACAAGGACTAAACCATCATTCATGAGCCCCACAGGATGTTGAATTGAATGACAGGAAGATAAATTTACTGAATTGCTCTATATGCATACAGTACTCTATTTCTATCAGTTAGGTTTAATGCTGGAAAGAAAAAATCAATCTGACAGATTTTGCTAGAAATCGTGCTTTATATTGTTTTCAGTTACTTGATTTTCCTTCAAATTAAATGTATTAAATAAAATGAGATATTTAATTAAAAAATGTGTTTGTGGCATTTTAAAATACTGATAACTAATACCAAAGTTTTTACATATATGACACCATGTTTATAAGTAATTAATACAGAAAAATGTAATGCATTATTATACTCTTATAGCAGTTTTTAATTTTTATATTTTTTTTATACAAATTTCTTTTAGCTGTAACACTGAATTTTATTGTGTCCATGTTACACGTTACATGGACTTACTATTATAATAACAATATATTATGCATAATTATTTACAAATACCAAACCCTAATCCTACCCCTACCCATATTGCAAAGAACATTAATGTTACTCAGTACTTAACTGTATACTTACACTGTAACAAGGACGCCTTTTACAATGAAGTGTAACCTAAACACTTAGTTACCTCAGTCAATGAAAAATATTAGAAATGCACTCAGAAATTTAAATAATACCCTCATTTCAGATCTAATTGGCAGACAGCCCTGTGCTTATGCAGTGACATATGACACAATTACCACAATATCTGTTGCAGGAAAATATGCTCTCGCACACTGTCCTGGGATGATGTATGTATTGTGTGATTACAGAATCCTGCTGAATAATTAATAGGGCACTGGCCAGGTCACTCGACAGTAGATGGAACTAGAGATCAGACTGTTTCTTCGGAAACAGTGCACGCGAAGGCCAGTTGCCTCCAGTATGACATTGGTGACCCACCAACTACTGCCCTAACCCAGCGGTTTAACCGGCCTGCTAATTACTGTGGTGTTTGGGTTCAACGTTGTTATCACATCCCTGTGACCATTAGCCCGCAGGGACATGTCTGAAATGACTTCTTTCATTTCATCATGTCGCTCACTTCTCCTTGACCTCCTCCGTTACACGGCCTCTCTTACGTCAGCCCTCCACCTCCTTCTCTGGAGGAACGATGAATAATACATCAGGCTTTACATTACCGTTTGCAAGGCGACAATGTTAGCATGTCAAGGCGCGGCATTCGATCCGCTCTTCCAATGACAAGATGGAATATGTTGGCCGGTGTTGGTTTTCAGCAGGCACGGCTGAAATATTGATGAGGGCTGAGGCAGTTTTTCCACTGTGGTTAAGCTAGTCACCAGTCACTTCACCCTTTCCCCATCACTTGATACGGTCTGCCCGATCCTAGGCCACAGCCTGGCTACCATCAACGGGAGGGAGCGAGAAAAGAGACATTTTCCATCTGCTGTGAAATTAGAGCAGCTCATTATAGCAGAGTGCTCTATGAGGGTGTGCGTGTATCCGACATTTCATTGCGTGAGAAGGTGACAATGGGAGGGACGATTCCCTCAAGTCCACACCTGGTTTTTAGTGTTCCCGTTGGATCAATGATCAATGGGTTGTATCGGTGTTCGGTGTAACCCAAACGGCACTGCGAGGGATTGCTAAAACCCCTCTCAGTGGAGCAGATGACTCAATGCAGCACTTCCTGAATAAACCATGACTCCAAACGCACATCAATAATGCAGAGATCTACTGTAACACATACAGCCGTTAGAGCGTAAGGGTACAACTGTTGGATCTAACGTTTTTCAAGTTTAGTTCCAGGTTACACTAATATCCTGGACAATAAGTGGGGCATGTTGTTTTTATTCATTTTTGTTTGTTTTTTTTTTGCTTTTTTTGCTTTTCTCGTGTCCTCATCATCATTTAGAGAGGGTATCTGTCTTTGAGGCAGTTCAGGTCACTTCTCGCTGCTCTCCCCTGAGTCGCTTTATTTCCATTCTTCTTCTCAGTCTCCAGCATTTAATGCAAGTTGAACACTGGTTGCGTCTACATTACATTTACTGTGTGCGAAGAGCTAACAAAATCCGGAAAGGCATCTCAAGTGGATTTATAAAGGTTTTTGTTATGTAGGGGATCCTGGGGCAAGTTGTCACACTATTTAGTCCAGTTAGTGTCTGTCAGTGGAGATTTATTTTCGAATGTCAACTTGACATTGTCTTGGCTACAAAAAGCTGTTGAACATTTCTACTTTGAATTACTAAGAAAAACAGGATTCCTGAACACATTTGTAGGTCATATGCACGGTTAGAAACACAATATGTGAAATATTCAAAAATGAAAAACAAAACAACAAAAATATATATTGTTTTGATTTACACATATTGTTGTTAACTGTGTAAAATGAGAAAACTCACTCTATCCTAACGTTTGTATTTTATTATTATTATTATTATTTTAAAGGACTGTTTTCCTATTTTATATTTTGCCATTATAGCTTTCTTATAGACCTAATGTATATTATGCTATTATACATAAATATAATCTACATATCTATCTATCTATCTATCATCTATCTGTCTGTCTGTCTGTCTATTGCGTATCTGAACAGTATAAAGATGATAGACAGACAGACAGACAAAGATAGATATTTATGTAGAACATATGATATATTATATAGCATAATATATACTACTAGGTCTATAGGAAAGCTATACTGGCAAATTATAAATATAATATGAGTAGTAGGTCAATAGCGAATACTACGAATAGCGAATATATATATATATATATATATATATACACACAGTATATATACAGTATATATATATATATATATATATGTATATATACAGTACAGGCCAAAAGTTTGGACACACCTCATTCAATGTGTTTTCTTTATTTTCATGACCATTTACATTGGTAGATTTTTACTGAAGGCATCAAAACTATGAATGAACACATGTGGAGTTATGTACTTAACTAAAAAAGGTGAAATAACTGAAAACATCTTTTATATTCTAGTTTCTTTAAAATAGCCACCCTTTGCTCTGATTACTGCTTTGCACACTCTTGGCATTCTCTCGATGAGCTTCAAGAGG
>JAUCMU010000080.1:8070112-8089648 GCA_032275025.1 Enteromius treurensis | reverse complement strand
GTGTCTTTGTGAGACGCAGAAAAGGTGAACGGATGGATTCCACATGCCTGGTTCCCACTGTGAAGCATGGAGGAGGAAGTGTGGGGGTGTTTTGCTGGTGACACTGTTAGGGATTTATTCAAAACTCAAGGCACACTACCAATGTAAAAAAACTAATTGAATGAGAAGGTGTGTCCAAACTTTTGGCCTGTACTGTATATATTTTATGTGTATGTATGTGTGTGTGTGTAGAGAGAGAGAGAGAGAGAGAGTATGTATATTAGATATTTGTTTGTTTAATCACAGTTTCGTCTCAGTTCCTGTCATTATTTTACTGTCATTTGTTCAATATTGTTGCTGCAAGCCAGCACAAGCAAAATATATTTATGAATGCCACAGATGTTGCTTACTCAAATTGACTGTGCTTTAAGGCTGTATATTTTATTTGTTAGATGAAGCTTTTTGTCTGGACTCTCTAAGGCTGACTCTATGAAGCACAAATCAATCCTGGCACGTGAATCAACAGGTTGTCCTTGTAGAATAAATTCCTTCAGCACTCTGCACAGAAGAACATGCCTTACTGATCTTCTAATATGTCTACACTCACACACCATGGAATTAACTTCCCCCATCCAGGCCCCTTTGATTGATTTCAAGGCTTTTCTGTAAAACAAAGTGTTTTCAGTCCCTTGTAAGGAATCTGTTCCAACTTATTTGTAGTCATATTTCATATTCCACTATTGGATAGGAATGGTAATATTGTTGGATGAATGTTTTTTTTTTTTTTTTGTGCCCTTGTTATGTCTGTACTGAAAGACACTGCCATATCTCAAGTGATAATAGCAACCTTATTTATATTTACATTTTGCAAACTAAATTTATTTACAGGAAATTTAACATGCAGTTTGCTGGATGCAAGTAAGTTTGAACCAAAAAATGGTTACAGTGCTGTAAAATTACTTTGAAAAGCAAATCAAAAAGGGCAGTATCAAATCACCTATTATCTTGAATTGGATTGCATTTCAGGAAAGGTGGTTTTATATATATTTTTTTTTACAATGGAAAAATCATTTGATTACAGGTGCTGGCTCAAGACCTAACCCTTCATCTGTCGCAGTCTGTTGTCTTCAGCATGCAAGGTCTAAACCTCAATTAAAGTTTAGCCTGTGTGACTCAATCATTCTCCAATGGAAAATGAATAGTGTTTATCGCAGGTTTACAAGCAGAGACCTGTGGCACAATTCCTGAACACAGTCCTCCAAAACTGCACGTGCTAAATCTATTGCTCAATCATAACAAAAATCAATGTTTCAACAGTTAATTGGCAGAAATCTTCATGTTTCTTTGAAATCTGCTCTACTGCCATTTTGCACTGGTAGGTTTTCAACCACAAGTTGAAATTAATATGAAATGGTTCTGGAAAGTTGTGCTGTACGTGCATGAGAAGGTGTCCCATGAGGGGAAAGAACCGTTGCCCTCGACTTTGTGTCTTGCATCACTCAGGTGTTTATGATCATCATATTGAGGCTATAATATAATATCTCTGCATGATATTGCATCACATTAACTGTTGTGCATTTTGATGACCTGTTATGATAGATAATTTGCCTTTAAACATTAATGTTAAAAAAAAAAAATATATATATATATATATATATATTATTATTATTATTATTATTATTATTATATTTTTTTTTTTTATTGTGTAATTTATTGATAAAGCAACTGAAAAAATCTATCACCTCTCACATATGTCAGCTGCACTATTTTAGAAATTGTTTCTGGTCTGTAAAAGTGGTTGTGATGTGTTTATGTGTCTTTTTTCCCTGCGGATTGTGGTAATTATTTCCTTTTCCAATCCTGCTCTCTCTGCACTTGACATCTTTATAACATCTGTGTCATGCTGGAAAAAACAATAGACTTGAGAATTGTTATTAGAATGGCTGAGAGATTGTGTGTGTGTGTGCTGTATACTGTTGAGGAAATGTAAATTTTTTTGCATTCAGTAATAGATTTAGTTACTCTAGAACACCTACTTTTTTATAGTGTGCTACAGTTAAATTTTATTGATGAAATATATTTCTCTTAGCTGAAAAATTGAAACCCTTGTATCATAGCTGCACAGGTTCATACAAAGAATGCCATTAGGTTAAAAACATCTTAAATATAATCTAATCTATAATACAGTTCAAAAGCTAAGGGTCTGTAAGATTTTTAAAAACAAATAATTATAAATATAACCAATATATAAATAAATTTTGAACTGATTGAAAGTTGTTTTCAACTGTGATTGCAGAAATATGAGACATGAGGGTGGGTAAACATTGAGAATTGATAATATCATTGAATTCAGATTGCATGCTTACACACACACACGTATGCTCAACATTCCAAGCACAAAAAAGCATGCCATTGCAAATTCTCCTACAGGTTACAGAAGCTGTTACTATGTTAGTGCTTATATTAGCAACCTCGACCATAGCTTAAACGGTTTCTATTCTGCTATAAATGTGAGAGTAAGAGCTTGGCCTACAGGGGGTAGAGTGTGGGATTATGTGTGTGTGTGTGTGTGTGTGTGTGTGTGTGTATGACAGACAGAGAGAGCTAGTCCCATAGTGTCTGCTTGCTATTATAGTCATTAGCTGAGACCGCAGTTAGATCATGCTCACTAAGTAAATTCTGCCTTTGGTGCCAATTAGAATAAACCATCCGCATCTGTCACAAAGGAGGGAGGACACTTCTTGGAATGATCTGGAATCCAATTTAAATGGTCGCCTAATCCCACGGGATGTGAGGGTGTAGAGAGGGAGGGGAAGAGCGTTGGATAGTTGGGTGTCTATGTTCACACCTTCAGGATTTGTCTGTATCATAGATTGACGATTCTTTGTGTGCAGTGTCCAAAATTAACACCTGCTGATACAGTGTCATGTGGTGCGACTCCTATATGTATATGTGTGTGTGTCTGTTTTTTTATTTTAGTTGGTTTAGCACTTAGGCAACATTCCAGTTTCTGTAAATAATAATAAATAGTTTATTCATAAACAAATAAATAAATATTTCCTATTATTTAAATTACCAGAAACCATTTGTAATAGCTTTAGATTTAGATTTATTTTACATTACCACTGCAATCGACTAGAGTACAATTGTAAAAACAAGGCTTACTTCATTTATTGTAGATTTTTTTTTTTTTTCTTATATACTTTTATACCATTAACCCACATTTTCTGTCAAATTCTTATGAAAAATTTTTTTTTTTGAGGGACTAAAATGGAATAAAATCATCAGATGTTTTAGGGTGGAATTTTGCCGATATTAAGCAGAAAATAAAAAATTTCCCATAACACCACATTATTATGGCAGGTGTTGTTACCCATCACCCACTATGATTTTGATCACCTAGAGACAGTCTGTGTATGATGGTACAAGTGACACAAAAACCTGTACTTGCCTTGAAAATAGTTTCATGACAGGAATTATTTTCTCAATTCCCAACCATTGGCAGGTGCAGCAGAAAGTTACTTTTGGACTTTGTGTGTACAAAAATAGCAGTAAATATTGTTTTTAGTACACTAGTGTTAACTTCCATTCCACTGTGGGAAGACTGTGGTTTTGGCCTCCACTCAAGCAAGCCAGTCTAAAAGCCACAGTCTGCGTGGGCTCAATGCCACGGAAAAGCATAAACGCTTTCTCTATCATGTCGTTGTGATGCTCCGTGCCAGTGCTACTGGTGATGATGTCATTGCCCTCAATCTCTCAGTTTGGATGGTTCATCCCACTTTCTACCCAGTGAGGTGAAATCGCTAATGGCAGACACTTGGGTTGGGAACGGTTTTGTTCAGTTTGAGGAGATTATTCAAAGTCGGGTTCACGAACTGAAACGAACCCCTGCATTTCCATGCATATCATTAGAGTCGTGATTGAATTCGTCCACTGAGCTGATTTTAGTCCCGCTGTGCGAAGAGGAGATTGTGTGCCGCGCTTGTCACTTGCCTGAAGTTTCCAGCTATTTTTAGAGAGGGTGAATTGTATGTGTTATGTTCCTATACGGAACAGTGTGCAGCATGATGGGTAAATTTCTTCACTCTCTCTGGAAGAAGTGACACCACAATCTCTCCATCGTGCAAAGCCTCCTTATTTAGAGGCTGCCTGCCAATCAAAGCATAGAGCCATAGCATTAAATATGGATGTGATCGTGTGTGTGTGTGTGTGTGCTTTAGGGCAGATTTGTACACAAATTTCAACTCGCCCAGTCGGAGACTTCCGGTTCCAGTTTCTTTAACGCTCAAAGCTACCGCTCATTCAGGCTATTCGGCCATCCCAGCAAGTCAGCCTTCCCACCCCCCTCCCGGGGGTCACGCGGTGACCAGGCCGGGCGCCCGGCTCAAACATGCCTACCATTGGTTATTTTATAAGGAAGTGGGAACTCGTGAAACTGTATTTATTTATTAGATCATTATTAATTTTAAAAACTATAGTATGTAACTAGTCATTCAAATTTGTTCATTTAACATACTTTGTAGAAATTAGGAAAACATATGATCATTAGTTGATGCACTCAATAATAATAAACAAACAATAATCAACAATTTATTACTCAATCTAAATTATTATTAATTGTTAAATATACCATTTTTTAATGTATTTCGTTGTTCATTGTTAGTTATTTTTGCTATAATACTTATTATGAAAAACCAATTTATGTAACTAGCTATGTGTCTTTGTATGAATATATGAGTGCATACAATTTTTATATATTAAACTTTATTGTAAATGTAATCAGAAAATCTGTTTGTAATTTTCAGGACTTAATCCTGTAAAGGTTCGTTTTGTGACCCAAAATTGTCATTTAGTGTCTTTAGTGTAAATTGTCATTGTCTATTTATTTTTTCAATTATACAAATGTATAATAACTTTGAAAGTAATAACAAAGCTTGTCATGTTTTGTCACCTTCCTGCCTGATCACAACGGAAAGTGTTTGAGCAGCATTCTGTTTCTATGGTTACCTCCTCAGGGAAATGCAATTTCTGTATGTGAGAGTCGCAAAAACATATGTACTTTTAAGACCCCATAACCCTCCCCCAGCCCCCGCAATTTGCACCCTGTGTATGTGTGATAGACAGAGAGAGTGTAATTGAGTTTGTGTGATAGTTTGTACGAGTGTGTGCGTGTGTGCATGTCCGCTGCGGTTTGTCTTTGACCTGATTGCTGTAGTGGATTGTTAGACTGGGCCATTGGCTCTTCTAGTGCTCTGTGGCGCCCACCTACTTTTCCAACTCCACTTCAGTCAGCTGGGTCAGTCTGACTTTTTCTCCCCCAACTCAGATCTGGGACATGGAGCTTTTTGAAGCCTTTGAAAAAAAACTGTGTGATTCTAATCCAGTGTGCCAGAATTTTTGATTAAATGCTTTGTAAAGTTTTCCACAGTTCCAAAAAATATTGTTTCAGATTGTCTTTATTGGTGCAGTGTCACTGTAGGGCCAGACCCCCCACAAAGTGTGTTAATTTTCTCTAAATAAATATATATAAACCAAGGCCTGTGTCTGTATCTAAATAATCCTCAGCTGTGTGTTTAAAAAATAGGGCCCAGATACTGGAAACTAATAAATAAATATATTTTTAAATTAAATATAACATCAAAAATAGGTCTAAAATTACTAAAATTGAAATAATATTAAATTAAAGATAAATATATGTATAAAAATGCATCACAACTAATTCAAACTAAGATAATAAAAAAGGCAACTAGAAATAAAAGGTTATTCAAAATAAGATTCAATATTTTATTACAATATAAATAATATAATTATTGTATTTATTATTATTATTATTATTATTATTAAATGTGCATGCTCAAAATGAAATGAAAAAGTGTAAATAATAATAAATAATAAAATAAAAATTGAAAGTCTAAAATGAAATTATATTAAAACTAAAATAATAATAAATTGTTAAAAGCTATATATGGTAATTCCATGATAATTTTGCTTAAAATGACCTAAAACATAAATGATAAGAAAAGCTGAAAATATAAAAATAAAAGTTAGTCCATCATAAGATTATATTGAAAGAATATTGTGTTAAAATATAAATATTGCTTACTTATATTTGGATATGCATATCTGCATGGGCTAATGCATTTTGCATACTGTTTATCTACTTAGAAATATTGTACTGTCTTGACATGTTGTATTCGATTGTTTTTATTTACTGATACAGCATTGTTGTGACGTAGATTTATTCTTTTTTTAATCATGTACATTATTATTGTTGCTCATATTGCTCTTAATAAGATGATCTTTTTTATTATTGTTGTTATTTGTCCCATTGTTTGTTGTACAATTTTGTCATGCTCTTAAAGTTTAGTGCGTAGGAGACTTGATCATGTGGAACAAAATAAAAAAAGTAAATAATGAAATAAATGTTAAGCTATATTCAGAATATAATAATCTTTCTATCATAGTGTGTTGCAGATGATTTGCATTTCTCTGAATGGTGAGGTAATATGAGTCTCTGAGTCGCTCTTGTCTTGTCATCACAGACTGCAGGGGAAGTGGAAAGATCGCATTAGGCCATGGCATGATGTCATTGTTGCTGCTGATGCCCTCAGCTTTGCCTCGAAAACCATGATGGATGTATCAGAGAGTGCTGGCGTAATCCTGTGACGTGTTTTTTTGGAGGCATGTGTGCTTCTCTGTAATCCCAGTGTTTCTGAGTGTGTTTGTAATCCTGTGTGTGTGTCTATACCGCTTTGGTCCATTTGTTTTCCATCTCTAAAAAAAAACCCTCTGTGCTTCGTTTAGGTGCTTGTTCCTGTATTTTACGCTCTCTCTCTCTCTCTCTTTTTCTACTCCTTCCTCCATGGCAGGTGTGACTGCTTTTCCCAGGGGCCCGTGTGCTGTCACGCTGCAAATAGTAAAAAGCTCTCCCTTTCACCTGTGGAAAATTGATACAATCCTGCCGTGAATTGCTCCCATCCTTTTGAAGATTGCTCCAGACGATCAGAGATTTGTCTAAATGTAGATGGAGCCGCATGCATCTGTTTTCCCCCTCATTGTTTTGCAATCAGTTCACTATCACTCCTTGTCAGTGTCAGCATGAGCTGCTCTTGTGAGGGATGTAGCATGCTCTTAAAAGACCCTTATACTGTTTTCCGTCCGGCCACTCATTTTTTCTCATGCATGACTGCATATGTCAGATGTCATGTGCCGTTGCGCAGCGCAATTGTCCGTGCAGCCTCAAAGCTCACACATGTTGTATCTATCATGTAAAAAGAATGGTTGCTTGGAAAGCTCCAACAGGAAGGGATCTGCTGGTTCACAGATTAGCAGCCCCACATTATGCTAAATATTATTGAACAAAGAGATTTTTTAAACAGCATTGCTACATTTATAGCTGTGAAACCCTTTTAGCATAATTTAGTATGCAATAGTATGAATAATGCATGTTTGTTTACTGGTTTTTAATATTTTGTTATTATTATTATTATTTATTATTTTAGGTAATATTAAATGTTTAAGGCTGTAATAGTAAAAAAAATATATTATTATTGTTTATCGTGGTGATTATTAATAAATGCAAAAAGGTAAATACTGTTAAAATGAATAAAAGGAGGGGATATTTAAGATTTTTATTAATATCTTATATGTGCATTATTTGGGGTGTCTTATGCTGCAAAAGCAAAAATACTTTTTGCATTGTTTGTTTCTGTCTTTGGTAGTTCCCCTGGTTTCTTTCATCTGCTCTGCGGTATCTGTGTGTAGTAATGATGGAACACTCTGACTTCCTTGTGGTTGTAAGCTGTTATATTTTTTTGTGTGTGAAGACCAGGCCAGTGGTAAAAACCATGATGTCATAGTTTATATGTTTGCCCACATGTGTTTGGAGGAATGGGAGAAATCCAGTGATGTCAGCGCAGTACACGTGTGCGTGTCGTATATCTGTCTGTATTCATGTGTGCATGCGTGTGTAAGAGAGGGACTTTAAAATGATGACGTAGCATAATCTGAAATACAGGGAATTGCAGCTGTGTGCTGATTCCGGGTCCGGAGTAAAGCAGGCTTAAGTTATGTCATCCGCTCGGCTCTCCTGTGATGATGCCACAAGCACACACTGCTCTGCTCTGCTCTGGACTGAACAGCACTGGAGGACAGTGTGTTCCGGGGGGGGGGGAAGGAAGTCATGCATGAATAAGCATTACTTGGCTATATTACTTTAACATATCTTGGATTTCTTGTTGATATGGTGATATTTTATGTTGATATTCATACTCTCTTTTGAGTGTGGTATTGATTATATATAAAGAGAGAGGGAGAGAGAGTGTATGCATACACTCACGCATAAATATACAGTATATACTGTATACATATGTAAATGGGTAGTTGATGTATCAATGTGTCTTAAGGTGTGACAGAAAAAAAATAGACGAATAGACGACGTGACACTGAATATGTTAGGATGTTGAAAATTCAGCTTTGCAAACAAAGAAATGTTAGAATTTTTTAGAAATATATTAAAATAGAAAATTATTATTTGAAATTGGAAAAATATTTAAAAATTATATTGTCTTTGCTTATTTTGAATCAGACGAATGCATCCTTGACGAGCAAAAACATTTTAAAAATCTTACCGTTCTATAACTGTAAGCTTGTTCATAAAAGTACACTGTAAAAATGACTGTTAATTTAACAATAAAAGACTAAAAATGCTACAGTAAAAACCTGATCAACAGTTAACGGTAAGTTCCACTATTGCATGCTGTGAAAAACTGTATTGGACATTACATGTACTTTTATGGTAGTATACCATTTTTGGAAGTGAAAAAGAATGTACAATTTACAGTAAATAACCGTAAATTGACATTACATTACAGATACAATGTTTTTTGCACTAGACCTGCCAGTCGTGTTTTGCATTCAGGTGCAGGTTTACTGCTTACATACTCGACACAGCTGCATTTAACAAGGTTTGATATATAATTTCATTTGTGATATTCTCGCTCATTAAAAAGTTTGGTCACCAACCTCATGATTGTGGTCATGTTGAATAGTATGTTTTATGCATTAGATGCTGATGGCTGTGGCATATTCACCCTGCAGGCTCTGTAATGAGGTCAGCCACAGTTGCAGTTGCGTAATTATTCGTACACTTGCATGGCTATTTATGGCATATTTCTTCTCTAGGCAATCTGTCTCTCTGATTTATTCATCTCTTCCCAATACACCTGGGGTCATTTATAAAACTCAAAGGAAAAAAAACACCCAATATCATTTGACTGGACAACCAGCCCCTGAGATTGATGTCTTGTTTAAAGGGATATTAATGTAACTGCCATAAGAAAACTCATTTCATTCTGCCCGTTAGACTATTGTTAATGTCTGTTTACATAAGCAGGGCTTTTTTATTTGTTTTAACCCTCCACTAGGCACAAAAAAACAAAACCTTCGCTTTTAGAAAGAGCTTTTCCGTTTCCCATCTGCAGATTATCTGAAGTATTATGAATTATTTATGATTGTTTATAAGTTGATAATAAATCATCTTCATATGAAAAATCACAACAGCTGCGATATTTGAACTTGGTTGTTTGGCTTCATAAAGCAGCAGAAATGCTATGTTTGATTCATAAGTTGTTTTGCGTTTGTATTTATTAAGTGCATTTTTAGCGCATATATTCCATTATCATATTAAACAAGCAAGTAATTAGGTTTATTAAAAATACAGTTTACATTTTTTTCGTTTATAAACACTAAATAATGTGCATTTGCTTGAATTTGCACATCTGGCAGACCAAAGAGTTACGTTTGTATTCATGTGCAGCTGTTTTTATTAGGATAACAGTCTGTAGGCTGCATTTCTGTTGATCGTTTTTAGATGCTCATGTCAAGTTGTAAGCCACTTTAGCTGGCATGATTTACCACAGACACTCACTTGTAATGACAAATCAAGATGGAAGTGAAAAGTGTGTCCCTGAACCTGTGCAGTAGGAGAGAGAATCTGCGTAATGGCTTTTTCATCACTGCCAAAGCAGTTGCCGCCACACACAATCAAACCGCCACTTATTCATATATTTACATGGACGCAGTTCAAGTTTTCAGCAGACTCCAAATCAACCTCCCACATTAGAATAAGCGCCAAAGCCACTGGAGCGCACAAAGCCGAAGCTGACCGGAGGTTTTATCTGCCCGCAGAACGCTTGCTGACATTTACTAAGGGTTCTGGTCTGATATGGCGAGATGAAGTACACGGTTCACTTCAAGTCCTGCTTGAAGTATTAAGTGTTACATTGATAAATGGAGTGGAATACAAATCTCACATTATGAGGGGAGTCGCTGCGGTCTATGTATAGCCAAGCTATCAGACAGTGTCTCAAGTCTGCCAGGGAACTAGCCAAGCTCCAATGCACCCGCCATTTATTCAGAAATGACTATAAATACAATTGGGTATGTTTAGTTGAAAGTATGGTGTATGTCTTAATGTGTGTGAATTTAGGAATGTTTTGTGTGGTTGGACATGTCAGCTTTTAGGCTTATGGATTGAGATATTTATAGCTTTGCTGTGAATTTAGCAAAATTTCCCAATTTCATCCAAATAGCCCTTGATATCTGAAGTGAAATAAAGACAAAAAATGGCTTATAATTTAGTAATATAGAGACTGAACTAATGTCATGGTTAACTAAAACTACTTTTTTAAAAACATTTTTTAGTTAATGTAGATAAATCTGAAATAAAATATTAATATCAGATGAAAAACTTGTAATAAAAATCAAATTTTCAATATATTCAAATATAATAAAAACACATAAACTGTAACTGAAATAAAATAGGCTTAGTACTAAGATTAGTCGAACTAAATTAATTAAAAATATAAATGTAATCTAAATAGAAATAGAAAATAAGATAGAAATTTAGAAAAGGAAGCTGAAAACAAGAACTAAATGATGTAAACTTAAAATAAAATCAAGGCTGAAAATATAAAAATAATTAAAACATATTAAATGAATGACTATTATAGTATTTATTTGTTATTATAATAGTAATAGTATTACATAATTATTAAAAACAAATGCTAGTTAACAAATGAACCAATCACTGAATCTGTTCTCAAATGATTCATGATTCACTGAAATTAATTTAACTCCCCAACTCTTAATAAGATAACTGCAAGATATCTTATTAAGAGTTTTATAAAGAACAAAACGATATGGTGTCTTAGTGTGGACATTTATTTAATTATCATTATATTTATCTTTGTAGTTAACTACTGTATAAAGATAATTATATCAATGTCCACGGCAAGAAAAATAAAATTGTTTTGTTTATTATAAGATTGCATGGCCGTTTTGTCAACTATTGGTTTAAATGATAAAGTCAGGTGGATCCTGATTGGCTGTCAATGTTTAATTTCTTTAGATAATATTTCAGTGATGGTTATTCTGAACTGAACTATTCTCAGTGAATTACAACAGCAATTAAATTTTAATTTTTTTAATTAAATTTTAAATCTGAATTTAAATCTAAATTTAAATCTGTTTTTTTTCTCTCTATATGACCAGTAAAATAATTGCAAGTATATTGTAAATATCCAATATTCAATTGCACTTATGCAGTGGTTTCTTGTGGGTTTAACAAAGCCTAAGAAAATGAACCTGAAGGTGTTTTCCAAAAAAATATAAAACAGCCCTCTGACTTGTTTCCTTCATACCAAAGCAAATCTGCTGTCAAATTAGTTTAATGTCAATGAGAAAGCAGTTAGCACCTAGACAAAGAGAGAGAAAAGGAACATGGCTCACAGTATTTTTTTGTCACCTTTGGCCTTCAGACCTAACATGTCAAGCTGTGGCCTGTACTGGTGTGAATGATACGCCT
Source organism: Enteromius treurensis (assembly GCA_032275025.1). Taxonomy (NCBI): domain Eukaryota; kingdom Metazoa; phylum Chordata; class Actinopteri; order Cypriniformes; family Cyprinidae; genus Enteromius; species Enteromius treurensis. The sequence goes on along the minus strand of JAUCMU010000080.1, from coordinate 8,077,803 downwards.
GTTGGTAAGTGTCAGTCAAGAGTCTCTGACAGCCGACATGTCACCTCACATCACTCCCCCATCGCTGTCACATCATCCATGTTCATCAATTTGCTTTGTACTGCAAACTAATTTTTGAATAAGTATTTTGCCCTGTTTTAGTTTGTCTTAATATCTGACTTAATCTATATCTGTTTGCTGAGTATTTATGGAGTTAATTGTTTTAGATCCATATTCATAATTTTGGTTTAGATGCTTTTTTTTTTTTTTGTGGCAATTATCACTTTTTAAAAATGAACTTTTCATACACTCTGCAGATATGTTTTCTGTTTACAAAGTTCCAATTAAGCGTTTTCTAAAAGCTGTGATGTGAAATGGCCTCAGGTTATGAAAAATCATTATAGCGCTTTTTATTTCAGGCCTACATATTCTCTTTAGTGAACAAGTGCCACCCATTATGTCTTCATTCTGTGTTTCGGTTCTCAAACATATTTACAGGGTCATAACGATTTTGCACAGTATGCAGATGCAAAAGTGCCCAGCGTCCCGTAATAATCTGACTTGACTGGACAGTTGACTCTCATTACTTTCCTCAAGAATGGCTCGATGGTCAATAACAGCATCATTTCACCCTGTAAACAATAATCAGTCTGCTATTCAGTTTGAAACATTCCTCTTCAGCACATTTCACATGGATGGTCATGTGGATTATGTTGGATGATTTCAGCTCAGGTGTATTTACAGTAGCTGACCTGGGCTTTGGTGTGAGTGTGTGTGTGTTATAGCATAATTGGCATGATGAGTTATTTATACCAGTGGGTACATCGTACAGCCTTAGGGCTGATCAAGCCATTTGCCAATAAATTATTTATGCTCTCTTGGAACACTCTAATTCATCCTTTTCTGCAAGATGCCATGGCAACACAACAGGAAGAGAGTCCTGTTACAGGGTCCTTTTCTTAAAGAGAGGAAAGTACATCTCAGCCCAGAATCACCTCTTTCTGGTGTTAACCAGTGGCTCACAATTGTTGTGTCAAACATGAAGTTGATAAACTATCTTGGTGCTGTTTTGTCCTTTCTATTTATCAAAACATGAAATGTTATCAGTGTTTCAGAAATAAGCAGTACTTAATTAATCAATAAAATTAAGCAGTAAACTGTTTTCATTGTTGATAATCCTAATAAATGTTATTTAAGCACTATATAATATTAGCATATTGGATTGATTTCTGAAGGATCATGTGACACTGAGTAATGGCTGCTGAGAATTCATTGTCGCCGAAATAAAAAACATTTTTCAATATATTCCAATAGATAACAGCTATTTTAAAATTTTAGTAATATTTCACAATATTATTATAATTTTTTTATTAAATAAATGTTTTGGTTTTTTTCCGAATACACAAATGCATAAAAAATACATTATTTTCTAATTATTATTAGTGTTAATACAGTATTCAAGTGTTTTTGTTAAAAATGAATACGTCTTGACAAAAATATGAGCCACACATTTGATTAGACAAAGAAATAAAACCATCCATCTAGTATTCATTTGAAAGCAATTTAATTGTTTGTTAATGTGTGTCTTTGTATGGAGGTGTTACTCTAATGCAAATGCAGTTCTGATTTTAATAAAAAAAACCTGGAAAACAATTAAGTTCCAATTAAGTGGCAGTCAGTTCATTACAAATTACCATTCCAATATAATGATTGAATATTCAGTGCGAGCGTGTACTCATGTTTATGAGTGTACGAGTGAAATCTGCCGTCTTTCAATCCATCGCAGACACCCACATACAGCAAACTGTGCCTCAAAACATGCACACACACAGAAACATTATTTATGCATTGCAAAAGCTCAAATGAATTTAAATGAAAAATCCCAATGTATTATTATATAATAATGTATTATTACAGCAGAACTGATTGACAGGCTGAGTGTGCCGCTCTGACATCAACCCCCAACTGACAATGCCAACCTGCACTATATTTTTCCCAGCATCCTTTGCATAGACTTTAAGGGCGTGGCTTTACAGACGCCTGCTGTTGGAATAAGCCCATTATCTCCAAGGAGTTGAACAGAAATTAACATTGACATGCATTAGTAAAACAGATGAATGATTCTTTTAAATTACTAGGCTAACACTAATAATTTAACCTTAAATAATTCATGCATGCATAGATTTCTCTTAAAAAACATCATCAAAGAGCTTTAAAATTGCGCATAGAAGTGACTCATAAAGGCTTGAAAGCTCATAGCCTCCTTTCCAATTCACATGCGCACAAATTTGTGCCTGTGCAGTTGATTGTGCACCAGTGATCTGACGTCATGTTTCCATGGCTCAGTGTGTCAGGTGAAATGGGAGCTGCTGCATCGGAACACTTCGGTTGTTGTTTGCAGTGCGTTCGCACGTGATGCCTCCTCAGATGGTGTTTGAAAAGACACACGGTCACACACCGTGGAAATGTTAGCGACACTGTAAACATTGCCAGCGTATTTGCTTACTTGTGAAAGAGGATCCGCACGCGCCATGTTACTGTACGTGTTTCACCCAATTAAAAGCTTTACAGGTTTCATTATGTTCCATACACTTTAGAAATTGAAGATATTGGACACTGAATCTGATAGGGTGACACAAGATATGGCTTGAATTAGAGTATCAATGTATAAAACACATACGTTTTGTTAGAGGCAAATGCTGTGATCAAGTATTCTGTGTACATTTTATGTTGCTGTGCTATTTATTTAATAGATATAATTCTTAAAACATAATAAGAAAAAAAATATTTTTTACAAATTATAATATTTTAAATATAGAAATATATAAAATAAATATAAATATAAAAAAATATAATATTCTGTAAAAAATTATAATTTTTTTTGTTAAAGATGTTCTAATTGGGATACATGATTTGCAATTTAGTAAGACGTTCAATTAAAGTTCAATAGCATTTTTGATCACATTATTTTTTATCATCAAAAGAGCTTAAAAATGGCTTAAAAGAGTTTAAAACAAACGATTTTAAAAATGTCATGCAGTGTAACCATCAAATAAACAGTAATAAAAAAATTTACACATTAAATATGAATGCACATTCTAATCTGTTAACGATTTCTTTCAGACATCATGAATTGCTCATTAAAATGTTATTTAATTTTTTTAGGTGTGCTATTTGACATTTTGCAATCTGAACTAACCATAGTATCAGAAAAATGTATTACCTTTACATTTATTCATTTAGCAGACGCTTTTATCCAAAGCGACTTACAGGTGGGTTATTAAAAATATTTTAGATAATGGGGCATAAAGGATAAAGGCATCTCCTCTATGCATCATATAACATATTAAATATTAAGACAGCTTCTAAGAAATAATAATCATCAAATAAATATGCCATTTCACTCATGTCCTCTTCAATAATTTCTCCTATTAAATAAGCAAACTTACCTTATTCTCCCCAAAATATATCAGTTTTCATACAGAAATTAGAAATATGTATTCAAGTGACTGCAAGAGTAAATTGCCTTTTAATGTATTTTTGAAAAGGAAAAAGAGTGTCACGTCACTGACCCAATTACATGTCTGTGAATGTGTAAAAGAATTAAAGAAAGAGAGAAAGAGTGTCATCGTGTTGAAAAAGCTGCTGATGTTTGCTAAAAGTCAAGCTGTGATGCCTCACCTCTAATCTCTCTAAATATAGGCACACCTATGACATCATCTCAGTCTCTCCCATTCTCTCCCTCCCTCTTGCATGCATACAGGCGCATTATCTTATCTCCTCAGTGATGTATCCTCAGGGATTCATCTTTTGAAGTGATGCAATAGCACAGGGATTTAATAGTCTGCTAGTCACAGTGCTATCAGTGCCCGCCGTGCAGGGACACAGTGTTAGTTATTAGCTGCTGACTGCACAAACAGACCTAATTTTTTTGCTTATTTATTTATTTATTTATTTGTTTGTTTGTTTCTCAGTGAGGGTTCTGATATAGTAAATTTATACCGGAAAAAAGACGGGGGTTGTTTTGGCATTAAGCTCTTATGGGTTTTAAGATGGCGTGTCGAGAATACAAAAAAGAATGTGTTAACGGAATGTCATTAAATAGACCATAAACCTTTCAAAACAAGTGTATAATAAGCTATTACACAATAGCGCAGGACTTGTTAGTTTGACCAGATGGAACTGTTTTACAGTATAGGCCTTAGGTGGTGCTCCCAGTATACAGGGCCAGGCTTCTGCTAATTTGAGACATGGTTTGAAACGTTTTGAGCGGAAAATATTGGGAGTAAGTGCAGCCGCTCATAAAAAAAACTCCCAACTACTGTATCAGCCTCGCGGTCTGCTGGAGAGAAAGCAGACCGTTTCTAGCCAAAATATCAAAAAATAATCTTAAATCAAGAAGGATTTTTAGTATTGTTTTCAGAAAAAGAAGTCAAATGTAAGCGACTTTTCGCTTAGAACCAGCAAAATACTGTGCCAAAAGAGAAAGCAATCCTATATAATCTTATTAAAATCTTATTTTAAACAGAAAACAAGTTTACATTGGCAGATTATTTTACTTGTTTCAAGTATAAAATGCACTTAATTTTAAAAGTATTTTCTAAAAACAAGAAAATATATTTTTTCTTGTCTTGAATATGCTTCTTGATTTAAGAATTTCTACATATTTTGTCTGGAAACTAGACAAAAAATTGGCTAGAAAAGCATTTTTTGGAGTAAATGAACAACATGTAGAAATGGGAAGTTGTTTTGTCATGCACTGTGCAGTGCTTATTTACTAAAACAAGTTGTAGGCAAACCATGTTCGGTTTTTACAGATATAGTTTACCCAAAAAACTCCCAGTATCCAAGATATAAATGAGTTTGTTTCTTCATCAGAACAAAATTGGAGAATTTGAATGTGTGCCGTAAGAATGACCAGCTGATAAAAAACAGCTGATAAAACATCACAATAATCCACAAATAAATCCACATCGATCCAGTTCATCAGTTAACATACTGTGAAGTCAAAAGCTTTGTGTTTGTAAGAAGCTAATCCATTATTAAGGCATTTTAACTTCAAACTGCTAAAATGTGAGTCATCTATAATTATTCATAATCCATAATAATGAAAGTGTTATCATGGATTTCAGACTCATTTGGTTTAAGGTTAAAATGCCTTCATGATGAATTTGTTAATGATAGATTTAATGCTGAGTTGTGTGGATTACTAATGATGTTTTTATGGGTTGTTTGGTCTCTCTTTCTGACAGCACCCATTCACTGCAGTGGATCGATGGGTAAGTAATGGAATTTCTCAAACTCATGTACATTTTTGAGTGAACTGTACCTTCAAGGATGTTAATTTAATATTAATTTAGTTAATTTAGTATATAAAATAAACTAAAAACATGTAATTATACACTATATTAGTAAATTATTAGTAGTGGTAAATTATTGCTTTAGATCTTGACATGGCCCCTTAAAAGTGTGGTGCAAGGTAGTGAAAAACAGAGTGATGCAACACAATGACCAAACACTTATAGAATAACATTTAAAATGAAAATAGTGTAGAAGAAACACAAGATCTTGTTTGCCTTCGCCATATTGACAAACACAATTGCAAAATGGATTGCTGTGGGCTTGTGATAGGCTTATGATCAATTATATTGAACTTAAACAACACAGCAGCAATATAATATGTTAAATTAGCTTTATGTGGGAGCTAGAAACTGACAGGACCTGAATAATGACACTATTGTCTTTTTGGAGCTGCTTTACAACAGAATTTGGATCTGTCTTATATTTGATGATGTTGGCATTGCTGATTATGTTACTTCCCTGTTTAATGCTGTAAAGCTGCTTTGAAACATTTTTTCTTGTATTAGGCGCTGTATTTTCAAAGCAAAAAATACATGATTTATTGATTTTTGTTATATGACATTCCCTCCAATCTAAATGTGTCACACATGCATTGATTTCTCATATCTGTGTGGTTTCTTATTAATGAAATGTCATTGTGTTTTACAGCTGAAATCTAAAGTAGAATCCGACATGTAGCTTTTCCTGCCTCCAGCGCTGACGCTGTCTATTCTCTTTTTCCTTCAGACGCACAAACACACACGTACACCTCTTTCTTTTTGTCTCAGAGTGCTCTGTCCGCCTGTCGCATTGCCTCAGGATTCAATACCTTTCAGCCCTCCCTTTGGATCATTCACGCACACACACCTTCCTCTTTTCAGCAGCACTTTCTACAGGAATGTTACATCAACATCGCCACGGCAACGGCTGGCTGAGTCCTGTGAATTGAACACAGTGATGATATCAGGCATCCACTGTTCCCAGGTCAGTTAGGGACATGTCACTCACCTGTACAGCTGAAGTCAGTGTACTGCACCGCCAGACCGTCAAAAGTTCAGCATGGTATACGTTGGAGATTCACCAATAGTTAATTTTGGCAAAGAAATATTTTTATGTTATGTCTGATTATTAAAATGTTATACTGTTTTGTCCTGAAAAATTACAGCAACCGAGAGCTTTCTGGCCCTGCATATACAGCAATGAAACTGACACATTCAAGACCAAGAAAGGTATTTAGGACATTGTTAAAATAGTCCATCAGTGGTTCGACCGTACTGTTATGAAGCTATAAGAATACTTTCCGTGTGTACACGTAAAACAATGATAACCACTTCATTCAATGATTTCTTTGCTTCTGTGTCAGTCACTTCATGCATACTGTACGTGTTTTCATAAACATGTCTAAAGATTTTGAAAGAGGATGAATTGCAATTTTTTTTATTCGATTTTGCTTGTTTAAACCAGACTATACAGATGATAAACTAAGAGAAATTGATGTTTTACACCAGAATGTTTTTTATCTGGTGAACACACAATGAAGACTTACACAGAAGAGTAGTTTTTTTTTAAATAAAATTATTTTAGTTTTTTCTTCATGCACAAAAAGTATTCACATAGCTTTATAACATTATGGTTTAACTCCTGATGTCACATGGGCTATTTTAACAATGTCCTTACTACCTCTCTGGGCCTTGGGAATTGTTGTTGCATTGCTGTCTAGGGGTCAGAAAGCTCTCAGAATATATTAAAATATAAATGTAAAGCAACTATTTCAAATTGCAATAATATTTCACAAAACGGACTCGGGCCAGTGTCTTTTGGCACAGCAGGTCAATAAAGGCATGGATCCAGATGTGGAATCCTTTATGGTGATTTGACCCAAATGTAGATACAGCACCATGTCGGATTTTGGCCAGCTCACTTTGTTTATATATATATATATATATATATTAGGGCCAGGACTTTAACACGTTCATTTAGATTAATTAATTACACAAAAATAACGCATAAAATTTTTTTAACACATTTTAATCACACTTATTTTTGTACCGCGGAACGTTTCTCACTGGATGACTTTCGGCGGACCGATTACACTGGAGCACCAATCAGCGTTTCTAATGTTCTAAATGTACTTGAAAGTAGGGATGCACCGATCCGGATGAGTAGCCTATCGCTGCAACCTGGAGGATTAGATATGAATATCCAACAGCCATCTTGCATTACGTCACGTCCGAATGGATACCATAGACTGTATGATGGATGATACCGATATACCTTCTCCTTCCCCCTCTCATGACAGTACATGGTTGCACTTGCAATATTCTGTAAAAATAAAGATTATGTTGTTTCTATGCACCTTTATAGTTTGTTCT
>JAUCMU010000080.1:8058805-8070012 GCA_032275025.1 Enteromius treurensis | reverse complement strand
AATTGCGGCAATTTAGTGGAGTATTGTAGGCCTATATCTATAAAAAAGGACATGTTTAGTTACAAGATAAAACGTGATATTCAAGTTATTCAAATTAGTTGCTGAATAGAATTTTCTCACTTTTAAACGGTCGATAATTAAGCCGTCACCGTGTTAAAATGGTAAAAAGCACGTAACGTTATTATCAAAAGTTATATTTAGCAAAGCAAACTTGACTTAATCAATATGGCAGACTTGATCAATATGGCAGACTTGATCAATATGGCAGACTTGAGGATGGGTATCTATGGTATCAAACCGGACCAGGATGGAAGACTTGGTTATCTAACCGCATGTGACCGGACCAAGATGGCCGACATGGATATCCATGTCTAATCCTCCAGGATGCAGCGATAACTACTTGATCCGGATCGGCCGATATGTTTGCGCGTTTTGTCAGTTAAAGCCGGTCATGTAATCAGCAGTAAATGCCATCAGGTGCGTGATTTTACATTGATCTGTATATACTACACACATCCGTTGTTCACTGACGAGATGCGCAAATCCACGCTGATAATGAACATGGTTTTGCGCAGCTCGTCAGTGAACAACGGCTGTGTTTAGAATATACGGCTCAATGTGAAATCACGCACGGCACAATATTGGTCTGTTGGACTTTGTTGAAGAAAAATAAACAATATTTTGTTGCTTAAGCTTATGTTTTGAGTCATTATTCAGTGGTCTACTAAAAATTCATATGAAAAAAAACTTACTTCTCACTGTTCTCAGGTCAAATATTTATATGCGATTATGCGAAAATGCGATTAATTTCGATTAATTAATTACAAAGCCTCTAATTAATTATATTACTTTTTTTAATCGATTCCTGGCCCTTGTTTATTTGTACAGTGCATTTCACGGTACATTATTTCAATGCAACTTTACAAAAAAACTGCATTTGCACAAATCCACAGAATATATTTGTTTCAATTAGTATTAGAAGCAAGAAAGGCAATGTCTGAGCTTTACACATTAGAGGCACAGTTTATTTAAATGCTCTATTGTGAAAAGAGTGGCTGTGACATTTGTGTCATCACGCTTGAATCATTGCTAGAGGACTATGATAGTCCTAACAGGTATATTGTTTAGGATGTTGAGTGTGAAATTATTTGAAGGAGCGTTTCTCCAAAAAGCTGCAAGCCACACACTTTTGCATTTCAAATTTGATGTTTCTTCTTTGAAACAACGTTTTTGTTTATAAGGGATTAAATGTCACATGTAATGTTGTACATGTAATTTATTTATTGCAGTTTGTGTCTCACCACGATGGTGTTTAGTGCTTGTGTGAAAGAGCACCTTCCATGTATGTTCATATTTAAAAGCTGCTTGTGATGGTGCATCATGCGACTTTCTCATCACCACTTACATTTGGTGGTTATCAGTGTATTACAAAGCTACAAAACAATTTTTAGAACTTAAATAGGTTGGTATATTAACATTATATCAGTTAATGAAATGCAAATGTAACTTAAAACCGTAAAACCTAAAATGTTGTTACTGTATTTTTTATGCTCAAATTCTTTTTTTCTTTTTTTACAGATTTTTTTTTTAAAGTGTAAGATTCATATCTTGCATGTGACTTTAGAGAAATATAGTACTTTCACTTCACAATGCATTAACAGCTGGACTGGAGTTGACTGAATTACTTGTGTATTATGGTGATGTTTTTATCCGCTGTCTGAATTCCTATTCCCTTTAATGCAGCACAGAATGCTGTATAAGCAACTTGTCTGGTTCTGCTTTATGCAGATGACAGTTATTATCTCAACTGTGTCTTTTAGACACTAGTTTTAGTTATAATCAGCTCTAACTGTTTGTCATTTGTGTGTTGGTTTTCTGGGTGTGCCCTGTGTGTGTGTGTGTCTAGTGTCTATTTTGGGAGGGTCAATACACACACATTTTCACATAGACTGCCAATCAGTCATTTACATATCACCAATAATGATGTTTGTCATTTCAAACACTCACACACCGCTCTTCTCTTTCTTCACAGCAGGTACACACATGTACACTCACATGCACACAGGTGGTGTATGTCGCCTGTGTGTACCATGCTGGGTTTGAGATGACTGCCATTCATGCCCTGCATTGACTCCTCTCACCCTTTTTATTAATATCTCTGACGCCGTATGTTTTCATTTTGAGGGCTTGTTTAATTTTAATGAGCCTCAGGCATGCGTCTCTTAGTTATTTATAAAATGTTTTTTGCTCACGGGCATCTCAAACAGCACCGAATCCCATATCGCTTTTCCTTTTTTCTCTCTCTCCCTCCTCCTTCTGCTTTTAAAGAGGCAGAGATGGAGCATCCTAGCTTGTAGTTTTTGTATATTGTTGATGAGGAGGTTATGAATGATTAAAAGTCAGCTAACATTCCCACAGATCATAGACAACCAAAGCCAAACAAGTAAGTGTATATCAAGCCAATTTGCAATTTGCCAAACTATTTTCTTAATAAGTCATTTTTTCGATATTTAAATGCTTTTAAAAGGTAAAAAATATTTTAAAGAACAATGACAGCAACACACACTAAATTAATTGTGAAGGAAACCTTTTATGCTCACCAACGCGGCATCTATTTGAACAAAAATACATTGAAACACATATGTTTAACAGAATTTTCAGCAAGCATATTATTCCTTCTTTCTGTATGTCTTTCTGTATTTATTAATGTCAATGGAATGTAAAATAGGTGCACAAGTGAATAAAATAGGGATAACGGGTAGAGAGAAAGGGTAAGAAGAGAAGTAGGTCATTCCAAAGATGTGGCAATCATTTCAAGGATTATGGACTCATGGCAAAAGTAACTGGACGGTGAACCTTGGGATTTGATTAGAACATTCCATTCTGCTCTGTTTTACGTTTCCCGGTGACTGTTGATCATGTACTAAAGTGATGAATTATGTGTGATATTAAAATAATGCCTGTGCTTAAAGTAGGTTCCATCTCGCTGTCTGCAGGACTGTGTGGAGGAGACTGTGCTGTAATAGAATCAAATTCTATTTAGTTCTTGATGTTCGAATGATGGTGTCTGACCCTTCAGCTGTCAGATACTTCAGATTTAACACTCGTGTCTGTTGGAAGCACTGTGTATTTTGCTGTTATGTGTGTGTGTGTGTGTGTGTGTGTGTGAATATGGATAAATAGTGATTGATGTGGATACGCCCAATATGGTGAAAGATAATTCAGCTCTCTCTTCTCTGTCAAAGGTCATAAATCAAAAATCTACATCAAATTATGTTTCCCTGGTGACATAACGACAAATATTATTACAGTGGTTCTCAGTTTGTTTGCTTTAAACATTTCATATTGAAAAATATCCTTGAAATCAAACATTCAAAATCATTGAATATGATCATAAAATGCCCAATAATACGCTTAATTAACATATACTTTGAATGTTGGGTTTTTAAATGTTTTGGCAACCATAATAGATCGTTATTCATTTTGGTATTGTTTTTTGACATTTTAATATTTATTTTAATAACTCACAATAAAATGTATGTGCCCAACAATGTGCAAAATTATTATAATTTTAATATTACCAAAGTTATTACTGTTAACTAAAACCATAAAACAATTACATGAACTGAATAAAATAATAAAACATGACATTTAAAAAAAAGTGAAAAATAATATAAAAAAAACGTAAACATTTAATTTCAGATATAGCGGTCAAGTCAACATTTCTCAATTTCATTTAGCCTGTCCTGATCATAATAAAACTGATATAGACTATAGACATTTAAAATGTATTAAAGACTGAGCACAATTGCTAAAACTTAAACAAAAGTACAAAATAAAAATACTGTATTGTTCATTTAAATAAAACAAATGAACTTCTTTGTATACCAAATCGACCCTGAATAGCACAAACCTTTTTTGATCCTCCGTTAGCCCCTCTTTGTCCATTTCTGCTGCTCATATGTACAATCACTGATACCTTGCCCTTGTCATAACCAAAGAGATTGATTTGGGATGTGTGAGCCAGCCAGGGGAATCATGGGTAACATTAAAAAATTCATTCTTGTCGTTCATTACCGAAATGCTCCTCAACATCCAGCCCTATCGCACAGCTATTCTTTGGTAAGGGTCATGTGATGCATAAGGTGACAGCAGTTGCCGTCTCGTTTTGGCATGACAGCTGAGAAATTTTGTTTTGGAATTAAATTTGGGAAGATAAAAAGGAGCCTAATTCCCCGAGTTGAGGTTTGATGGATGGGGCAGAGGTGGGCAATCTCTTAACACTAAATGGATCTCCAGGATCAATTTCCCTTGGGTGACACAGTTAACTCATCAGCGTATGCAAGTCTTGATTGCATTTCGTGACCGAGATTTGCCACAGGGGAAGCACAGGATGGGAACACGTTCGCTGCGGGACCCCGAGCGAGGGCCATTATTGCAGTACTTGTCAGTTCAAGAACAACAAGTCCGCATGTTGCGTCTATGACGCTCTACTGAGGGATCAGTTACTATATATGGCACAATAAAGAGGAAAGGCACACATGCAGCACAGCCGCCCCACCGTGCAGACATGCCACTGAGTTGAGCAGACAGGATGCATCCTCCTCTGACCTTTCTCTTAATCTCCCCCCTCCATCTTCGTCTCTCTCCATCGTACCACCCCTATCTCCCCTCCCAGCTGATCCACTGCGCTGCCGCGTTTGAAGTCGGATATCAGAAGCCTTGAAAGCTTTTCTCATCCTGTATTGTTCATTTATTCATTCTTTTGTTTTTCATTATGCATTCACTCCTGCGTGTCACAAAAGTGTCCAAACTGCTTTGCGCAAACACATACACACTCGCGGTCATGCAGGGAGCACAGGCAGGAAAAAACTGAGGAGCAACTAACTCTCTAAACTTTTTCTATAACCAGCTTGTAGAGTAGATAAATTGCATCCAAAATAAAAGTTTGTGTTCCGTATACATAATATTTGGGTGTGTGCTGTGTATATTTATTTTGTATACATAAAACGATTTACAAACTTAATTAATTGTGATTAATTGCATCCAAAATTAACGTTTTTGTTTGCATATGTATGTGTGCTGTGTGTATATATATATATATATATAGACACACATGCAAGTAAATATTTCAGAAAAATGTTGTTTATATATTATATATATTCATAATATAAATTACATGAATATAAATAAAGACAATTAAATACATGTAAATATTCTCTACGTTTATACTATGTGTGTATTTATATGTACATAATAAATATAACACTGATTCAAATCTGATTCATTCTAGTGAGTTGGTTTAACTTTAATGGCTTTCTCACTCTCATATGCAGTTCTGGAAAGTCTGAATCTTTTTGGTAAATTAGTTTATTCCGAACACTGGAAATTCTGCTTCATACTAGTTCATCCTTAATGGCTTTTTCTCTCATATGCAGTTTTAAAAACAGTTTTAAAAAGCTCATACTAAACTGTTCTTTTCTTTCATATTTGAAATTTTGATTCTTTTTAATGAACTGTTTCAACCTAAATGGTGGCACTGGAAGTTCTAGTTCATTCTAGTAAATCAGTTTATCCTAAATGGCTCTCACACAGTACTGGAAGGTCTGAATCATTGTAGTGAACTGGTTCATTTTAAACAATCCTTCATCTCAATTGAGGGCAGAGGAGAGTCCGTATATGGTCCTTTCCTAAATGGTCCTTTCTCTCATTCACGCCGTATGTACATCAAAGTCTGATTCATTCCGATGAATCGGTTCATCCAAATTGGCCCTATCTCATACCGTTTAGTAGCATTTAGAATGTCTGATTCATTCTAATTTCAATCATTCATTTAAACGAACAGATTCACAAACATGATTCACAAGTTCCTGTACAATATATTAGGTTATATTATGGTGTTTTGTTGTATTTAGTATGAACATTTGATGCTGTCCCCCATTTTAAAAGGGAAAGGCTCCAGTAAAAAAAAATATATTTTCACATTTTCTCTCACACTGTCACACTGATTCTGTCTCTGCCATCTGACCAGTTTCTATCCATCTAAAGGATGTTTGCAGGAATCATAATTCCAAACGCCAATATCATATAATCCCATAAAACAAGACAGACGATGGATCATTTATTTCGTCCCTGCTCCACTAACTTGAATACTTCAAGGCCTCCTCACCCCAGTTGCGCTCAGGACTCGCTGGCTGAAATCAATGGCTGTTTTTTGACGTGTGAAGGTTTTAATTAATTAGATTGAGCCAGTGAAGGGGACGGGCAGCCATACCTGCTGGGCTGCGAGGGTCCTGCCGCGTAGGTCCACGGCATTCCAAACACCTGTGTCTCTGAAGATAAAATTCAGCAGAAACACTTACAGTAAGTGTTTTTCCATTGTTTAAATGGAACACCCGGGACACTCATTTCTTTCCACGTAAAAGTAAACATCCTCTCCTGCTCTCTAGACAGATGTACAACACTCCTTTCTGTGTTATCAACATTAGGCAGAGTATCTGGCTACCGGTGCAAATTAAGAGTGGTCCTTGAATTATGGAGATGTGGTCTTGCACTAGTAAGTTTGCAGAGAAATCATCCACACACATCAAGGCCACTCAAGAGTCTGTTAACTTGAGTGTTCTTCTTCCACTACTCCTTGCCAGGCCCCCGGAAAGATGATACAAATATCTTCTTTTCCAAATTAGGGTGGTCATTTCTGTCACTTTATAAATTACAGCTGCCTCCATTTCCTGTTTTTAGCCTCTTGGACATTACATTCATTTTTTTGTATTTTCTTCATAGTTTTTTGAAGTTGAGAGGAGATGAGGTTGTGGAGTTTTTCTATCCCACCTCATCCTCAGGTTACTCACCATTCTCATTCATTATTTGTGGACTGTTTTATAATGAATGACCAGGTACAATACGCACGGCTGCTGAAGCCACCATCAGCCCCGCCTCACATATCTCTGACCCACATAGAGACGCATACAGCCAGACTCTTCATCACAAGGGAAGATGACCATGACAGCTCAATTTAATTTTCCTGAAATTTCCAAGCGCGTTGACCTCTGCAATTTAGGGTGGATGTTGACTCTGTGTGCACTATGTAATGGCTATGGGAATTTCTACTGAATTCCCTATCCTTTATGAGACAATGTTTTTACATTATGCACATTTTTATTAATTAGAAAATGTGCATGATGTCGCGGTTCAGGACTGTTTTTGGTGAGCTATTCTTTTGCATTTAAAATTGAACTTTCATTTAGTTGAACCAGTAAACATGGTGCAAACAACAAATTAGCAACTTAAAAGGAAAAGTTGAAATTGAAAATTGAAATTTGCTCGCTCTCAGGCCAAGAGACTAGTTTCTTCATCACATGCTCACCAACCAATTATCTGCAGTGAATGGGTGACGTCGGAACAGCTAATAATAACATCTAAATAATCCACACCATTCCATCAATTAACATCTTATGAAGCAAAAGTTTATGTGTTTGTAATAAATCCATCAAAATGTGTTTTTACTTCAAGCGTTTTTATGAAATATGAATATATGAAATACGTTTACTGGCCAGTTGTCATGCAGTCTGGTTATATCTGGTTAACTTTCAGATTGTGTCATTTCAGGTTTGCTGGATGTATGTGAAAAATAAAAATGTATCATTTGAAAGCATTCAGAAATTTTTTTGAAGACGTTTTGCATAAAATTATGTTTTGCCCTTAGTACTTTTTTGGTAGTGTATTTTAGTATGCTTGATACATGGGTACTAGGAATATGACACAATATTGGCTCGGTGTGACATTATTTAGAACACAGACTTTTCGTTTCCCAACATGTTATATTGCCATGCAGACTTCAGATTTATATTGACACTTGGCCATTCAAGACATTATCAGAAAACATTTGGTCAATTGCCATGATCACCTGGTGGAGAACAGGGCTATCAGCATATCTCTATTTAGAGTTGTTTGAGTGTAGTCCAATAACACAAAGTGCTATCTTCTAATAGTGAATAATGCCACCAAAAAGATGTATGTTTTATGAGTACTGGCATGTGTATCTTTTCCTGAGCAACGATCCCCTCTCTCCACCACAAACACACCCACACCCCACCCCTTGGTACAAAGGCGTTTGTGTTTTGTATGATCTTCAGTCACACTTTCTTGAGGAGCCAGTTCAAACACACCGACAGCTAAAGAGTAAGACACTGTAATCCTGCACAGAAGAAACCATTTCAGCATGATGCACCAACCAGGTAAGACCCATGATCTGTATTGTGTAATACTAATATACTTGTTGTCAATGCTATATTTAACTTCATATGATTTTAAATGCCCCACAATCTCTTGCAGATGTGTGAGTTACATCAACTGAGCGTTGAAGAGGACCGAAATGGTGGAGCTCAATCTAAGCTAAAGAAGATGTGGATGCATGCAGAGTCTGCTGAGACGCATCATTTCACATCAAAAAGTGTTATTTTCTGTTTTTGTTTAAAATCTAAACTTAAGGTATTGTATTTTTTGACTTGTTTTCTGACTTTGTTTTTGTGTCTTATATTCTATTTATTATTTCCCAAAATAAAGATAAACGGTCTTGGTTATATTGGTTAAACTTCTTTGCGTGGGGAGTGGAGGGTGTGGGGAGGTCTACCGATCAAACTCAGAAAAAACATTTCCTAACAGTTTACTCACCCCCATGTCACCCAAGATGTTCAGCTCTTTCTTTCTTCAGTTGCAGAGAAATTAAGTTTTTTGAGTAAAATATTCCGGGACTTTTCTCCATATAATGGACTTGTATGGTGGCCAACAATTTAAATGTCAAACAGCAATTTCAGTGCAGCTTCAAAGGGCTCCTGACCAAGGAATAAGGGCCTTGTCTAGCAAAACGATCAGTCATTTTCTGGATAATGTCTTCTTTTTATGTATAGAATTTTTAACCACAATTGACAAGTGCATATGTGTCATTACGTGTGACTTTTACAAAGTAAACATGCAAAAAAAAAAAAAGTCAAATGCCCTTTACCAAAAGGGTAGAACAATGATTTCAGGTGATTTTAAAGTTGGATGAGAAAATTAGTTTTTAAACAGTACAAAGATGAAGAACTGACTGCACATGACCTTTCCAAAAGAATTACATTATGCGTGACCATGTGCTGTGCAGAGCTAGAGCAAGTGCATTTGTGGTTAAAAAGTGTATAATTCATGTTTTTGGTTTCAGAAAATGGCTGATCGTGTAGAGTCCTTTGAATCTGTATTTTGACATTCAAATCATTGACTGCTATATGGACATAAATCCTGGAATATTTTCCTCAGAAATAGTTTTTTTGATTAAATAAGGAAAGACATGAACATCTTGGATGGCATGGGGGTGAATCAGAATCATATGTTTGTTCTTAAAGTGGTTTATATATTATAGACCCCCTTATTTCAAAATATATTCACAACAGATGGTACGTCTGTTTGTGAATTTAATTTATTAGTATATCCTGGCAATTAAAACTGTGTGGCCTGCCTTCAACCTGGGCGTCCCAGTGCCACCCTGGCCCTTACATGTCCTCAGTAGCTCGTATCTTACATGCTGTGTTAACTCAGGTGTGACAGCACCACGGGGAGAAAGAACAGGTTTGTCGTCTTTACAACAAACACAGAAAGAGCACAGCCATCAAATGCTCCAGATGATTAGCAGCACTCGCCTTCCTTCCAAACATTTGTCAAGAGTTCTGCCCTTATTAGGCCTTTCTTCCAACCGTTTCTTTAGGGAAAGCTCTGGGGAGTGTAGTTTTTGTCGTCCTTCCACAAAGTTTGACAGGCTGGAGGTTCTTGTTTGACAGGAGGATGTAAACGACCGTTGGATTCCAGCTGGCCTGCATCACACAGCCAGATGATCAACAGAGCAGGCTCAGACGCTAACATCGGGAGCTAGTTTCACCCTCTGCCGTTTACAATCGCCATGACCAAGTGGCAACATTACGACTTCTGGGGGTTAGTGATGGACGAATGTGTCAGTTGGTGCGGTGGAGTAGTTTGTCTTCATCATGTACATAGGCGCTGCTACTGGGTTGAATGACCTGTTAACATCTGCTTTCAAAATATACATTTCACCGCTAAGGCTAATTTACATGACTCAAAGCTTTTCAGTGTAAAGATGTTTTTTTGGTGACATTTGATTCACACAACAACTAAAATAAGCTTGTTTTGTGACTATTTAGAGATGAACGGAAATTAAGTCTCAGGTATTTGCTTTCTGAAAAAGCAAGCAGGTCCAAAAAGGCTGGTTTATATAAAACATGTTCATTTATGGGTAGTAATAGAACTGACCCGTAGTATCTTTTCATTCTGACGTTAAACTGAAAATCTTTTCTCCACCTTCGCTGGAACGTGTTTAATCTGGTTTAGGGCTTGGCAGAGACTTTCCAAACAGGGATGTGATATTTTTCCTTCACTGTATGAAACAAAGAGTGGCCTGTCTCAATGCTTTTACATCTTCAGGGGGGTACATTTGGATACATGGTGAAGCATAGTTGAAAATATTTAAAGTATTTTCAGAAGAATCAACTTTTATTTATATTTTTAAATTGTGAGAACACTTATTATGAACTCCTATGACAATATTATATTTTATTTTGCCAAAGGATAATAGACATACATGTTAGGTCTTAATTATATGAAATTATGGAATTTTCTTGCACTTTATTTGACAAAACATTAATTGATTAGCATTGATTAGCTGCATCAGGTGTGTTTGATTAAGGTTGGAGCTAAACTTTGCAGGACACCAGCCCTCCAGGACTAAATTTGAACAGCCCTGGGTTAGTGTAATGAACCACCCAGTTAAAAAGGTAGCAAAAAGAGGGCATTAACACCCCCTTAATTTTTTTTCCTCATTGTACACACAGCACCCCATATTGACAGAAAAACACAGAATTGTTAACATTTTTGCAGATTTATAAAAAAAAAAAAAACTGAAATATCACATGGTCCTAAGTATTCAGACCCTTTGCTGTAACACTCATATTTTTAACTCAGGTGCTGTCCATTTCTTCTGATCATCGTTGAATTGAGGCCAGGTTCTGCACCTTCATTTGAGTCCAGCTGTGTTTGATTATACTGATTGGACTTGATTGGGAAAGCCACACATCTGTCTTTATGAGACCTTACAGCTCACAATGCATGTCAGAGCAAATGAGAATCATGAGGTCAAAGGAACTGCCTGAAGAGCTCAGAGA
>JAUCMU010000080.1:8034287-8058705 GCA_032275025.1 Enteromius treurensis | reverse complement strand
ACTAAATACTGAGCAAAGGGTCTGAATACTTAGGACCATGTGATATTTCAGTTTTTCTTTTTTAATAAATCTGCAAACATTTCAACAATTCTGTGTTTTTCTGTCAATATGGTGCCCTTATGTACATTAATGAGGGGAAAAAAATGAATTGAAATGATTTTAGCAAATGGCTGCAATATAACAAAGAGTGACAAATTTAAGGGGGTCTGAATACTTTTTGTGCCCATTTGCATAGTGGAAACAATGAAACTGGCTAAATATATGAAAAGAAAAAACTAGATTGGCTAACATGAAGGTATCTTTTTTATTAGGTTTATAACAGTCTATTGATATATTTATACCCACTGAGTCTGGGTAGCTCAGCCCACTGTAAAGTCTTATTGGTCTAAATGTATAATAAACAGTTTGATTGAAAGCCTACTCAGTCGAGATTCAGGTCTACATAGAGTAGAGTAGGGCTGGCATGATTATGGTGTAAATTCAGAGAAGAAATAATTCAAGCTCCACTGTATTGACTTCTCTTGCAGAATTGTTGATCATTTCCTTTGCTTCATTCTGAGCTCTGACTTGCACATGCCATGAGAACACAACCGTTACATATCAAGAGGAAAAAAGCTACAACAGTATGCCTTTGGTGTCACGCTACCAAGATTCAAATCTGAATTCTTGAGGAAGAATGAATCTCTTTTCAAACTATAGGCCATCGTTTTGCTCCACTAGTAGTCACTTCTCCTGTTCCAGTGGTCAGAGGTAGGAAAATTTCAGCTCTTAAAATGGTTGTGGTCTAGTTTTAGCGCTGCACCATTTTTCACTTCACTTTCCACTTTCTCCCTGCTCTGTTTATGGGTTAACCACACGCTCACTCATTCATTCAGCACAGCACAGATGCTGCTGTAGGCATCGCGTGGTCTGGGTGCATGTGAAGCATATGGGTGCCAAAACTGAGAATGATAAAAATATATTGATTTCAATGAGAGGGTGTGCATCATGATGTAGAGATTCAGAAGGTAATGTTACCTCATAAAACTGAGAGAATTAAAACATAACTCTTTTTTTATTGTCTAATTCTGTCTCTCATCTCTAATAAAATGCTTTTAGGTCAGGACCGTTACCTGTTACAGACGAGGGGGCATGTGCATGTGTGTTTGTGTTGCTGGACTTCAGGATGTGAAGGCCTACTGTATTACCCCGTTTCCTTTTCCTCTCTTCTCCCTTATGGCTCACATCAGGTATATAATCCATGGGAAAAGGAAGAGAGTGAGACGAAAGGGCGCCTAGTTCCCATAAGAGCCGTTCCAAATCTCAACTATCCATAACCAGCTTAACCAGCTCAGGTCAGTCGAGGTTTTGCTTTATTGTTGTGAGTTTATCAACACTGACACAAATGACAGTTGATCTGTCACATGGTTTGAAGCCAGGCAGACACTTTGCTTTAAAAAACCAGGTGAATATGACACACAAGTACATCACTTTCTACCAATTTGGTAATTTGCCAACCTACAGGCTCTCAGTTTTAGCAAAAGCACATGCCATTAATATCCTTAATATCAGTATATGATAATACCACTTGATGCAATTTGTGGTATAATAGTACAAAAAAAAAGTTTTTGACAAAGGCATTTATAATTGAAGTAAATGAGACCAATTTAAAAAAAATGACAAAACTCACACTTAAAATATATATATTTTTTAAACTAAGTCATGCTAACAGGTGTATTGTTATGTGCATGTTAACTTGATCTTAGTGTGAGAATGTTAGTAATTTTTTCAACTTCCACAAAAATATTCCTAATTTATTTGTAACTGCCTC
Source organism: Enteromius treurensis (assembly GCA_032275025.1). Lineage (NCBI taxonomy): Eukaryota > Metazoa > Chordata > Actinopteri > Cypriniformes > Cyprinidae > Enteromius > Enteromius treurensis. The sequence continues at coordinate 8,056,895 of JAUCMU010000080.1, read as the reverse complement.
GCCATAACCTTGATTTTGCCTCTTTTTTTATCAAATCATGGGTTGAGGCTAAATTAATTTTGAGCCACACATTCTGTCGACTAAGCTTACCTTTTACTGAACCCGGAATATTCCACCCTCACTGTAAGTGTCCATGGTGGTTCATTGACCTTCTTGAAGAGGCCTTCTGCTTCCATTACACAACATACACAAACACTGAGTGTAAATCTTTACATGGAAATGGTCTGGTTGGGAATTGAAGGATGTTGGGGCGGGAGAGGCACTTCTGTACCCCTCGGAGTGAGGGATGTCCTCTCACACATATGCACATACACACTAGGCACTTGAGGTGAATTATTGTTCGCAAGTGGAAACTTGGCCCCCCGGCCCTGCTGCCGGTCCAGTGCTGACTAAGAGCGCTGTCTGTGTTTTTGCCCCCCACCCCCCTTTTCTCTCTCTCACACACTCACACACACACACACTGTACAGCTGCAGTCTTTCTCCACTGGGCCATTCACCTCTGAGCTCCTGCTATAAATTAAACTGGAAACTGGAAACACAAACCGTCCAAAGTGGACTAACATCTTTCTTGCGGTCTTATTTTTGAATGTTATACTTCAACATATCCCATAACCCCGCCCTGGCTGCCGTTATGCTCATAGACGCATCATCAGACTGCATTATGTGTTTTTCGGGATGCACTTTGTGCAAACGTTATTTCTACCCTCTCATGGAAAATAAGCCAGGACTGTCGCTCTGTCAGTGAGGGGAGTTAATTGTTGACTTAATTAAGGAGTCTTACACCACACAAACCCCATATTCACCCCCATGTAGTATTTCTGAGAAGAGACAATTATTGTAATTACAGCTGTCTGATGACATGTTTGGTATAATGAATGTTTCTCATTAAGTTTCTCTAACCCCAAACAACCTGCCCCAATAGAAACCCATGCCTGTTTCGCATACAGCAGCAGTAGCAGCGTCTGATAGCGGGAACCCCATGTTTATGAGATTTAGATCGTTTGAAATTATAATAACGTGTCTTGCCACTAAACCTTGCTTTTAGTTCTATGTCTTTTGGTATTTTATTATACAGCAGCCCTGGAAAGTATTTGGACACTTCATTTGCATTAGATAAACTGTCAAACAGTGGCTTTATTATTTACAAAGAAAGGTAGTAGAAGCATTCTTTTTAAAGCAAATATGAATTTTTTTCAATAGCAAAATATACATTTACTGTCACTTTTAACTTAATGTTTCCTTGTTGTCCCTTAAAACTCCTACTATGCATTAACACAATGTAGTTTTCTGGTGTCAGAGATAAGTGGAACATGTTTACCCTTCATTTGAGGGAAATTTTGTGATGTAAATATCACATTGAGACAAATGGCTAAAAGTGGCATCAAAATGACTCAGAAAAGTAAAGTCAGTAGTTCTGAGAGAGAGGTTGTTTATTAGTATCTGTCGCTATGTTTGATATTTTATTATCCACGTAACAAAATTTATATATTTCAAGGTCCACAAACCTTTTGAGGCCACTGTATGTATATTATTATACTGCTAAATATAGTTAGACTTCTGTCTTTTCTCTCTGCTTTCTCTGTGTTTTTTGTGTCCCATCAGAATGAAGGAAGTTCTGTGCTGACATTGTGGAAAAAGCTGTAGTAAGAGCCAAATTGCTGGAGAAGGGAGATTGGTGACCACAGGAAGCAATAATAGCGTGTGTCCTGACTGATAGGGTGCTGGACCCTCTTGTGTAAGTCTGTTAATGAGCCATTTCCACTGTCCTCTTCTTCCACATTGATTTCAGTCAGCTGACATTCCATGACAGCTCTTTTGTCATCTTCTGCACTGTTTCAGCAGTGACGTTGTTAAGTCTTGTGATGACTTCGTTGCCTGCCCTCAGGAATTTTTCTGTCAAATAAATATTTTTGACCTGGGAATGCTTTGTTGTTCACTCTGAACTGCTTGTTAAGCAAACATTCTTATCTAAGATCTTGATAAGAAGCCAAGACTGCCACCAATTTCCCTCTTCTGACTTTACAGTACGTGTGGCATAATGTCCAGCAAGGTCATGTTAGTACTCACATGATAGTTCATATAATTAATTTCTTTTTTATTTTATCTAATCTAATCTTTAATATTCTAAATAATTATATTTTTAGTAATTATTGTGTATATTTTAAACAAGAATTAATTGCATGTATGTGTAATTTAATAATTTTATTTAATTATATGTCAAATAATTTTATATGTATATAAACTGTTATTTTTTTATTGCATCATTTTACATTCATTTATGCATTCGGTAGACATGTATAAAATATATTTGTATTAATATTAATGTAATTAATTATATAATTAACTTTTTAACCATAACATTTACTGTATATTTCACTGTGGTTCTATGTCTATGGAGAGTCCAATGTGCATTTTAAATATTAAACCATACCTTGGAATCCTAAACTTTGACATTTTCTCATTGTAGATAGTAAACGGTCACACATACCTGTATATGTGTATAAGATATGTTAAAGAGGTAAAAAAGGTGGCTGCACTTGCGCATTCGTCTGCTGCTGGGACATCTGCTGAAGGGCCAGGCATCACTGTGTGCCGCCAATGGGAGAGGCTCCAAATAAAAATCTCAGAAGTGGAAACTGGAACAAATAAAAATAGGATTCATGTCCTCTCTACTTCAGAGGTTTTGGAAGCCTGGAAGGAAACTTGTTTGTCAGCCTCTTGTGGCTTAGCAAGTGCTATATGTTAGTTTTAGATGAAAATATAGTGCAAACCAAAGCGGTCTGGCCTAACAGATTACTCCAGAGATTCCTACAGCAAACATATGCATCACATGCTCCACATTTACAAGCTGCTTGCACTAAAGCTGAGCAATCAATGCACTCACTGACACCTCCCCTCCCCACACTATCTGATTGAACATTAGCAAACCTTTGAGCCTTGCTTAACGCAGGTTAAAATTACATGGTCTTAAAAAGTTGAAGTTATATCGAAACCCACTGATCGGTGAAGACACTCATGTGCAGCGATGTCCTTCTTGTTAATGATAAAACCCATTAGGTGAAAGGATCTTGTCAATAGCACCCAGCACTGACACTGCTGAATGTTTATTATCAACTGTGTCTATTTTTTTAGCCAGCAGGCTGAGCAGAGGTCCTTTTGTGATAGTAAAAACAGGAGATGTCTTGATCTTTGGGTTCCCAGAAAAATATAGCTAATGAATGGTGAAGAGTGTCTATATAAAAGGTCAAAACACAATGATGGTGAGAGCATGAACTTCATCATAGTGGAATAATCTACCACCTAATTCCTCAAAATCAGAAAACCTTGAAGGCACGGCACTCATTCGAATACCTGAATCATAACATCATTACCATCTACATCAAGTCAAGTTTTACTACATTTAGTTGATATGTATTAGTAGAAGTATTAGTAATATTTTTGGTAATATTGTCTTTTAATTGCAATTTAGTGTAAACACACACATATTGGCATTAAACATATAATCATTTAATCTGTAACTTACTAAATAGTTTTATATATATATATAACAATTTAGTTATATATTCACTTTGGAAGTGAAAATGTTATATACATATATATATGTTGTTTAATAAATCCCCTAATGAATGCCTGTAAATGTCAGTAGAAAATATAAAAAAAATGAAGAGTGTGATGTGGCTTCCTCTGAGGCCTTCATGGGGAAACCCACAACACAGTTCCACTTTTGACATCATCTTTCAAGTGCACTACAGTCAACAAATAACAACAATGGTTACCATGACAAAAAAATGAAGCTGTGAAGAAACCACAACCAATATTAGGGGACTTGTAAGCCAATCTTAAGAGTGTGATAGAGGGTAACGTGACTTTATGAATAATTGGTTTCTTGGTAACTTAGCTGCTATGGTGTATATTTTTCTTATTCATACCATGAATCCTTAGACATGTAGTACAATTTTAGTAAGTTTTTTTATTTTTATTAGGCCTATTATTATTATGTTACGGTCATCATTATTTAATTACATTTGTAATAGTTTAGATTAGGTTGCTGCACTGCAAGGCAGCACTCCACCTCAGGAAGAGGATATGCCATCTTTATCATGATTGAAGGAAGCTGTGGTTTCGTGCAAAATTATAAATGCGAAAGTAAGATTTTTTTGTGCATCGTTTCTTTAAAAGGCAAGCCATTTGTATTTAAGTTTTTGTTACCTAACAAAGGATTTTTTATTCGCCTCTGGTACAGGTAGTCCCTGACATGAGGACTATATAAGTATATAACAAACAGAAATGCTCCGGGCTTGTACTGCTGCAATTTCTAAAGGAAGATGACAGACTGGCTGCTAAAACTAAGTGCTTCCTTGGACATGGGTTTGATGTAAATGCAGAGAGAAAAATGCTGGTGATGCAAGTTCACTCCACAAGCATGAGGAAAAACAGAACGGAGGATTGCACAATATATCTGTCTGGTTATCTATTTGCAGTGAATGAATGAGCCCCAACCTTATTCAAATAACCAACAGTAATATGTTAACCAACTCACAAATGTTTAATTCATATTCTTGTGAAAGAGCTGCAGAATGCAGTAATCCGGTTCAGATCAGCGGTCGTAATGAGTTTCTACACACTGCGATTCAAACACAACACCAGAATCGACGAGAGAGCGGGCGACGTCATGGAAAAAATGACGTCAGGTTTAATTAGCCGCCGGGGAAGACTCGTCTGTGGCTGTGGGCGGGGCTTAAAATGCCGGCTCGCGCTGAAGCGTGTCGTTTATTAAGTTAACATAAACCACGACGCCGCACAATTCATTTTACACTTTACAGCGTCTCAGAAACATTTTTATAAATTGTGTTAATGCGCGCGGAAGCTGAGCAGAGAGCGCGCCTAGCCTGATTGAAATCCGGTCTCAGCCAATGAGGATCCTCCTGCATGTCGGCGGCCGTCCTCCTGACGCGCATCACATGTCTCGAGCGACGCGAGGCTGTGGGAGGGATTTTTCTGCAGATTGGAGGAGCCAGACAGACGGCAGAGTGAGTCTGAGGGAGACCGAGAGAGTGAGGGGGATCTCTGAGGCACCGTTCGGAGAGCATTGTGAGTGTAATGTCACAGTTTCTTGCATGCATGCATGCTCGTGTTATTGCCACGTTTCAAATGCAGCATTTTCTCGGCTTACTCTCCGCTGATTGTCTACATTCACCGCGCTGTCCGTTAGCTTGCGTTATTATCAGCTAGCCAAATTGGCTAGGCAACTCCTGCTAGTTGGTAGCAGGCAGAGAAAGGGACAAGAAGGCAACCGGGCTGCTGTGCATTTTTAACCCACACCTGCCTATTGTCACTGCAGGGGAGGGGGTGTGTGGAAAATCAATGGGATTTTAATGTATCGCACCGTGTTGAGATGCAGGGATGATGTGTAGCGCACGCTGGAAAGTTGCTTTTAACGGACGAAGCTTGAGAAATGTGTGCGCGCCGCGTTTTTACATCTACGATAACGCGACACAGTCAATATTTTAGAAATACTACTAATTAAATAACATTATTTTATAACAAACTATACTGATATTACTGATATGATAAAATAAGGAATGTGCGCTGGAGGTTAAATATCATGGAACATTTACTGAAGGAGGCTTTTGTCGTGTTATCCTAGAGGGGGTGACCCAAATGTTATTTCAACGCCGTTTTTTTTTTGAAAGCTGCTGAATAAAAGGCTCGCGCTGTGACTGTAAGAGATCGGTGACTGTCGTTCGTTTGCGATAGGAGCGTTAACTCCGGTGAAAATAAAGCACCGTCTCTTGGTTTTTTTTTTCTTTATGACGAATACAGTTTATTCTCTTACGCGAACGTTTTCTCGTTCATTGACCGTTCGCTCTTATGAAATGCTGTCAAACGAGCTAATGTTAACTTGTCCCGCTAAGCGACCGTCTCTGTCAGTTTAACTGTCCGTGACTTATGACATTAGCCGGGTAATTTAATGTTAGGGGTTAACTTAAAAAACGACTGTTTGAGTCGCGTTGGAAAGTTGGAGACCGCTTCAGTTTCGGGTGAGGTAAGATGTTGATCTGGTGTCATTATCAAAACTAAACAGTACACCCCCTTTTGACAGGATGACTTGAGTTAAAACCGCTAACGTTAGCAGGCTAAAGCCAAATGTGAGGACGCTTCAGCTGTCAGCTTGCTTTTCGACCCCATTAACGTTACCTGCTTGTTCAGTTATCTCATTTCGAAGCGTATTTTACGACAACCGCTTAGACAGTGTTCAGAAAGCTTAAAATGTCACTTCGGTAATCGTTTATTCATCACTATGTTGTACCAAACCCGCGTGACTTTCCTGTTAAGAGACGTTAGTTAAGAGTGACAGCCGCAACCGCCATTCACTTTCATTGGACGTTACAGTCTGCCCTCCGTAACGTCGATGTTTTGCGAAGAATGTAAGGTGTGTAAGAGCATTAGGGTGAGTAAACTATTTTTTTTGGGGTGAACTGCCCCTTTAAGCTTGGCGCGTTCGTGTCAACAGTTGTAGTATACAGTCCTAATTCCTCCTGTCATGTGTGACTCGGCATGATGACTGGAACAAGCGCTGTGCGACACGTCAAATTTGCTAGGATCCTATTTGAAGGAGCAGATGTGCAAAACACAATGTACCCAACCTAATCGGCTGACTTATTTTATCTACTGTCTGCCTAATGTGTTGAGATTGAATTTGGCATCTAGATTTTCTAGATAGACCCCGGTGTGCGTTTAAATAGCGTGTCAGGTCTGTTGCTCCTTGGCGTACATCAATCTCTGCCCTGTTGCTTCTTTTGCTCGAGCTTTTATAGCACTTGATAATACCTCTCTGTATGACACAAATGCTGAATTTGACCTTGAGTATATTCAGCTTAATTTAAATCGATTCGTAAGGGTGTATTTGTAAGCGCACCTTTCTGATCTTCACACAGTGCTTTAAGTGTACACTGACCTTTGGCAGATGTAGACTTAGGGGGTTTATTGAAAGTTTATAAAGAATTTGTTGGGGAAATATAAAATTTCTCCAAGACAAATTTGGTGTAAATACGGTTTAGTTTTTTTTTTGTTGTTGTCTTTTTTTAAGCAGTACAGTAGAAAATCATCATTATCATTGTAGCTGCTGAATGTAAAACTGTCTGTTTAAAGAAAGTGTTTTCCGATTTATTTAATTAACTACTTCTTTTTAATTTTATTTAATGATTAACCCCATCATTAAATAAACAAACCTTTACCTTAAGTTAGCTTCAGAGGCCTTTGGACCTTTATAAGCACATCTAGGCATGTATATCTACTGATTTAATACATAAAAAAGGTAAATGAGATAAAAATGTACTTAGATATTAATATGCAATAAAATATTAAGTTTTTCTAGAGCTGCAAGAAGAAACTTGCGTTCAGATGATGATTACGATTCGTTTTGCCATGCTTATAATTTAGTATTATTATTGTGAAATTATAGTGTTATATATACATTTTTTTTTTTTTTTTTTTAGTGTCATTGAGGTGTTTTTTTATTAATATTTTTAATTACGTTTTTATAATTCCCCGTTTTCATTGTAAAGTTTTTTTATTTTTATTTTTATTTTAAAGTCTTAAATTTTTCTATATAGTTTTGAATATTTATTTTTGTTATTTTGAGATGAGTTCAACTTAATGAAAAATGAAACAAATGAAAAAATATACAATTTCTGTTTTTATATCAAAGTTTATTGGTTTGTATGGTTTTACATTTAGTTAACTATTGACCTTATATTAATGTAATTGATGCATCATTATTTTGTAAGATGCATATACATAAGTGTACATAAATATATACATAAATATTAGTCTTCTTCAGCATATGTTTTGTTTAAATGTAACATTGTAAACTCACATTTTTTGATTGTGGACCATGGCTGTATCTCCAGAATTGTTATAATGCTAATGCTAGATGCTTTTGTGCAGCGCATGTAGTACAATCTGTAATGTTATATTATTTTAATTAAGTAAATGTGAATGTTTTCCATGCTGACTGGAATGGAAAGATGGTAACTTAGCCCCTCTCTCTAGTATTGTTTATGTAAGAGGCCACTGCTTTGGTGTCACATTAATCTGAGGTGACATTCAACCCCTCATAAGCTATTATAAACAGCTAAAAATAGAGTGCTTTGCTATTAAGTACATTCGAATAATGTTGCAATTTAATTACTGTGTAGCATCATGATTTTATGCCTTAATCAGTCTTCGATGACAGAGATAAAATAAGCATCTTAGGGGCAAATGCATTTTCTGTTTACAATCTAAATGAGGTCTGTAAATAAGAACAGTGTGCACATAGTTAATTTCTCCGACCTCAAGTGATGACTAGGGTAAATTACGACCTCAAAGTAGATGAAAAGTAGATTCTGTTCAAGCTCTGTTCTCATTAAAATTTGATTTGCAATCAGGTTTATTATTTGTTTTGTTGCAATCTATTTGATGCTCTGTAAAAACAGTTATTGAAATCTGGTTTCGCCGCAAAGGAATGTGTACTGTTTGACTGCTGCTTACAGGTGCTGTCTTTAAAAAGTATGTATCTAAATATAAAGCAGATTGTGTTTGGACAGAAACGGAACCTTTAGTCATGTCACTCATGCACACTCACATCCATTCACAAAGTGACATTTAGTGAGTTAAGCAAATATAAAATTTGAAGCCTCATCGTGCCCATTATCCCATCATGTCTAATGGTTCGAGTCATCCCTGATTTACTGTGCAGTGTCAGCCATGGAGGCAGGGGTCGGAGCAAATGGCTGGCTTGTGTGCTGTGAATGGCAACCATAACAATCAACTTAAAGGTTCCGTTTTTGAAAATCACTTCTTTAGATATGCTGTTTTAGGTCCTGGTGAGAACATGAAAGCTCTGAGCTTTTAAGTACTTAGCTGTATAAATGTAAAACTGTTCCCACTGTGTTCATCTAACAATGCAGCAGGGGTAATTAGGGCCCTATGAAATGGGTTTTATTTCCCAAGTGCCTAGTTTTAACTTTTCTAAATAGTTTTATTTGTTTAATACATTTTAATCATCATATATCATGTACATATCTAATCAATTAAATTGATTAAAAAAAACCTAACAATTTGTTAAATGTTAACAGTGATAGGAATGTTTACAATGTTTTGGATTCATATTGAATTGGAAGCCTAGCTGAGGTTTAATATTTACAGAGGAGGTGTCTTTCAGGTTCTTTTTGAGGAGTCGTGCTTTGTCTGGTTGAGTGGGCTGCTGGATGGCTGCTGTGAGTTGGCAGGATCAGTGTCTGAGGGTATAGTAGAAGTGCCCAGTCGGTGGTGTGAAGTGGCCTTAAGTGCACTGAGCCATGTAGCATGAGTAAGGCGGGGCGTCTCTGCATTGTACCCTCCGCATAGAAATGGCCTGACCCATTTCAGCAACAGCCAGCGAGGGGGATGGGGAGTGGGCAGTCTGAGGCTGCTAAAAATACCCCATTACCGACAGCTCCACTGCAGAGGGATCCCTGGAATTGCTGTCCTTGACTAGCATGAAGTTGGCTTGTACAGTGTAGGGTCTCCAATTGCCAACCGAGAGACCGAAAGGGTTTCCTTGAGGTTTTCTTGCAGCTGCACTTCTGCTTTCCAGTGCATTGCCTTCAGTCATAGAGGAGCTCTCAGACCACATGTGAACCTGCCTATTTATTTGCAGGTGCATATATAAATGTATAGTTTCTAGGGCGGATTGAGTGGTGACAAAATGCTTGAAATTGCACACTACGATAAATACCTGTTTCTTTGTATAAAAGATCATATAAGTATATGATGTGATGCTTAAATTATTAGTCTGAAGGCAGGTGGGTTCAGTCCACAGGCACTGATCCAAAATGGACCTCTAGCTTTGTATGGCAAGGGTTAACTGTTTCTCAACCATACTGTGGTAGCTGTTTGAAGATCCAATCACAATGATTTTCCACTGTTGTGACATGTGACCTGCTCAGCAACCTGAAACTGTCACGGCACAGCAAAGATTTGACACTTCCCTCATCGTGGTCGAACAGTCACTCATAGATGATAACTTGGAGAAAATAAGCGCATCTGTGCACAACAGAGGTTATCTTGCTTGGAAACCTGCATGTGTTCTGTTATTTACAGTGTCATTTCTTTCTGAATTGTCAAAATGAACCATGATGATGAAATGCGTAACGTGGCCGCTGGAGATTACAGTCATTTCAGGAAGTCCTGCTTTCGACCTGACACATTTTTGGACCAGTTTTTTTTTTTTTCAAAAAGGAGGAGCACCGTTAGCTTCTGCAGTGTGAAACTGTTGGGTGTTTCCCTTTTCACTTCTAGTTTTAATCAAAGAGAAAATCGAGCTTGTTGACGTACTCAAGACTTCATTTGCCAATGCTAAAGATGTCTTTTATGGTATTTTATTTTGGTTGTACAGGAAATCCTTTTTTCTGAGCTTCTTAAAATTAGTTACAGAATTTCAGCACCTGAGAGAGAAGTTTTAACTGAAGGCTTTACTTTTAATTTGTCTGCGATGTTCATGACATTGACTGTGGGAGAAGTTGATTGCCCAGCTGGTAGCCTGTTATAGAGCAACATGCTGTTTCACGCTCTGTATGTATTGCTGCAAGTAAATCAGTCCTGGAGGGCTACTACACTTTTTATTACTTCTTAGAGAGAGAAAGCGTTGTTAACAACACGGTCTTCTCATTTTCCCAGTTAGAATTTTTCACAAACTCATGCTTTTGACCTCTCTTGTCCTCTTTAAACCTGTTCAGATCATCCTTTATCCTGTTCTGGTTGGCACATTCCTTGATTATATTATAATGAAATCATGCTAATAAAGGCAAGGGAAGTGAACGTATTGTCAGCCCTTGTAGCTACTGACATGGTCTCAAAGAAACTGTTCAATGACAGTCCAGTGGGGTTAAACTGTGAAAACCCATAGTATGTTATTTGGTTTGAGGGCATGATATTGATATGGAACTTTCTTTTCTGTTTGTGTACATGAAAATATGGAACATGATAGATGAACTTTGTCCAAGCAGTCCAAGGTCTGGTGGGGCGTATTTACACTGTCATTTACAGTGTCACTTCAGGTGTAGATACCTTCATCCAAAACCATTTGAAATGCACTGATCACTGCTGATCACTTGATACATTCCCTGGGAAATCCAACTTATGACACTTTTTCTTATTGAGATGACTGGGAAAAATTGCCTAGTAAACCTGAATTAACCTTATATTTTAGAGAATGGTGTTGCAGTTAATAATAACAGTAATAATGCCATTTTGAAAGCGTTCCTTTCAGTTGTGTTCTATTCCATAAGTTTCCAGATTCAAAGCATTTTAATGTTACTTGAAAAAGCCACGTATAATGTTGGGAAATAGACTTTTTGTCTCTCACATAGTTAAGATGGCAGGTCAGTTCCCACGCTACTCCTTAAAAAAAGCCCACATAGTTCTGCCTGTAAAAGTGGGTAGCATGTCACCTTGAAATTCAGCCAGTAAGTTTGTTCTTACTATTTCCAGGCCCGGTGGAGAGTTTCTAGACTTAAGGTGTCTCTTGATGTTTTATTTTGGAGTCAACATGCATATCTGTGTACATTTGGGTTTTGCATTTGTAAATACACATTCAGAAATAACATTATTATTATAAATAAAGCATTTCCTTTCTTTTATTTTGTTTTTTTGTAGGTCTCCTTGGGCTGATTGTGTGAGGTTTCAGTCACAATGAAAGCAACGCCACAGGCTGAGGGGAATGGCTTGTGAATTATCCCTGTCCTGCCACCTGCAGTCGGGAATCCTCCTCCTCCTACTCTGAAGGACGTCAGTTGTTTATGGGAACTACTGGCATTGGTCTCCATAGGATATAGCTCTCCTTTTGGGACGCCATTTTTCCTCCCTTGCTGAGACACGGTGTAGCCAGGAGACATGGCTAACAACTCATACAGCGGTGTGAAGAACTCTGTGGCCGAGCCCAATCACGATGGAGAGTTTGGCTGCTCACTTAAAGAGCTGCGCTCTCTCATGGAACTGCGAGGGCCTGAAGGATTACACAAAATCCAGGAAACTTATGGGGACGTTAATGGACTTTGCAACAGACTGAAAACATCGCCCGTAGATGGTACATAATCTTTATCTTGCACTTGCTTTGCTTTCCAGAAATCAAAAAGCAGTTCTAGAGGTAAAGCGGAGGAAACGGCGACTCTTTGGATGGTTTTAAACAGCATTGTTGTCTCACTCTAAACATATAGCTGTTAGCAGTAGCGAGCAGGTCAGTTACACTTGAATGGCTTCTTGCTGAATTTTAGTGCATCTGCAGTCTATTTGGAGGATCGCTGCTGCTGTCCCGTTGCTGCTGCTCTGGCAACACATAGACAGTGTGTTGATATCTTAGACAATTGAGACATAGATCTGTTTTCCTTACTAACTGGTTAGACTTCATAGAGAATACCCTAAATGTAGCCCGTGTGCGTTGGTCTGTGTGTTTGACAATTTAAATACAAGTCCTTAATGTCAAACACAAATGTGTTCACCATCCCATATTATAGTCTGTGGAATTGCAGTTATAGCAGGGACGTTACAGCTTCTTTTTAGACATCTATTTGTGCTTACACTTTATCGTCCATGTCTTTATTTGTCTCCAGGGCTGCAACTAATGACTGTTTAGATTTTTTTTATATCTAAAATATATATACTCTTTTAAGCAACACCTGCTGTTAGTATGCCTTAATTAACTTGGAATTTATAACATTTACCAATGAGAATATATCAGCAATATAACAGCATGCACATAATAAACAGCACAAGCAATCGGTTGGAGCACCTGATACTCCACATGCTGCCATATGCTCAAGACTATTTTTGAACCATTTCATATAAAATCCCTCCATTCTTGGACGGCTTGGTTCATGAACTTGTTCCTCTCAGTTAAAAGTCTAAAGTGGCATCATCATCATATAGATTCTTCAGTTTAAATGATCAATTCTTGTCTTTGTTTGTTTTTGTTTTTTTATATTTTGTTTGGTTGTTGCAGCCCTGTTTGTCCCTTTTGTGCTCTCCCACCATCTCAGTTTAATACTTTGCACTTTCTTTTATTGCAAGGGGAGTGTGAGCAAGTGTATATAGTCTTTAGGGTAAGAAAAAGAAAAGTGCAGAGTCAGTGTGCAATCCACAGCTGCAGCTTCATTGGTTTATTACCTCTCTGTAGACATTAGGTTTAATCGCTGACCTGACCTCGATTGAACTCTTGGGGGAAGGGATTTTCAGTTTGATCCCAGATTAAAACGGCACCATGTCCATAGCAGTTCTCTACACGCTCTTTGAGACTCAATTCTCTCGTGCGTGAACACCCAAGGGCTGCAGACCAATATTTCACTGTGTCTGCTGAAGGCTTCTGGCCAGTGTTTCCATGAGAATACTTCACATATCAATTTAACATGCAGCCTTGATCAGCACTGAAAGTCAAAATGTAGAACACCTTCCTGATTGAGAACTCCTAAGGGAGTTCCTAACCTGCCCTCTCCAGTATTAGTGTCTTCTTAAACCTTAGTTTTGCTTCTACACTTTGAAAATGCGAAAATGGATGCTTGCTTTAGGGTGTTCTGGTGGGTTACTATTCCAAGTTTGTGATATTCTGGTAGACAGGGCTCAGGTTGCTCTTTCACTCTCAATCTATGTTCTTTTATTGGCCATTTTATAGTCTCTTAGAACAGTAATCGCATTTGAGGTATCATTCATGCTTGCTCCACAAAATATGTCTGTATGAACAATAATAATAGTGACGATTGCGTTAGCGTTGCTCCTAGGTCTTAAACGTATCTGACACTTGGCATCCTGAATAATGTTTGGCAGAGCACCACAATCAATCTTTCAGTCTTAGAAATGAGAGATTTCAACATGTCTGCTATGAACGGCATGTTTGGATTCTTACATGTAGTGTCACCTGCCCTCACAAGGTCTGACTTTTATTAGCAGGTGATGAAATACGGAGTGATTGAAACCAAAGCTTACTGTGCAGTCTGCAATCCAGAGCTATACCTTTTGTCATAGTGTCAGTGGAAACTATAGCGTCAGTGGAAATGCGTATTCCTACTTAACAGCTCAAATAATGGGGTCATACTGATAGCATTGATATGACTCCTAAAAATGTGTGTATTGTTTCCTGAATAGACTGTCTGAAACTTGGCCCATGTTGTGCCCGAGCTTTGTATACCGTGTGAATTGTGCATTAGTCATAGAAGAATAGTCTAAGAATTTCCCCCCTAGAAATTCTATTCAGTGGCCAGACTGATAGAGGGCCTTGTCGCTTAGCCATTCTCGCTACACAGCACACGTCTAACTGAGATCGGAGCCCCACAGCGATCTGCCAGTTTAGCTGTGCCCTGCTCCCTCCGCTTCACAATAGCACTCTGGCAAGCAGTCCTGCTGTTATGACACGTTTTACAGCTTAATCAGATCACTCAGCTTTGCCATAGGAAATTAAGCAGTCATTCAAGATTACAAGAGCTTTGACAATTGAAAAGGGATTTCTAATTAGTAAGTAGGCCATTTCTCAATTTCGTAGCAAAGCCAGCACTAATCTTTCTACTCTCGAATTTAACTAGTTACTTTTTTTTACAGCTCTTTTGGGTTCACTTAAAATCATGATGTTCTTCTCATCTAATTCGGGTGGAATTGAGTCTGTATTTATGCCGGCCGGTTCCTCGAATATATTGTATTGCGCAATTTGCAAGTGTGGACATAAGGGACGTCTACTGCAAATTAAATGCCAACGCTCAAGATTTGTTTTAACTGATGGGATTTTTAATTGAAAGAGCTACTAGTATATATGACCAAGTCTTTCGTGGGACAAGAGGACAAATATTCCTAGGGCATTAAGTGTCGAAAATGAGCGGTCAATTTATATTCGCTAAATTATTTAATTGAAATATCTCTAAAGGATGTCTCAGAAAAGACTAAACTTCTTAAATCAGGTGGGAGGTGATGTTTGTAAGGCATACAACCAAGCTTCATCCAGTACTTTTACTACGTATGACCTGAGCTCTGACACGTAAGTGTGTTAAAGGTGAAGTGTGGGTTTTCTAGTGCTTTCTTCTGCCTCAGATTCATTTATAGGTGTATTTCAATGAAAAGCATGAACTCTCATGCACTTGCAGAGCAGAAGCGCACTACAATATTTAAGTGTGAAACTGATTTGTATAGAACAGAGGCACAGAATACCATACACTTTACCTTTAAGTGAAGTGCACATGTCAGAATTATCCCTTTGTCTCTTAAGCACTCACTACAGGTATTTATGGTCTTAGAAATGAAATATTGCAACTAAAATTTTAATCAGCATGCTAAATAATTGCAGCTAGGTGTTTTCTGAAATGGCAAATTAGCAGCAATGGCTTTGTGTATGTTGTTGTCTGTATATTGAATGAATTGATGAGCTTAGTTATTTATTATTTAATGTTTTTTCTTGCCTTGTCTAGCTTGTTAAATATTTAATAGGTGCTCTGTTAGTAATGGGCCCCATTTCTTTTATGGATTAATGCATTAGAGATTAGTAAAAACAATTTTTTTTTCCATAGAGGCCCCTGTTTTTGTGGCTTTTAAGTTCTCTGGTGAAAGTAGAAATTGGCAGATGATTTGGATTATTTTGGGAAACTGCAAAAACCTTGGAGTCTTTGCTGAAACTGGTGCTAACACTAGCGTGAAGTAAATGGGAAGGAAAGGCTGTGACATGTGGCCAGGTATGGTTTCCCATACTAGGAATTTGTGCTCTGCAACCCATCCAAGTGCACACACACAGCAGTGAGAAGTGAACACACACACACACACACACACCGTGAACACACACCCGGAGCAGTGGGCAGCCATTGCTGCGGTGCCCGGGGATCAGTTGGGGGAACAGTGCCTTGCTTAAGGGTCTCACCTCAATCGTGTTATTGAAGGTGGAGAGAGCGCTGGTTATTCACTCCCCCAACCTACAATCCCTGCCAGACCTGGGACTCGAACCCGCAACCTTTGGGTTACAAGTCCAACTCCCTATCCATTAGCACTTCCAGCTAAAGCACATTAGCACTTCCAGTCATCACAATGGTACTTCTCAGTGGAATAGCATGGAAATGAAAAATTAGCTGTCTAAATGGCCATGTTTTGCTGGTCTTAGAAGCAAAGACCCCCTCACTCTTCTGTTGAGAGTAAGTGTGCGCATGATCTGGAGTGAGAGTGGAATTGAGATGTGTATTGCAGCATAAATGCATTTTTGACAGAAGCGTAAGACCTGACTCATCTGCTCCTTAGCTCACTCTCCACGCAGGGACACAGAATGTAATCCTCAGCCTCAATTTTCACACTACACAAGCCTGGATTTAATGCACTGGCACTGAATCAGGAAGAGGTTTTCAGTTAGTTGCTGTAGTTTCATCAAGTACAAGCAAACACAATTTGAATTTACACAATTTGATTGGCTTTGCTTCCTTGTTACCTTAGTTTTGACCTGATGACTGCGATACCTGAAGATTTGCCTACTGATCATTCAGTACATGTCATGATAGAAGTGATTGTTCAAGTCATAATTTAAAATGCAATTTGAAGCTCATGTCGCTTCAAGTTTATAGAGTAAATGCAGCAAAAAAAATATGTTATGCTATCACAAGATCATAGCAAAGTTTAAGTTATTCTGTAAATGTCCCCTAGAATAGAAGCCAATAGAGAAATATTTAAGAAACGGGGAAGAAAAAATATAACTTTATTTATTTTTTCTAACCTATATATATTTTTTTCTATAAGCAATTTGGTGTAGTATTTATTTATTTTGCATAGCAAATTGCTAGAAATAATTAAAAAGCAAATTTAAACATGAAGTGAATTTGTATTTTCTTGTGAAAAATCCTCTAATAATTTTTGTTTTATTCACAACTCCAAATAGTGTTGGTAGAATATAGTACTAGCAGCAAGAAAGTCATAGCTTTGAGTCTTTGAATCAATATATTCTGATTTACGTTCATGCATTTGGAAGATGCTTTTATCCAAATTGCCATTGCATTTGAGGTGCACATTTTATCAGTTCATGCATTGCATTCAATGTAATGTAAATATCATTGAATGCAATGTAAATATCTTTGAAAAAAAATATAAAATTCATGCAAATCTCGCAGACATTGTAGTTGTTCAGACAAAATCTATGCTGTTGTGTGCAGTCAAAAGCCGAGCAGAAATGTGTTTTGAGACAGTGAGTGTTTTATGCAGTGAGACCTTCAGCTCAACGGGAAAAATCAAGAGCCGAGCAGCTCTATGGCTTTGCTGAGTAATGTGGAGGATGTTGTCATGACAATAGGCTCTGCTGACCAGGCTGCTCTCTGGTCTGGCAGGCAAACCATCCTGTTCAGTCATACAAACACATTCATTCTGACGCCCAGACACTAGATGCATAAACATGCATACATGCATGCTTTTCTTCCACATGGCTCATTTAGCTCATCTAGCCTTTCTTTTTTCTTTTTTTCGTCTGTTAACATTTGATGACTGAGTGAGTGAACTGAATGCACACACCATGACTTCTTTGAATACCTTCTTCCTTATTCAAATGAGCAAACCAGAGGACTGCTGTAAAACCAGTGCATTTGAATGGTTCCTGAGAATGACTGTGTACAATGTACCCAGCATTTGTTTAATGTCCTGTCAGTTTTGGTGTTTCTTATTTGGCCTTTAAGCCAAATTTGCAAACCCAGGAAATTCTCATGATCTTGGGTCAAAATCCCACAAGCTGCTGTAGTGGCAGTATTAATGGATTAGCTGTGCTAATAGCTCCTTATCAATTAAATACAAAACTGTGTAAGCTGTAATTATACACAAAGTATGATTTAAGCCTGGACATGGATGGACCTGGTTTAAATCGTTACTAGTTCTGTCAGACACATGACTGTTATTGCATAGTTCCAAGAGTGCAGCTTGTTAAAGAATCTCATAGTAATATAATAGAAAATAGATTTTTTTTTCTCCAGCCAGGAAATAAGTCTATGAGAGTAAAGTAAATATGACAAATTTCAGTTTTCCAATTAAAATGTTTTTAACATAGTTAATGTTCTATGGGACCCTTGGTGAGAAAGTGACTTCCTTTTTAGAAACAGCTGAAAAGTCTTGACCTTAAATGGCTGAACAGTAATGTAAATGGATATAAATGTTAAATTAAATATATATTTGTGTAGATGAATCCCTCATTTTATTCATATTGCTTCTTTCTGGCCCTTTATCTTTTAAAGCTATGGTTGTTGACCCACTCGCTAATCCTGACTCTCATAGAAACTCATTAAGCATCGTCTGCTGCTATATAAGAGCTGTGTTGAGTGTTTACTTGAATTATTAATTATTCTTTTCTTACTCTTTTCTTCCAGGATTAAGTGGGCAGCCTGCAGATATTGAAAAAAGAAAAGTAGCATATGGACAGAACTTTATACCTCCGAAAAAGCCAAAAACCTTTCTTCAGTTAGTATGGGAAGCATTACAAGATGTAACATTGATTATTTTGGAAGTGGCAGCAATAGTTTCTTTAGGGCTTTCTTTTTATAGACCTCCTGATGCAGAAGATAGAAGTGAGTAACCTACTTATTTCCTTCTGCTTTATTTATAGTTCATGATCTCAATTTCAGGTTGTTCTAAACTGAGTTTTATTTTTTGTGTAGATTGCGGGAAGGCAGCAGGTGGAGTAGAGGATGAAGGAGAAGCTGAGGCCGGATGGATAGAAGGAGCTGCTATCCTCCTATCTGTTATTTGCGTGGTGCTCGTGACGGCCTTCAATGACTGGAGCAAAGAGAAGCAGTTCCGTGGCTTACAGAGCCGCATTGAACAAGAGCAGAAGTTTGCGGTGGTTCGGGGAGGGCAGGTCATTTCGATCCATGTGGCTGAGATTGTCGTTGGGGACATTGCAAAAATTGTATATGGTAAGCTGACATAAATTTGCAGTTAACTTTCATTTGCTTTTAAGAGGGAAAATCATCAGTAAACAAAAATGTAAGTCTACCAGCCTTAACATTTCACTGGTGTTGAGCAATTATTACCTTTTCCTCTATAGTCCCCTTGAAATACATTTAAAAGCTGCTGACAGCTGCTGATTGTGATGGGATACTTTCTTCATCAGGTGACCTCCTGCCTGCTGATGGCATTCTCATCCAGGGCTACGACCTCAAAATAGACGAGAGCTCTTTAACTGGAGAGGCTGATCATGTGAAGAAATCATTGGAGAAAGATGCTATGCTGCTGTCAGGTGGGACATGAAATCACGATCAGCAGAAACAGCAATATTTGACTGATTTGATTTTTAGAATTTTCTATGTCCTGCCTTACCTCTATCTAAAAGTTCAGCCAAACCAAAGAAATGTCCAACTTGGGAGTTCAGATGTTTGCTATGTAGAACCTGCTCCCTTTCAAAGAGGGTATTGCGCTTCTTCAGCTAATCGCATTTTATGAAAGCCAGTTGATCCTCTGATAGAATGACTTTGCTGTGTGCCATCCCAGGGGAGATGAGGAGGATTTGTGAGCCTGAGTGGGCACTTCTCCAGCAGAGCCTGCGTTAACATGCTGAGTCTACCCCAGCAGAAAACCTCTCCCTGACATTTTTTTTCGTAGAACCCCTTCTAAAGCTTAAACAATTATTGAGAGCTGTATTAAAGCTCATTTCTGAAGGTCAGAAAATTGGCTGCTTCTTTCTGAACAACTGTTTACGTGTCATAAACTAAGCTGTGTGTGAATGTTTTAGATCCAATATATTGGCAGTAATATGGACCTCTTTGTTCTTTTATCTAGCCCTTATTCACCGTGTCTTTTGTCTCTGTAGGTACTCACGTCATGGAGGGCTGTGGACAAATGGTTGTCACTGCTGTCGGAGTCAATTCCCAAACTGGAATCATCTTCACGTTACTGGGGGCAGGAGAAGATGATGACGATGAGGAGGAAAAGGAAAAGAAAAAGAAAGAGAAGAAAAGTAAGTTGTCTGCATTATTCCGTCTTTTTTAGTCTGCCTCAGAAACTTAAATAGACCAACCAGACTACAGCTACTGTGGCTGCAGAGAAGTGAATAGGCTTATGTGTGTGTGCTCCAGCATTCACGAAAGTGTGCGAAAGTGTGTCAAACGAGAGATTTTTCTTTTTTATTCATTTGATGATTTTGAAGTATTTTTCTGTCTGGTAAAAAATGTCTGAAGCAATGACTCATAGAAAAATGAGTTTTTCATAGATTTCTTGTGTGCTCCATTAACTGCCATTTAATGCATTTCTGCAGCCAGTGGCTCATGTGTTGGGTCTCTAAATGTGTGCCTGCAGATACATTAATATTTCAGTACTTGCAGAGGATGGGCCCCAACTTGCTGTTCAGTAACTGTGCACCTCATTGCAATTTTGTGCATTCGTGGTCTAGCCACGGCAGTTGGTTAAAAAAAAAAAAGGAACCTCATGAGGTTGTGGCACACATCTGGCGTAGATATTCGAGGGCTTTTTCTTATTCTGCTAAATCAAAGAGAAGATTTGCATAATTGGAAATATGTTTAAATGTGCGCTGCACGACCGTCGCTTGCATAATGGTGAATAATGAATAAATTAGTGTATGTTTGTTATATGGCTTATCTTTCTCTCTCTTTCTCTAGATAAAAAGCAGGATGGCTCCGTGGAGAACAGAAAGAAAGGTGAGTAACCCTATTGACTTAATGACATAATGACCACCATATTGGCTTAGAAGGCTAGCCTCTTACATGCTGCAACCTGCATTAAAAACATCGCCTTAACGCATTAGTGCTATTGGATCTTCATTAAAGCTTATCCACACTAGTGTGAATCCACACTTAAAAAAAAATAAAAGTGTGCATGTGTAAAGCTTTGAGGAGTTAGCCTAGTTTTTGGACTTTGAATATTATGCAAGGTTCAAAATTTTGAAAGAAATACTTTTCAGCGAGGATGCACTTATTTGATCTGCAAATGAGAATAATTTCTGAAGCATCATGCTTGTCGTTTCTGATTGCAGCCCCCAAATCAAGTTAATACTTGTTTTTAACATTTTCTTTGTCATCTGTAGATTGATTTTAATTAGAAGAGGAAAATTGATTTGAATCATATATTTTTTTTTTTTTTACAAAATAAATTATTAAATTTTTTTTAGTTTTGTTTTGCTGCAGCTATTTTTCTCCCTGTCTCTCTGCAAACCTTTTTTTTTTTTTAATCTAAAATCACCTGCCCAAGCAGGAAAGAGTCCACAGTCAGGCCACCCTGTGTTCAGAAACCAACCGTGTAGCATTTACTCTAAAAGTAGCGCACGCCTGTGTTTACTGAAGCCCCAGCTACAGACCGACCTGCCAGAAATGAGCTCTAATCCTCCAGACTAGCATTGCAGCTCTGTGAGTAAAGCACAGTAGAATAGCAGTCCCACATCGCCCCTTACCCCCCACTGATTCAAACGCCGTCGCATTACCTCACATCACACACCGGTTAAATCCTGCACAGGCTGACTGCATCATGCTACAGCAGCGATAGGCGGAGATACCCTGCTGCGTGCTTGTCTGTATGATTGCACGCATGCTGCGTTCTTTGTTTGTGTGATGTCAGCTCACTGGCAGGCTGTACTTTCAGCACGCAGAGTGATGGCCTTGAGATCAGGATAAGTGTGTGCACGTCGTGTTTTATAACCTATAGTGATAAGTGATGGACTGAACATCTGAGTGTGGCTACAAGGTTTTATGTCTCCTAGGATTCCTAGGACTTGGTCACATGGGTTTGCATGTGGCTCCTAAATGTGAGGACGATCTTGAGCTGTTTTCACAGATTGTAATAAAAATATAATTCATTTATAATCACTTTTATAATTAATTTATCTGCTCACTTAATTATTTGTCACAAGAGGGGAACCACAATTTAATTATAAAATGCTTCCTGTGTTGCAAGTGTAGAAAAAAATCATAATCACCACTTAAATTCACTGCGTTAAATTGACTTATATTCACAGTGTTCTTTTATTCTATTTGTAGCTAAAGCCCAGGATGGTGCTGCAATGGAGATGCAACCTCTAAACAGTGATGAAGGGGCTGAGGGCGAAGAGAAAAAGAAAGCCAACTTGCCAAAGAAAGAGAAATCTGTTTTGCAAGGGAAACTGACCAAATTAGCGGTCCAAATCGGAAAAGCGGGTAAGCATGGTTGCTTTGAGATCATCTATTGTGTTTAAAACCTAAAATGATTAATTAACACTTTAGGAGGTGGAAGCATTTGAAGTGTATATTTCTCTGGGAAAACTGGCCAAATAAATTGATGATGACTCTTGCATTACACAGTGGATTCTTGCATGGCATTCTAATCAAATGCTCTTTAAAATGAAAATCCCGCCCAAGTACCTTCTGCAACTAGCAGTAGGTTCATGACCGTGACATAGCAAAAGTCTGTTAGCTATTTCAAAAAGGATGTCTTGCCAAACTTCTGGTTTCAATAGGAAATACGTCCACACTAGGGGTGGCACGGTTCACAAAACCCACGGTTCGGTTCACGGTTTTAGGGTCACGGTTTTCGGTTCGGTACAGTTCTTGTTATTTTTTCTTTTAATCTTTAACACTCCAGAAATGTACTTCAGCATATGATATATAGCTTAATTATCCA